>JBBBDQ010000339.1:292500-412500 GCA_037127315.1 Ascarosepion bandense | reverse complement strand
GAGTGAGAATTTTGAAAATAAAAAGAATGATCCTGAGATCACACCGACAGAAAGACAAACGAAATTTTACTTTTAAAGCAAAATTTTGTTAAAGTGATAAAAGAAAATTCATTAATGGAAAACGAATAGAGACAAAGAAATACGCAAAGATAAATAGATAAAAATAATTAAAAAACATGATATTTCCAATTATAATCGTATATAAAATCGATCAATATATTCGTTGATCTTTGATTACCCCCCCCCCCCCAAAAAAAAAAAAGAAATCATTAATTTATATTAATTTCTCTCATGTGGTTTCCGGCTTTCTCTTTTCCAATCTTTTCACTTTTCTTTTTTTCTTTTTCATTTTTTTTCTCAATTGGAGTAGATAGACTAAACTATCGCCCGGTTCACACTCCATCCACGTCTATTGTACAGGTGTAGAGGCTCATCCCTTGTTCCCTGTTCAGGATGTGGTTTCCGGCTTTCTCTTTTCCAATCTTTTCACTCTTACGTAGCCCCCTGCACATCAGTGGCGTTACCGCCTTGCTCGGGGTGATATGATTTTAAAAAAAAATAGTTAATGAAATAAGTTTTTCTACTGTTTCCTGGTGTGGAGGTAAGTTGCTAATTGGAGGGCCGTTTTCTTAAATCTTAACGCAGTTAACGACAAGCCTGATCACAGAGGGATAATTCATGATTTTTTCGAATGTGTTAGTGATAAATTAACATATGAATACTATCAACGAGTTTTTCAACATCAATCAGTTAAGTATCATACGTGTTACACGTTTGGGCGATCATGTCTCGAAAGGAACACGACTGACTGGACAAAAGATTATCTCGCAGTACGTTGCCACTACTTTCAGTGGCAGACTGGTTGCCAACCAGAACCCAATCTGGAGGGAAGAAACTGTGGTGATACTGAGCAGAAGCAATGGACCAGATGTTTGCGCTTTCACGACCAAAAAGCAAATGATCAAAAGTCGTCGGTGCGCTGCCGGCTCCGCGCAGATGTTCCGGTTGAAAACTAAAAATTAATTAAATATTAAATTTCCAGTTCGCGAGCCTACGCGAATTTTATTTATCAGCCAATGGGAAGCCCAGAACCAAATACAAGTGTGAAATCCCAAATGAGCTGCTGGGATCCAAAAAGAAGATATAAAAAGCGGATACAGAAAGTATCGACAGGCAGACCGACTCGAGGAGAAGAAAGTAATTAGTATCTCCCTTGACCGAAGTCAAGTGTCTTACTACGCTCGCCTCCCTTACCTCTTTCCTTCTTCCCTGCCTCAAAAACTACTTACTGACCTAAGGAGCGAATACATCAAAGACATTCCTGACTTACACGCTCCCAAATTTCTAAGCATTAATTCTCTTTCAGCATTTTATTGCCATAAACATTTTAACCTTCGTTGGACCTATACTTCATGTATTACTCCAATTGTAAAGGCATAAATTGATATGCGTATATATAAAATGTTATTTTTCTACTCGAATTGGCTTTCTTGATTTGTAGTCGTTTTATGACTTATAGTGGGCTATCTACAACAAGGCCATATTCCGTCAACCTGCAACAATATACAACTACCCTTCGCTAGAACGGACTCTCTTCTTCTTCTTCTTCTTCTTCTTCTATGTGCCCTGTCCCTTCAGGACGTAGGCGATCATGGTTCTCCACGTCTCCCTTTCCCTTGTGGCTCTTAGTATGTTTGCTCCTGTTACTCCTGGCAACCCCCGTTCCGTCATCCACCTGATCAGGCCCTGCAAATATGTTATCCGCTGCCTTCCTCTGTCTCTCTTTCTTTCTATCTGGCCAGTCAGTATCAGGTTCTCCAGGCTCTCCTTCCTCATTGCGTATCCCAGGAACTTCCGTTGTCTCTTCAGTACTAATTTCCTTTTTGTTACCATTCTTTCCAACACCTCATCGTTGCTTGCATGCTCAGTCCACGATATCCGCAGCATCCTTCTGTAAAACCACATTTCCGCTGCTTCCAGTTTTGTCCTCATTTTCGATGATATTGACCAGCATTCACAGCCGTACTGAAGAACTGACATCACATAGCAATCCAGCACTCTTTTCTTTGTTTAAGCAACCCACTATAAAACGTTTTAATACTCTTCTCAAGGGTAAGTGAATGCAACGAATTCCAGTGGAACTCGACTCTCCGAAGTTTCGTTTTTCAAGATAATCCAACAAATTAGGCTGTAACTTTTTTTTATATGCTACCCCCCTTCAGGACGTAGACAATCCATAATTTCCTATCCTTTGTAACTCTTGACAATGTTTCTCTTTATTTTCCTCCCAGTTCTGCTTTTTATGGAAATTACTCGTTATTGTTCTGGGAGTGTTACATTCTCCAAGACTTTTTTCCTAAGTATGTGTCCCAGACATTTTAACTAATTATTATTCCAGACATTTCTAAATATGTGTCGTCTTTAGTTCTATTTTCTTTAAAACTAGCTTGTTTTTCACATTCTTCGTCAGTGGTATTCCGACCAGCCTTCTGTAGAACCACACCTCTGTTGTCTGAAGTTTCTTTTTTTTTCTGTGAAATTGTCTTGCATTCGCTATCATATAGGAAGATTAATATTACATAGCAGCTCAGTACTTTTTACTTTGTTTCTAACAACTTTTTCACCGAATTTCTTAATGGCGTCTTTCGTTATTCAAATACGCCTTTCCGATTCGGTGTCACAATTTTACCGTTCCTTAAAACATTTCGCAGAAATTTAAATTTCTGTACTTGCTTCATTTTGACATCTCCAATTCATAACTCACATATCGTGCTGCTCATCATGCTAACGCCTATACACTCTGTTCTCTTACAGTTGATAGCGAGTCCTTTCTTCCTGCTTTTCTTTATTACCTTGTCTAGAAGTTCCTGCACATCAAACCAGCCTAATTCATGACACACAAAATAGCTTCCAGAAATCTATCTCTAAAAATACTATTATTTTCCACAAAAGGAATTTTAAAAATGTGACAAAATATTATTATAGCATTTTACGAACAACATAAATGTTTCATATTTCTCCTAAGTACTTATTTATCTATGACGATAGAATGTTATTGTAATTATTATTTTTGACAAGTGAATATTTTCAATTTTGAAATTCAAACTAAAAAATTTCATTTTGATTTTATTCTATTACTTTCGATAGATGTGCGTTGTGGTGCTTCGAATGAGAAATCAGAGAGCTGAGTTCGAATTCTAGTTGAATTCGTTGCATTCACTTGCGCGCAAATACCCTTGGGAAAGGTATTAAACCGTCTCTTCTTCCTCCAACTATGGGTTAAATAGCAGGAAAAATTGGGTTCTCTACCGCTGAAAGTAATGGCAATCTACTGCGGAAAAATCTACCCAGTCAGTCATGTCCCTTTCAAGACATGGTCGCTCAAGCGTGTATCACCTACGGTCTCAGTCATAAATAAAAAGTTTGGTGTTTTCAGTGTGATAGGAAAGATTCTATTAACTATATCTTAGCATTTTTAGATTTAAAATTACAACTCTCTGCGTCTTCTCTGCTATCTACGAGCGATTATATTTCCAACCATTGAGATGTCTTTTTTTTGGTAAACCTTGTTTCTGGGCCTGTTTATGGCGATGCTGTTTCTAGTTCAGTGTAATAAAAAAGAAATGTCCTGGAAAAAAATTGAGGAGAGAGTTCCTTCTCTAGATTATTTTCAACCAATCGAAGGAACAGATTTTGAAGCCTGTGATAATTTTGAAAGATATTTTGGAGCCTTCCAACACAAATATCAGGGAAGTGACTATCTGGATTAACTGCTATTTATTCTCGATACCGAGTGGGTAGTCAGGACAGTTAGTAACAGCAGATCGATTAATGTTTTAGCAGTAACGAGGTGTAGATAGGTTTGCTTATCGTCCGGCAACTTATGACATACAGAATGAGTGGCCAAACTGCGGCCCGTGAGTCACACGCAGCTCTTTAAGCTTTAATATACAGCTTGTGAAAATCTGTTGACTGAGCTCCTTATTCCATCACAGTTAATATAAAAGATATTTTTCTGTTGGCAGTCTGTTTCTGTTAAGAGAATTTAATTATTTTGTACCCCAAAATTAAGAATAATGCAATTTGATTGAAATAAAAAAACAAAAACAAAACAAAACAAAACAAAAACAAAAAAGAAAACAATTATTCCAAGTTAAATTTGCGTCTTTCATTTTGAGAGAATTCTGTTAGCATTCTCTCTATCCAACGACAATTTCTGGGGACGCGATTCTCTATCCTTCTTCAGTTGCCAAACCAATTAATCAAGCAGTCGAGGGAGCACCATAGCCCTTGGCCGGCGAGAACATCGATGATCATCATCTATCGGTAGTCTTTTGCTTGATGCAAACTACACAAACAAAGTGGTCGATTAGTGGATGATAATTTGATAAAAAAATATTTCTCTCTCTCCCTCTTTCTCTCTCTTTCTCTCTCTCTCTATCTCTCTCTCTCTCTCATACACACATACACAAACGAATACAAAGAGATAATATTGCTTGTTTATTATTTTATCCAGGGATTCCAAGTTTATTGATTAAGGTTTATGATTTATGAGACAGGAAGCGTTCCCTGAATGTGGAATGTAAAAGTTGAACCAAAAAAAAAAGTTATCTATGACTTAATATTTTTCTTTCAATATATCCAATTCTTGTTATATTAATCCATTACTGTTCACTGTAATTAATCCAGTATTAATTATAATTTTGTAGGAGTCAATAGGTTTGCCTATTTCCGATTCATACACCTCCTTGATCTTTTGAACATGAGGAAAGGTTTATTCCCCGTTTCCTGTTTAGGATTAGGTTTCTGATTCCTTTTAAAGTCTTTTTCTTCCTTTTCGCTTCCGGTGACCTCCTTGCGTCTTAGTGATATTATCACCTTGACTGGAGTGGTGCCTCTTACTCTATTGTAACCCGCTACCTCGAGAGACTTTTGGGACTTGTACAGTGAACATAATTGTAAAAAAAAATTGATTACTTCATGGAATCTTTGACACCTTATGAACTTCAAGGCATGTAAAATAAATGAATAAACAGAGAAAAATTATTTTTTTAATTTAAGGCTAGAACTTTCTTTTCCCTGTGCCTCCTCGATAAGATTAATTTTCGCGCTATATTTTGTTATTCTTTTTAAATTTGTATTTCTCCTTCTAGACGTGTTTGCTTAAATAATAATCATCATCATCATAAACATAATGATTGACGTAATTCTTCCAATATTTTTAAACATTTAGAGACAAGCTCAATTAAAGAAAAGAAAGGAAAAAAGATAATGTTAGCAATGTTTAACAATATTTCAACAGTATGTTTACCTTCTTCAAGTTATGTTTTAAAAATTTCATACAAGTATAAAAATATAAAAATCTACAAATAAATTAAGTCTTTGTTCAAACATCGCTTCGAGAAAACGGCTGTAATGGTAATCAACGCGTCAAAACGAATGAAACGCAGTCAGCGTAACGGCATGTAACTGAAACGCGCGTCATATGATGGTGGCTCGGCTCATCTTAAAATTTTTCCGTTAATTGATTAGTTACTAAGAGGAATTAATCAAACAATTTAGCATAAACTTGATAGTTCTTTCGGGTCATTCTGTTAATTCCCCTGCGACGGGAATAATAATAATAATAATAATAATAATAATAATAATAATAATAATAATAATAAAGAAGTTTGGACTGTTATTGAATAAACTATGACAGAACAAATTGTAAGAGAATTATTAACCCAAACCAATGAAATTACGATGTATGAAATTATAAAATCCTTTCTAATTATTTATGAGGACGTGTCGTTTGTTCAGACAGATTACTTTATTCTCGAATCTTTAATTCATTTTTTCATCCTTATAATTTCTATTTCGTGATTTTGGCATCTAGACCTGTTTGTATCGTCTTAATCTCTGATAGAAATAACTTCTTCCAAATTTATGAGCTACGTTAATAAAAAAAGTAAAGAAATACCGTCATATATATATATATATATATATATATATATATATATATCTGTGTGTGTGCAAGAATAATGAATACAAGTAGAAAAATTGCAGACAGATTTAAATAAACTGAAGTGAAAGATAATTAGAAAAAATATCCTCAGGAATAAAATGGAGGAGAATGAATATTGCTTAGAACTATAATGAAATAGTTCCAAAAACCTAACGTCTTTGAATAATAATAATAATAATAATAATAATAATAATAATAATAATAATAATGTCTTATTAAGTACAGCCCACACACTAAGGAAAACTTTATCTATGTAATGCTGGGGATGATAGGGAAGATAGAAAAACATGAAATGAAGCCATAACAACACGCCACTACCTGCCTTAGGTCTCCCCGCAGACTTGGTTGGTCGTGAGACCAAAGCAGAAATCGAAATATGATGAAAAATGACATAATAATAATAATAAATTATTATTATTTTTATTTTAAATCTCACAGCACTAATAAACTTAAACGTATGTCAACTTTTTCTTTTCCATTAATTTCTTTTTCTTAACAATTATTTTTGTTACAAGAACTAATGATAGTAGCAACAATATTTTTTTTAACATAATACTCTAGTGTAGTGATGTTTTGTTTCGTTGAGCGGCTGCTACGCCCAAGTTTTTTTTTATTATTAAACCAGCGTCTTTCTTTTTGAATTCCAATCGCATCTCTGTCAGCTGTCGCTTGGCAACCCATTTAGGAGAAGGAAAACTCCGAACAACAACCCGCAACTCAAGGTGTTAATCGTGCCGAGGAGAGAATGGCTACTGCGTTATGAAGTCACAAACGATTCCCTACAGGCTTCGGAACCCTGTTTGTAAAAGACCGTTACCCAACGTGCCGGGCAACTTTGGGTGGATTTTTGGACCTGTGCGTCACTCGTGGGAAAATATGAGAATTACAAATAGAAATAAAAAGTCCAGTATGGCTCTTCTAGTGGATAAACAGGGAGCCCGTCCTTCAGGAAGGAACCTACCTGAGGTCGAAAACTCTGCCATAGGAACAAACTCCTACACAAAGAATGAATCTTCAGGTCTCCACAACAGGGATAATCCTAATGATGGCCCTGAAAATTCTCCAGTTAGATCTATAACCGTATATTTAAAGAAAGAAAAATAAAAATGGTCTCGTGAGGAGCACAAAGTCGTTATGGCTGCATTTCATGAAGCGTTACTCAAACATCAAAAAAACATCACACGCCAAACATATGATATTTGGCGAGAAAAGTTTGGACAAACAAATAGAAAGTACATTGACGAAAATAAATTAGCCAATGTACGAAGATACATCATGCGAAATAACCGATTGACAGAGGCTGAAATTCATGAGATAAAAAGAATTGCAACCAGAATAGACGAATCAACAAAATATGAAAGAGAACCGGAATCAGAAATAAAAAGTAGTAACATCAAACAAGCCACAGGTCATAATGTAGAAACCGTGATACACACAAATCACTGTGAAGATAATGCTGTAAGTTTAGAAGTGCTGGAAAGGTGTGATCTGAGCCAGTTACAAGACGGCAAAAACGAGTTCAAAACACATTGAACAGAGTTATTTTACGGAAAACAAGAACGGTATACAAGAAGCCAAAGAAGAAATCAAGAACCATATAAGTCAAATACAAAATATTGCAATGGAGGAACGAGAACAGCTCCCAAAATTACAACCAACAAAGCATAACCTCGAAACTATTAAGCTCTATAATGCAGCACTCAAATTAATTTTGGATGAAGAAGACATTCATATAAATCTCAATGAAGCAATATATGCATCAGCAATAGCAGCAACAAAAAACTGAACATTAAATTAAAAACAAGGCAGTCTCGCATACACGAAGATCCACATTGGAAAAGAAAAATTGAAAAAGAAATCAAACAACTTAGAAGTGAATTATCAGTACTCGATGAACTGACAAGAGGAATAAATGTAAGACCTAGAAAAGACAGAAGAGTCGAAAGAAAATACAACATTAGAGATGAAAATGAAGTCCTATCAACTAAGAAAAAAATAAAGCAAACAATGCAACTGAAGGCTCAAAGAATAAGACTCTATGAGGAAAGATCAAGATTCTACAGACAAAACAAGATTTTTTAAACCGATACAAAGAAATTTTACAGGGAAAGAGGTAAAAAAAGAATTGAAGTGACAGTTCCCGCCGAAATGGAAGAAGTTATACAGTTCTGAGAAAAAATATGGGCTTTGCTCTAAAGAACATAACAAAGAAGTAGATTGGGTTGCGCAAGAGATAGAACGAATGAAAAATGAACCAGAACAGACATGGGCTGGAATCACAGAAGAGGATGTTAAATGTGCACTGAAAAAAGCACACAACTGGAAATTTCTAGGTATAGATAAAATTCCTAACTTTAATAAGGAAGAGCATCGGGCCGGATAGCGCCCTGAGAGACACCAGCGTTTGTACAGTACGATGTGGAGACATGCCCATTTAAGACGACATTCATTATGCGGTTATATAGAAAAGATCAAGCAAGCGTCCGGTAATACCGTAACCCTCTAACTTGCATAGAAGTCCAGCGTCTCAAACCCAGTCAAAAGCCTTGGAGATATCCAGAGCAACAACACAAGCCTCGCTGGACTCCTCAAGGGCCTGGAACATGAACTCCGTGATGGTTGTTAACATGTCGGCCGTAGACCTGGCGAAGCAGAAGCCATACTGCCTGTCAGAGAATAGTTCATGGGCAGTAAGATGTTGGACTATTTCAGTATTAATAATGGCCTCGAACACTTTCCCGAAAATTGGTAGAAGGCTGATAGGGCGATAGATGGATGGGTCCGAGGGTTCACCAGAGTTCTTAAATACAGGAACGACAGAAGAGAACTTCCAGCATGCAGGAAAACAAGAAGCAGAAAGGCAGTAATTATAGAGTTTAGAGAGGACAGAGGAGAGTTCAGGCGCACATTTCTTAAGGACAATCACCGGGATTCCATCACCACCGTTCGCCTTACGGGGGTCAAGTTTTGATATTACTCGAGATACTACTGTCGGGGTAATGTATACATCGTTCAGTTTAGCCTCAGTTGTGCGGGTACTCCAGATGAGTCAAATACGGAGTTAAATGAGATTCTACGAGCAAAGCACTCTACCTTGTCTGCTGATGCTGTGAGGACCTCAAATTCATTGATTAAGGGAGAGATAGAGAATTTGCTGTTGTTCAGCACCAGTTTGTATAAGGTATGAAGGCATCATTGTCAGCTTTCACCCAGGTGGAAATCTCAGAGACGCAGTCATCAACTGGGAGATCGAACACTTTTCCCCAATTGACGTCGCATAGGAAATCGCGAAAGGCGTCCCAGTCAGCTCTTTGGTAGAAGTAGGAGGTCCTATAGGTAGGAGGCTCCTAGGAGCAGTGAGAGTGTCGAGAAATGATCAGGGGTTTCTGAGAGGGCAAAGCTGCGAGACTTGGCAGGAATCATGTGCAGAGGTAAAGCATAGATCTAGTAGAGAGGCGTGTCCAGAGAGAATGCTGGGAAAGCGTGTGGGGAATTCCACTACTTGCGTAAGGGATTGGGAAATAGCAAAGTTTATGGCGTGGATTCCAGCTGAATCAGTAACAGAGTCTTTAAGCCACTCAGCATGATGGCCGTTAAAATCTCCGAATACAAATATGTGAGCCAATGGGTGGGAGGAAGTAGCCTTATCTATATTGTCAGAAATACTTTCTAGAAAGGAGCAGTCGGGAGAGGAGGGGAACGGTAAAGGAAGAAAAGGTAGCTAACCGAACTGAGAAGTGACAGACGGAGACATATGTATTGGTGGTCAGGCGATTCGAGAGATGTCACCCTAGCTACAGGGAGGTGTTTACTAATGTATACCTCCAGCTCATGCATATGGACAGTGGAATTCTTCCTTAAGAGAGGAAGATAGCCAGGGATCGAGAAGTCAGAGGAGGGAATTGATGGATTGAGGTTAGTCTCACAGACCGCAATGATGTCAGGGGACTTTTCGTGGAGGAAAGCTTCTACACTACAACAGTTAGTACGAATGCCCCGGATGATAGTAAAAGAAATGTTAAGAGGTTTTGGTGATTTCAGTTTGACTGGTTTAGAATTTTTTGTGATTTTGTTTTTCATATTAAGGTTTGTTGGTAGGGAGGGACTTTGAGTAGAGGATGCAAGCGGTCATTATCCACGAGATGCGCTGGGAGGGAAACTGGCTCGGACTCGTGGTTTCCCACCGAAAGCGTCTGCAGGGACACTTATCCATGCGTGATATGGCACAACAAGAACTCCGATATTATGCAACTGTTGACCAGAGCAGCCGCTCTTGATGCTACGCAAGAGTTAGGGCTCTTAACAAGTCGTAAGCAGCAACCAGGAAACTGCTAACCCGGTACCCTCACAATGTAAAGACGTTGCCACCAACCACACACATCGCAGGAAAATCACGGAAGCACTAATACGAGAGAAAAGAGAAAGCTGGAAACCACTTCTTAAACAGGAAGCAAGGGATGAGCCTCTACACCTGTTCAATAGGGGTGGGTGGAGTGTGACTGTTAATTATTTACCCTTGTGTCTTCAATATGCCTTGCCAGTTTCAAATTTTTAAAGCTCTCTTTCCACATTATGTGTTCTAGGAATTTAAACTCTCCCTTTCTGATGTTAAGTATATGTGTCTCTTTTGTCACCATTTTCTCTAAAACTTCGACTTGGTATCCTTTTGTAGAACCACATTTCTATTGCACCAAGTCTGTTCTTCATTTGTGAGAAGATTATCCAACATTCACTGCCGTATTGGAGGACCGATAATAATTCCGTATTCTTTTCCTTGTTTCTAACGAAATTTTCCTATTTCTTATTACTTTGCTCGGCTTTTTGAAGGCATCTTTTCTACCTAAAATGCGTCTTCGGATTTTGGTGTCGCACTTTTGATTCTCTGTTAAAAGACTTTCCAGAGATATTTAAATTTTTTACTTGCTTTAAAACACATTAAAAATAAATTAATATGCCTTTTTATTGAATTGGTTGACATCATTAATAGGGAAGGATGTGCAGCAAGGGCATTGGCATTTGGCTGGAAATTGGTGAGTTTTAGTCGTAAGTCACTACGATTTATTTTTCAACCCACTTTTGATCTCTCGGACCTTTATCAGCCCACTGGATAGCTCCATCGACTCACAAGGGTCAATGTCAGCCACTTTTGAGACAAATGGTTTAATCATATTGTATACTGCAATCGCTTCTATTTAAAAATATTTTACAGCATGTCGGTAATTTTGAATATGAAATTTCACAATTATATTAATAAGATGATTCCGGAGGTCATTATATACTAATCATAGATACCTGCTTATATGCTTTGCTTTTGCAGAATATTTACGTTATTGACTGTTGAAATAATGACCTTCGAATCAGTGAACAGTTATCTTAGAATTATCTGTTGCAATATTTACAGCGATTCCTTTTCTGTCTGAATTTTTAGGATTAGAAAATATCATTATTTACATAATCGCCCCATCTCTGTTGTTAGTATCCCAACGTTTTGTTCATTGTATCCTTTGACCTTCTTCAGGAGTCTGTTAATCTAGGCAAGCTTCAAGAAATTTAAAACTGTACCTTTTAATGCAAGTGTCAGTTTAGCCTGTATTCCAAACCGTAGAGTAAGCCACCGGAAAGTAGGCATGGTAATTCACAAATAACAAAGAATAGGAACATGCGGAGAACCATGATCGTCTACGTCCACAAATGACATGTTATTAAGATACATACGCATATGTGTGTGTGTGTGTGTGTGTGTGTGTGTGCTAAGATTATGCCATATAGCTTAGACATTTGCCAATTCATATTCGTACAATCGAATTTAGTCAGTTGCGTCATACGTGATACATGCTTGGGCGATCATGTCTCGAAAGAGACATGACTGCCAACCAAGGCTATAGAACCCAATATCTCCAGCGGTGGATTAATACCTTTCCATTCGCGTAAGTAAATGCAACGAATTCAAATGGAATTCGAACTCGGCTCTCCGATTTCACGCTTCGAGCAGATATCCACTACATCGCAACACACATCCATAGTCAAAAATATACCAAAATACAGTAAAATTCTATGAAACGATGATGACTGTGGCTTTTCACCCATAAAAATGATGGCTGAATATTTTATGGTCGTTGTCTCAAAGAGTGATTAACTATTTAAAGATGTTTATTTTCGTTATTTGAATATCGCTGCCCTTGGGTCCTGTAAAGATATTATAGTCATCTAAACTCTTTATGTGAAAACCTTTTACATCGACTCTTGTCCGTTGTCTTGCCTCGGAAATGAATTTCCAAGTCTTCACGAGAACCGGATACATTGTTTCGCCCCACAAAGCACGGAAACTAACCTTTAGTTTATTTCCTTCTTCCTTACTTTCACTTAATTTTCTCCACCCTTGCGTTTTTCCGGCATCTTTTTCTTCTTTTCCGTCACTCTTTCTTTTTTCTTTTTCTTCAGTTCATTTTCGCTACACTTTCTTCTTTTGTCATCATTCTTCTTTTCTATGCTATTTTTTTCATCCATTTCTCCCCCCCCCATTTTTTGTACTCTTTTTTCTTTTTCTCACTCTTTCTTCTTCTTTTTTCACGTTTTTTCTTTTTTCTTCATTTATTTTTCTTTTCCCAACTCTTGCGTTTTCTTTTCTTTTACTTTTCTCACTCTTTCTTTTTTCCTTTCATTATGTGTTACGCGTTATTTCTTCTTTTCTTTGTTTCCACTTCTTCTTTGAACTCTTTCTGTCACTATTCTTCCATATTTCTTTTTTCTTCTTCAACAATCTTTCTTTTTTCTTTTTCTTCATTTTTTTAACGTTCCATCTAGTTTTCTTTTTCTTTTCAGCACTTTTATTTTTAATCGTTTCACCCCAAGCAAGGCATTCCACTGCCACTATTGCGCTTGGGGCTACATAGGGGGAGGTAAATACAAAGAGTGGTTAGATATAGGAAATGTCAGAAGGGGGGTGATAGGTAGTTGGGAGGATGGGAAGAGTGTTTGAAAGAATGGAAGCGAGTTAGTGTGTTAGGAGGTGTCTATTGACCTTACATTTAAACTCCTGGAGATTGTAGCCGACGGGGAAGCAGTCATGTGGAAGGGAATTCCACAGTCGGGAAGTACGAGAAAAGAAACTGTTGGAGTAGAAGTTGCGGCTGCATTTTATCGGTTTCACTGTAAATGGGTGGGATCCAGTTGCTAATCTAGTATCTTGTGCAAATTCAAACCTAGGGTGCACCAGTGATCTAAGTTCATCGGAGCAGAAGCCATGGAAGTATTTATAGAAGAGACACAGGGAAGCCACGTCGCACCGGTGAGAGAGAGATTGCAGGCGGTCTGCCAAGTCAGTATCGATCACATTACAGACCCTCCGCTGTACCTTGTCGAGAAGCCCAGGGAGAATAGCACTTTTCTCTACTTCTTTCGTTCACTGATTTTCTTCATTTCTTTCTTTTTGTCTTTAATCTCCAATCTTTTCTCTTTACCTTCCTTTCTTTTATTCCTAATTTTCTTCTTTCTATCTTTCTTTTGTATCTTCTACCCCTCCTTTGTAACCCTTTCAATCAGTTAAGTGCTATACGTGATACACGCTTTGGGCGATCATGTCTCAAAAGAGACATGACTGACTGGGCAGAAGATTATCCCGCAGTAGGTTGCCATTGCTTTCTGCAGTAGACTGGTTGCCGACCAAGGCTATAGAACCCAATCTGTCCATTCATTTAAGCCATAAATGGAGGGAAGAGACGGATTAATACCTTTCCCAGGGGTATTTACGCGTAAGTGAATGCGAGGAATTCAACTGGAATTCGAACTCGGCTCCCCGATTTCTCGTTCCAAGCCAACCCTTTACTTTTCATTTTTTTTTTCACCCAGCTTTCATTTTCTATCTCCCTTTATTTTCTTGATTCGTTCCTGTTTTACTCGCTTTTCAACGTACTTTATTGCACATTATATCGCTTGTAATTTATTTTGTCTAACATAAAACGTATAAGAATTTGGGTTTTGGGATGAAATGTTTAGTGTTTTAGTTTTATCAGTTTTCAGTAAAGCTATGTCAGTAGGTTTTCATTTTAATTCTTCTACAGACATTAAAATTGTCATCGTATAAATAGTAAAGACCAAGAGTTTTACAAATATAAAGATACACACAGGTTGATCGTCACTAATCCGGCATTTAGTTATCCGGTGTTAATTTCAACGAGATTAATTTCAGATTTCGCGAATTGCTGCGCGGATCTGCTATGGGGTGTTTAGTGGTGCTGGATGCTGCAAACACTGTCAAGACACTTCTACTTGTCAATTGTACATTTCTTTTATTATAATCGACTGACGTTTAACCTCGGCCATGACTCGAAGGCACACGGGAAGTGTTTCTCATGGCATAAAACGCAAACACCATACATTGTTCATAACATTTATCTGTTACTAGCAGTATAGCCCGTAGACTGAACTATCGCTCGGTTCACACTCCACCCACGTCTATTGAACAGGTGTAGAGGCTCATCCCTTGTTCCCTGTTTAGGATGTGGTTTCCGGTTTTCTCTTTTCCAATCTTTTCACTTTCTTTTTTGCTTATATTTTTTTTCAATTGGAGTAGATAGACTAAACTATCGCCCAGTTCACACTCCACCCACGTCTATTGAACAGGTGTAGAGGCTCATCCCTTGTTCCCTGCTTAGGACGTGTTTTCTGCCTTTCTCTTTTCCAATCTATTCACTCTTATGTAGCCCCCTGCACACCAGTGGCCTTACCGCCTTGCTTGGGGTGATTTGATTAAAAAAACAAGTTGCTCGAATGTAATGAAAGCATTAAAACTAATCCATAGACTTGTAGCTCAGACTCTTTGGACGTTGGCACGAATGACTAAAAAGCAATAGGTGTTTCCAGTCAAAGCGAAACCGTAGATTAAAAGAAAAATGAATGGATGTAATTCAAATTTTGATTTCCGGTATCGATGTCAAATAAGTTTTCCGTCGCAAACTGAATTTTGAAGGTTTAATAAGTCTTCTGAGTAAATGGTATCATGGTTGAGACTAAGAACTACAATTGTACCTACTTAGAGCAAAACCTGAAGCAAAAACCAAAATAAAAGGGCTGAAAACCTGAATTTGATCAGACCCGATAGGATATCGGGATATCCATTTCCAATATCGGAGTCAATATCCAAAAATAAACTAACCTAAGTAACTCCATAAAAACTTATTGTACCCATCGAGAGTACAATTGGAGAAAATGAGCCATATTGATGGCTGAATATCTGTTTTTGATCAGATTCGATAGAATATCGGGGGTATCGATTTCCGATATCGGGAAAAATGAGTCGTTTGAGAAGGTCTACTAATGTTTGAGACAAAAAACTATAATTTTACTAAGTTAGAGCAAATTATGCATCAAGAACCACGATAAAAGGGCTGAAATCCTTATCTTGATCAGACCTGATCGGATATCAGGGTATAGATTCCTGATATTGGAAGGAAATCAGGAAAAATAAGTAACTCATGACCTGACCAAAAGCCTAAAGCGTATTTGTATGAAGTTTGGTGAGAATCGGATAAAAGTTGTAGATTTGTATAAAGGACATGCAGACAGACAGACAGACAGACAGACAGACACACATCTTGCCTTTTAAATATATAAATGAGAATCTCAGAAAATAAGTTGACAGCGCAACGTTAATTGCATTCTTCTATCGCCTTGATTACCATCCTGCTTTTATCCTTTCTTCGACATCTCCATTACCTTGTTTTACGATCACTGTAGCCTCCTGTACACCATCGGTGGTCCCGCCTTGCTTGGGGTGAAAGGATTATAAAAAAAACGCATACAGCATTAGTAAACATTTATTTTAAGACATAATGAAAGCGAAATAAAAACTGCTTACCTGTCAGTAATCAAGCAAACATATATCATAAAGCCGTATGGGCCTTGGTTATACCGGATTACTGATGATATAAATACGGGATTTGCTCGGAAAATAACCAGCTGTTTTGAATATCCCAACTGCCTATTCCTCTAATCTCACACACTGATTATTGGAACACCACCAAATGTGTCAATCCACTCTTCAACATTCTAGAAACTATCCCTTACTACATCTGGCTTTTTAGAAAGACTAAAACTGCTAGTGTAAAGCTGTGGGCAAGATTAAGGAGAACGTGATGAGGCAGATATTGATCATGGGGAAGAAGGACTGTTTTGAAAAATGTAAAATATTTAACACCAGGAAAAGACAGCTGAAGTTCCTGGGACATTTAATGAGGAAGGAGAACTTGGAGAATCTGATACTCACAGGTCAGATAAAGGTAGAGGCAGGGGAAAGTAATGCGTAACGTACTTGACGAGTTTGAGGAAGTGGATGGCAGAGTGGAGTTTGGGTAGGTTAACAGGTGTGGTGCAGTGGATATCGGTTCGGAACGACAAATCGCGGAGCTGAGTTCGAATTCCTGATAAATTCCTTGCATTCACTTACGCTCAAATACCCTTGGGAAGGGTATTAATCCGTCTCTTCCCTCCAGTTATGGGTTAAATAATAGGACAGATTGGGTTCTATAGGCTTGGTCGGCAACCAGTCTACGGCAGAAAGCAATGGCAACCTACTACAGGTTAATATTCTGCCCAGTCAGTTATGTCTCTTTCGAGACATGATCGCCCAAAGCGTGTATCACGTATGGCACTTAACTGACTGACTGAAAAGGAGAAAGATTGCTAAGAGCCACTAAGGATAGGCAGATGTGGAAGGCTATGATCGCTTACGTCCTGAAGGGACACGGTAGATAGAAGAAGCAGTTACGCTACTTGAGGGGCTTGAACAAATGGATAGCAGAGCAGAGTTTGGGAGAGGTAAGAAGAAAAAGTGTGTTAAGAGCGACAAGGGATAGGGAGATGTGGAGGGCCATGATAGCCTACGTCCTGAAGAGACACAGCACAAATAAGAAGAAGCACACACAAAATATTTTGAAAGGGACTAAAATACCACGACAAAAAACAAAAGAAAAAAAGCAAAAAAACAAAATCAAAACAAATAACAAAAAAAAAAACAACAACAAAAAACAACAAAAAATCAATACAAAACAAAACCAAAAACCTGAGTGAGACAAAACAGAAAAACAACAGATCGATACAATCAGCAAAACCACCATTGATTAGCAAATTCTAATAATCTGTATACGACGGTTGACATCAACAGTAGTAAATTATAATTGCATTGTAAGTGTGAAACAACTGAAAAAAGTGTAACTATTAAGTCCAATTTTTCATGCTCGGTTTTAAACAAATAGCAATAGTAGAAAATAGTAAATGGTATTCGTGTTTCTTAAAAAAAAAATATAGCCTCATAATCTAGGTAGGTTAATTATTTCATAAAAGTTAAATGATTTTATTATTTATGGACAGACCCCGTAGACATAAACAGATCTTAAAGCCAGTAATCAATTTATAGCTGTGTGAACCCGATTTCCACGCGGTTTTTGTGTCGTTTAGTTAAAGGCAACTCAGATATCTCCAATCAATTATTAATGGCAAAATTATTGCGATTAGACACAGTGACAAATTTAATCAATGCGATGTGCAGTGGCAAACGGATCGTCGTATTTGTGTCAAGAATGGAATATATGAGAGTTATTTGCAACTTCTCTCGACAACTAATATACGTTAAGCTGGCGTCAGTAAAATCGTCAATGAGAAAAGAAATGTAAATAATCATTTTGTTTTTTTTAATACAATTTTATCTTTGTTGTTATAAATGTCATTATAGGGTATCTTGTAACAATTAATTTTTTTTTCTTGTAGAGTAGGGCTTTCTGTTTGTCACTGCCGCTCCCATGTCTGTTATCTGTTTCTGTCTGTCTGTCTGTCTGTCTGTCTGTCTCTTTCTCTCTCTCCCTCTCTCTTTCTTTCTCTCTCTATATATATAGTGTTGAATTGTGATGATGCTTAGTGCCAAGATTGTTTTTTTTTTCAGTGGTTTTCTGGTAGAAAGGCATTTTCGGCAAGCAAATTTTTGTCATAAAGTGCTTGATATCGAGACAGAGTGTTAATAGAATTAATATGGAAAAGTTTGCCACTTAACTGAGCAGAGTTATGCCGACTTCGAAGTTTCGTGGAGGCATTATTGTGATGTTTTCTCTCTGTTCAGGGCTTTTGCATCGTTTTTCTAATTCTCTCTCTTTCGTTTTTTTTTAATCCAAAAGGATAATCAGGTAGGTAAATACCAAACACTCGATCCTAATTAATATTAATTTCATTAATATTAAAATTGATCAAAGTGGAAGGCTCAATGTAAATATATTTTAATTACAGAGCCAAATATGAAAATAAAACAAAATTTCGATGTTTAAATCCGTTATAAAAGTAGAAAGTACTAAGAATTTGTTCAAACTTTACCTGTAAATTAGAAAAAAATCTTCCCAACCATAGAAAAATTAAGCCCAAACTCTTAAACAACTTTTGATACTCTTCAACCAAACGCACATTATATATATATATATATATATTCTGTGTATTATATATTAAAATTATATGCAAATATTAAGGCAAACACTATTAAAACAACATTTTGTGTCGATTAACCCTCTAGGGCCATTCGTATCATATTTGATACAGTATGAAAACAAGCCTTGAAAGAAATATTTTCCTGAAAAATTTTTTAAGAGAAATATTTTATAAATTTCAAATGAAAGCAGTACTGACTGCTCAGTCAATGAATACCAAATGTTTGCTTATAGGGAAATACCAAATGTTTCCTTATAGGGAAATACTGTATCAAATATGATATGAATGGTCCTAGAGGGTTAATTTTAATGATCGACTGATCGAGCTACGAATAACTCTTCCCAGACAAAGAGGAAATTCTGAAATGCAGAACTTGTGGGGAAGGTCTGCAATATTAATTGGTCATTCACCACTCTATAACATAACAGATACGCGGCATATAGTGAGTATTTATAATATAATAAGCACAACTGTGAAGATATCGCGGACATGTGTACTGATAGTTGACAAAATAGTCGATACTTGGCTTTGGAAATATTTTTCTTTTCTGTGCGAAAAAAATTGATTTGTACTGATTTATAATGTTTGTTATTATTTATATAATTTGCCTATTTTTTTACCTCGCTGAATATTCCGATTCAATCACAGGAAAGTATCATCAGATTGAAGTTGAAAAAAGTCAAAAAAGCAGGTAAATAAGGCAAGAAAATAATTTGCCCGGATTTAAAAGTGTGAACAGTAAATCTTTTCATAGTTTTTCTGCAAAACATTTTAACAACTATCCGACGAATAGAGGACATCTATTTTCGATTTTTTTTTTAATCCTTATAACAAGTCCACTTGACTTTTCTACTCTGGACATAGCTACATAAAGCTGACCCCAAGAGAAACATTTGAACAATTTTATATCGTTGTTATTATTATTATTATTGTTGGTTCAGCAAACTTACTATTTTTCACATTTAAATAATTTTTGAATAATTCGATACAGTTGTAAGAAAATATAATTAAATCCATTATTTTGATTTATTTAGATAATTTTGTTATTTTAATTTAGATAATTCAATTATTTTCACTTATTTAGATAATTCCATTATTTTCACTTATTTAGATAATTCCGTTATTTTAATTTATTTAGATAATTCCATTATTTTCACTTATTTAGATAATTCCACCCCGTTTGGCTAATTTGTAATATGAAACAGCAGACGACATGAATGCTTATGAGGAATACCGAAGATTTTTTAACATATAAATCAACAAAACAAAACAGCTCGTCTTTAACGAAAACAAAGAAACTTTCCTGCAAGACATCATGGCTGATGCAAGTCTCCTTGAGAGTAACACATTGCATCTCTTCGGTTTCACATTTTCATGTAAGTAATTTCAACGACACTCAAAAACATAATACGTAGAAATGTTAAACCAATTGATAATAATAAACAAATTAAGCTAATCATATATTATGAAAAATTTAAACAATTAACCTTATAGTTTCTAATAACCCTATACCCACACAACTAAATCCTCTACAGAAAACCAATGTAGTGTGTCAGTTTACATGCCCATCCAGAGATTGTATCTTTGATACTAATAATAAACTCACTACATATATTGGTTTTACTACAACCACGCTCTCCCGTAGACTTACCTGCCACCTTTCTGATCATAGTTCAATTAAACAACAGTTCTTGGAAAAACATATCCTTGTATGTAATATTAGACAGATTTTAGTCGATAACACAATAATACTCACAGAACCTTCATATATTGGAGGCCATCTACATTAAATCAAAGCAACCCACACTCAATAAAATCACATTTCAATCTAGTCACAATACATTACATTGCATTTATACATATGGTTCTGTTGTTAATATTTCGGTCTCTTACGTGGTGTAACGTCATTATTAATTTACGACCTGCGTCTGCTATTCGGTGACTGTTATCGTCGCATAGCAATGTTTAATATCAACACAATATCATCTTTGATGGTAGATGCCTTTATTTTAACGTCCCTGTAGCTACTCTGAAGATGGCTCATGTGAGCCGGAAGATTAGAACCAGCGTAATAAAAAAATATCGAAATGTTGAACAATTTTTGTCTTTATTTTCACCTGAAATTAAAGGCAAAATAGGATGTTTAGAACGGTTCATGATGAAACATCATTGGCATTCATTGTCTCTTATATATATATATATATATATATATATACCCCACACACACACATACATATATTATCCTACGTCTCTAGAACTACTCGGGGTTTCATACTCTATGCAACCATTAATTAGGTACATATTACAAACTGACCGTTTATAGACTTGAAATTTTATTTGTTCTTGCGTTGATAAAGGTCGTTATAAATTATAAATATGGGAAGCTATTTTTTAATCTATTAAATTTATAGTTTAATTTGGTTTATGCCGAAACCTAAACATGAAATTGGAAAGCAAAATCGTAGAAGCTACAAAAAAAATGTAAGAAAACATTTAGTGTCAGATTTTGGACATTAATTAAAGGAAATCACTTGTGTTTATTTACTTACTTTGGACAAAGGCACTGGAAAATAAAATAAAGAATAAAAAAAATCTATCTACATCTCAGACTGTTTATTATCTACCTATTTCAGTCTCTTCATATCTATCTATCTATCTATCTATTTATCTAGCTAGCTAGCTATCTATCTCAGTCTGTTCATATCTATCTATCTATCTATCTATCTATCTCCGTCTGTTCATATCTATCTATCTATCTATCTATCTATCTATCTATCTATCTATCAACAAAGTAAAAATAGAAAATAATAATAGATAAAAAATAAATTAATAAATAGAAAAAGAAAGAAAAAGAAAAAATGAAAAAGTGGATCTTTGTTAAAACAGGTCTAAGCATTTAAGTAAATATTTGTTTCTATGCTTGCATGTGGTCATCAATTCACTTGTTTTGTTTATTAAATTAAGGTTATTTAGTTTTTTTAAGGTGACTATTTTTTAAGGCATAAGTTACATGTATTTTCTATTCCATTATAAGATTTGGTTCTCGTGATGATATCCCAAGTAATAAATGGGTTTTTGTTGTATTTTAATGGCCAAAAATCTTTAGAGAGGACAGTGCTATTCTTGTATTTATTATTATTTAAAGTCAATTTATTGTTGTAGAATCGATTGTAGACTCGTTATTTCCATTGTTATCTCGAAGATACACCTAAGTCTCCATCATTATAAAATGCCGACCAATTTACAGGCCTCCGCAGAATCAAACGTACCCATAGCAATGCAGAAATCTGGGTTGATTCTTTCGGTCCACAGACAGCAGTCATGAGATAAAATACATTTCTGTGCTTGTTTGATAATACTGATGTCTTGGTTCCTAATGGGGCAGTAATTTTCGGCTAATTTTAAGACAGCAGATGATTGTTTTTCAGTAATAGTCGAGCAAAAATCGCAAATGTCAAACTGTATGTTTTGTACTCACCACAAACATGCTTTCTTTTTTAATTTTTATTTCCGTAAACCATTCTATAGATTCATACTGATGAAAGTCTCCTTGAGAGCAACACACATCCTTGGTTTCACATTTTCAATCGAATCCATAAATGTAATTTAAACGACACTCAACTACTTCAAACCAAAGACAATTTACGTTTACTTGCATGCTCTTTCCAGGATGGTTTTGCTAATTTTACCGATATAGTTCTTAGGAGGTTTGGCTAGTCGGTATTATGGGTTGTTGATATTATTTTCTTTGTGGTTTTTAACTGTGATGATTACCTGTTGGTTATGTAGTATTTGAATTCTGTCCTTTATTTTATGTTCTCTGTGTTTTGGCTTTCTTGTTGATAGAAGTTTTCAAGTTGTTGGGTGACATTTTGTAACCTTCATTAATTTCTCTGTGGATGGATTTATTGTATACATTCACATAGACGAAATAATGTTTTCCCGTTTTATCAGATTTGATAATAAGCTTATGAGATTTATCGGAGGCAAGTCTTTACGCATATTTTGTTGTAGTTCATTGGTGGAGTTTATGAATTTGATTTTACTAATTACTGAGAAGAAGTCTTTTTCAAAGTTCATTAGCTGTTCGTCAAATGGTGGTTTTTCTTGAATTTCAATCCATAATATTGTGTTTCATTGTTGTTGTAATGTTCTTTTTCGTGTTTAGAGAAAAAGAGTTTCCATTTCATTCTATTGATGACGTTCTTGAGTTTCTGTTATAGGGTCAGTTTATAATATTTTATAGCGTGGACAAAGATGTTTTTGGTGTAGTTATCCAAGTTTATTGGCTGCATATTGCAGTGATGACAAGGATATGAAATATAAATTAAATATTACATCGAAACTTTCTCTTATATGGTAAAGACGGTTGTGTATTTATTTATGCATACTTTTCACAAAACAATGTGTGTTCACTCTTAAACATTGGCTTGTTATTTGATTTTTTGGCAATAATCACGTCGTCGTCGAGTAGTGAAGAATATATATATATATATATATATATATATATATATAGAACGGTCTTCATTGTAATATACAGGACATATATATATATATATATATATATATATATATATATATCCTGTATATTACAATGAAGACCGTTCTATATATATATATATATATATATATCCTGTATATTACAATGAAGACCGTTCTATATATATATATATATATATCCTGTATATTACAATGAAGACCGTTCTATATATATATATATATATATATATATATATATATGTCCTGTATATTATAATGAAGACCGTCGTATATATATATATATATATATATATATATATACAACGGTCTTCATTATAATATACAGGATATATATATATATATATATATATATATATATATATAAACACAAACTTATAACTATACTCGTTTCGAAAAACCCTGAGCGTATCCACGTGGAAGGAAAAAATGGTTGTAAAAAAAGAAAGAGCTAAGCAGATGAACATCAGCCAAAGGGATTCAGACCTAGTCAGCACGTAGCGCCCCCCCCCCCCAAATCCCCGAGACGAGTAATCAACTAACAAAAAAGCGCTCAATACTTTAGCTGAGCAGAATAAGTAAAGTAATCAAGGAACGATTCGCTTAGGTGAAACTTTGGTAGGTTTGTTGGCTCACTCGGTTTACTTTACTTATATATATATATATATATATATATATATATATATATATATCCCACCTGTCACGCTCAGGAGAGGGGTAGATTATTTTTTTCTTATGTCTTAATATAAGACACTCAATTGTAGGTACATGAATATATATGTTGTCATTTTAGATAACATATCGTTATAAATATTTTGCCGTCATTTTTGGCAGCACGAGCCCACTCATATATATAATCACTTTAAACGTTATCTTTAGGGATACTCGTATTTGAGTAGATGCTCCGTTTATTTAGTAAACAGTATATTTTATTTATTTTCGTCAACCTGCTTTCTTAAGAAATCTACAAAAGTAGCGGACGCAATAAAGTCAATATTTTCCATTGATTGCTTACGGGATTTATATTTTTTTAGGTTTTATCGTAAATGTGATTTTGTCACTCCAAGGGCGTAATACATTCGGAATAAAAAGGCAAAACAGAACGAAAGAGAAATCCTGTAAACTGCTTTGTCTGTTGACTTTCCTAAACACGCAGTGTTTATTGTGGTAATTCATTAATCCATTCGTTTTACACACACACACACACACACACACACACACACACACACACACACACACACACACATATACACATACATATTTGCGTATCAGTCAGTTAATTGCCATACGCTTGGGCGATCATGTCTCTTTCGAGATATGACTTACTATGCAGAAGATTTTCCCGTTGTAGGTTGCCCTAACATTTTGCGGTAGACCGGTTGCCAATTAAAGCTATAGAATCCAATCTGTCTTTCTATTAAACCCATAGCTGAAGGGAGAAGAGATGGGTTAGTGCCTTTCACTAGAATATTTGTGCGTAAGTGAATGAAACGAATTCGACTAGAATTCGAACTCGGAATTCCAATTTCTCATATTTACTTATACATATACATAAAGTGAGAATGAGATAAGCATTTTCTATCTGAAAGCCTGAAAGAAAATATATATATATATATATATATATATATATATATATATAGAGAGAGAGAGAGAGAGAGAGAGAGAAATGAATGTGCATTGTAAATTTCTTAAAGCACACATACTGGTCATGAAATTCCACTCGGAAGTTAGTTGATTCGCCTTCATATCTGATTCCACGGACATTAGGCGCGGCAACACCTTCACCTTCTAGAGCCCCAACCACCATCCATAATCATGCCGTGCTCATCTTTCTTTGGGTTGGTTGAGGGCAGAACACCTCGAGAATGGCGCCGATCGTCTGAACTTCATTAACCTGGCTTTAATCATCTGAAACGCATTGTACGATTTTATGTTTATCACCTTTGTCAATAAAAGATGGACTCTCCCCAAGAAGCTAAAGAAACAATATGACGCCTGGCTAGCAGGTGGCGTTCTGAGGTTTTCTTCAGTTTTTATTAAGGCAATCCAAGGAGAAGTCCGTTACCCGTCACTTCGTGTGTCTCTGATAATAAATCATCTAATTTTGTCAGATGTTTAGTCATGAATGTTATCAACCTTGGACGCAAAACTTTACAATTTTTGTCCTCTAGTTTTAGAGGCTAACCATTAAGATATATCTCCAAATGAAAATATCATGAAGCAGGTGTTTATAATATTTGGCTACTGTTTTTGTTTGTTTGCTTGTTTGGAAAACGGGCAGAGGAAATTCTTGTAAACAAATCATTGTTCGGTATTTACCTATGCCACCCACAGTGGTAGGATGAGATATGTTCGGTTTAACGTTTCCTTAAAGAAACGATGAAAATTACACTCTGACAGCACTGGAATCCTCGTGACAAGGTCTCTTTTATAATTTTTAGAGGAAGAGAGAATAACATTTGGTATTTAATCGACCCCACCATCACCATAATGACGGGATATGCCACAAGGCCTCTTTAAAGTATGGATCTTACTTAAAAAAAATTGTCAATCCTCACAATCAACATCAAGCTGGCGTTGATATTCCACCGAACCTCCTTCTTTCGTACAATGAGGGAGGTGCTGCTGTAGGGTTAGACTCTCCGGGACTAGGCATTTCTCTTTTTTTTTTGTTGTGTTTTGTCTGAAGATAGAAATTGGGAGATGAAATATAGTTTGTCAGCCCGAAGACATATACTACAGGGTCCCGACAATATTTTTCGGACACTTTAGTATTCGACTTTCCGAGTACCATAGAGTGGCGAAATTCCTTCAATAGAATAGCATAAACATATAAAGACAATACCTGTAATAAAAATGGAAGAAAATCGATTAGGTAAGGAAAAATATTTATTTTTCATCATTTTTTACAAAACACACGCGACATTATTTTTCGGACATCGTTGAAAAACTGTTAATAGTCTGTAATATCACCTTTCTTCTCAATAACTTTTATCAATCTCTCTTCATAATGATCAAACATATGCACAATAACATCTCTACGTGTTTCTATTAGTTATTTTTGGCATCTAGTATCCGTTCCCATAGTTGAGCCTCTTTCGTTATTTCAGGTTCATCATAGACAAGTTGCGTAAGCATTTCCCAAACATTTTCTATTAAATTTAGATCTTGGCTTTTTGCAGGCCATTCCAAAGTAGTCATATTCACTTTAGCCATCCATTCTTTCATGAGTTTTGGCACATGGATGCTGCAATTGTCTTGTTGTAGAACGAAATCATTTTTTATCTCTTTTCTTATCCTTGGTAGGGCTTTCTCGTCCAGCAACTGTTTGTAGCTTTCGTTGTTCTGTCGTCCTTTCAGCTACTCCAACCATATATTTCCATTAGCAAAGATCATACCCCAAACCATAACTCCTCCTCCTCCCATCTGTCGTTTGTTCAGTACAGCAGGCTCACCCCTTCTCGACCAAGTACACCATCCATCGGGCCCATCAAACTTGAAACGCTTCTCATCAGTAAATATAACCTTCTTAAAGTCAACATGCTTTGTTAACCACCTTTTAGCACACTCCAGTCTTGCTCCTTTGTGTTTCTTTGTTAGCGTAATTTTTTTCTTAGCCTTTGCATACTTCAAACCAATCCTATGTAGCGTTCTTTGTACTCTTCGGACGTTTACATCCAATTCACATTTCTCCTTCACTTTTCTTGCTGTAACTTTTTCTCCAGATGTCAAAAGCCGTGTCACAGTCCTCTTCATTCTCCTTTCAGTCCTCTTGCCAATTTTTCGTCCTCTCTTCTTTTTCCGCTCGGAGTTTGTCTTCAGCATGTATTCGACCGTTAATTTCGACAGCTTCAAATCCATGGCGATCCTTCTGATGCTGAGGCCATCATCCCGCTTCTTCCGTGCCAAACAAACGACTTCTTTTGAATGCATTTTACCTCATTAAACTTAATTGTTCTGCCAGTAAAATAGAACAGATAATTGATTCTAATGATGACAGCTAAGTGTACAAGCAGAAAATTTGCATACAGCAACATATACATGAACTTAGCTCTTAATAAAATAGGATTTTTTGTCATGTCCGAAAAATAGTGTCGCACAAGTTTTCGCAAAAATCACAAAAAACTAAAATTATCAAAGCCAAACTAAAAAAAATGATTACACTAGTAGTGGATTTTCACTCTTCAACTACGTACTTACAATCTCACAAGTTTTTGGCACTAGTAACCACCTTGAAGTACTTTTTTCAAAGTGTCCGAAAAATATTGTCGGGCCCCTGTACACTTTGATCTCGTCCTAAAGTTGCATGATAGTATCGAATGTTCAATAATAGCCTTCTTTTCCTGTGCTACTGGATTTAGACGCTGATGCTGGAGTGAACGGCGCGTTTTTAAATTGTCCAAAGAAAGTGATGTCGTACTTTAAAAGTGAAGTTATTATTTTAATTATCCGTTTATTCTGATATTTATCTTCGTTTATTATCTTATAATTTTGTTATATAATTATGCATTTACAATATTTAATTATTAAAATACATTTTTTTGCATAAGCAGATGTATACATCGATTGTTTTATTTTTGATTTTATCTTGGATCGAGAGAGACATGATCGTCCAAGCGTTTATCACGTATGGCATTTAACTGACTGACTTTATTAAGAATGTTTATTATTATTAGGAATTGTTATATTAGGAACATTTAATGCGATGTATTTGTTAAATTATTTATACACTGGCATGAATAATTCTATTGTAACATTTCTCTTTTTTATGAAAGAGGACGTAATTTTTGAAATTGGAGGAAATTTGTTTCAAGTCTTAATGTTTGTTTTGTTTATCATTGTCTATTGATTAAGTATGTAGCGTAGGGAGCTGGTTAATGTTTCTTTGATTCGGCCTTGTGTCGGACATAACCGAACTCCCTACAGCTTACAAGTTTTATGCAGAATTTATCATTATCAGAATTATCAGAGGGTTTTCATCGTTATCAGAAGGATGGTTGTCGGCAGGTTGAAATAAGTTGAATTGCGTGGAATGGTGTAAGATTAAATTATACTGTTTGCATTTTAAAATAAAAATTATTAAAAGGAAAGAATAACATCAGTTTTAGGAGTTAATATGCAATTAGAAACATTATTAAGAAGTTAAGAGTAGAGTTCGTGTTCAATGATAAAGTTATGAGTATCAAGATTTGTAGAAAATGTTTGTAGTAGTAATTGTTGAAAGAGTATATGCGTACGTACGTATATATGTGTTTGGTAGGAATATATTTGGATGTAGAGTAAGAGTTAAAGAAATCAGCAGAAGGAAAGAGAAAGAGGACAAATGTCCGGGTCAGCTTGAAGCTACATTTTAGCGGTGTCTCTCGCTGTTCCTATCTGAGCCCCTCTGACTGACTGACACTGATGAAGTCCTTTTATTGTAAATTAGATTTTTCGCGCTTACTAGAGAAGTTCTTTTTGGTTTTGGAAGTCGCTCCCATTGGTCAAAAATCATTTTAACACCTAATTTCGAAATCTGGTTTCGACTTTTTCTTTAAGTACATGGTCAATCCTTTTTCTATCTGGGAAAACAGGATTTCACACGTCATTGTGAACTTTTATAAAAGTGAAGAAGAAGGTTGATTTTAATCCTTATCTCTACATGTATCGTCGATTTTATTCCAGAAAATTTATCATTTAAACATTTCTAACAACATTTTTCAATAATTTTATTCTTTTATCGTTTTTTTATTTTAGTATTTTTATGGACGTATTTTCAAATTTGTAGAAAAAGCATTTCGCGTGGTAATGTTACTTTTTTATCGTTTTTGTAGATTTATTTTTTATTTTTATTTTTATTTTTTTAAAATCATCTCACCCCAAGCAAGGCATTCCACTGCCACTATTGCGCATGGGGCTACATAGGGGAAGGTAAAGAGAAGGAGTGGTTAGACATAGGGAATGTCAGGAGGAAGGTGACAGATAAGTAAGGATACCGAGGATAAGGGTTGGGCAGATGGGAAGAGTGTTTGATAGAATGGGAGCAGGTTAGTGTGTTAGGATATTAGTGTGTTTTAAATATTTATCTATTAAATATTTATTTTTAGCAACAAAAATAAAAAATGTTTTTATATATTTAATAATAATTTTATACTTAGTGTCTCTAGTGTAAAATATATATTTGGTTGTTCTTTGTCATGGTAGAGGGCTTGCGTACCTTAGTGATTCCAAGAGCAAAACTGTCTGGTGTTCCAACTCCTGTAGGGCTACCCATGACTGTAAGGTCGAAGAGGAGTTGGCATCAGACACAGACAGTCATGGTAGAGGGTCTGCGTGACTTAGTGATTCCAAGAGCAAAACTGGTGTTCCAACTCCTGTAGGGCTACCCATGACTGTAAGGTCGAAGAGGAGTTGGCACCAGACACAGACAGTCATGGTAGAGGGCCTGCGTGCCTTAGTGATTCCAAGAGCAAAACTGCCTGGTGTTCCAACTCCTGTAGGGTTACCCATGGCTGTAAGGTCGAAGAGGAGTTGGCATCAGACACAGACAGTCATGGTAGAGGGCCTGCGTGCCTCAGTGATTCCAAGAGCAAAACTGTCTGGTGTTCCAACTTCTGTAGGGCTACCCATGACAGTAAGATCGAAGAGGAGTTAGTATCAGACACAGACAGTAAAAAATTCTATGACACATAATGAGGAACGAGGGTTTAGAAATTTCGACACTCACAAGCTATATCGTAAGCAAGAGAGACAGAAGAAAGAAGCGCATACCCTACTTAACAATGCTGTGTAAATGTTTGGCAGAACATGGATTAGAAGAGATGGCGAAAAGACAAACTTTACTCAGAGTTACAAAAGACAGAAAATTGTGGAGAGCCATGATCGCCCATGTCCTGAAAGGACACGGTACATCGTTGAAGAACAAAATTCCTAATCTACAGCAAGACACCTGAACAAAAATAAAGATCTATGAAATCAATTGTTACAAAATATGTAATAGATCCGTGTATTTTTGGTCGAACTCCAACAGAAGCAGGGGCCAGTTCTTGGCACGGTGTCATGGGATATGACCGGTCAGTCCCGGTTGAAGCTGTTAATAAAAATTTATTGAATGAAGTCCAGACTAGAAATAATGAAAAAACTTGTCAGCAAATGTATGTATAAAATATTTATATTTGTACCTCTAATATTTGCTATTGTTAATTTTATTTGTACACTTCAGTTCAATTTACTTACTCCATTTCGTCGCATAGCTTTTACTTCTGGTCAGAACTATTATACATTATCTACTTTTCTGTACGGGGAAAGGATTAAGGTTTATGTAGAGTAATTGGCCATAGTTAAATGTAATTGGCAGAAATACCCAATAAACAGAATTGATATTTTCAAATGTTAAAAGCTATTTTCTAAATTTCTATTGATGTCACCTGATGATGGAGGGAGATTTGCCAAACGTGACGTTAAGCAAGATGATGTTGAATCGAATTTTTATTTCTATTTTAATAAATGAAAACAAAAAATAAACTTGGCTTGAGAAATATTTCTGATGATTTCTTTCCATTGATTTAGGCTACTCTTTTTTTTTCCAAGATCGTTACGTTAAAAATTGAAAAGAAAGTTTCTGTTTTAGTTTTGTCACCTTTTAATTTTATTTTTATATAATCATTTTGTTCACGTGTCATTTTGCAACACATTAATTACAAATAATCAGTTAACTGAAAGCTTTTAACTTTGTTCTTTCTACCAGAAAAAATAATTAGCTTTTTTAAGTTTTCTTATTACAAGCAAAACGTGAACATTTGAAAAAAGCGAAACAACCAACCAAATGTTTTTTGTTTATTCGCACTGAAAATAACATACCGTTCTTTCACAAGTGTAAAACTGTCGATTATAAGGTCACAGAAAGCTGTGTATTATAATTATTATTGCTTTTTATACTCTTTCATTTTTCATTTATTCACTTGTGGAGTTCTTCGCGAGTTGACCTAGAAGAGACGATAACAGGTTTTTCAGCACAAACTGGATAATCCCAAAGTTAGACTCTGGAGAGAGTGACATAGCATCAAGAAAATCCTTTTTGCTTTGAAATTGAACCTTTATGTATTTAAGACTAAAGAAAAATGGATATTTAAATTTGATCTTATTCTTAATACGGTAAAGAAAATTAGGTGCCAGTATCCCGTTTTTAAAAGAGAGACTAAACTATCGCCCGGTTCACACTCCACCCTCGTCTATTGAACAGGTGAAGAGGCTCATCCCTTGTTCCCTGTTTTTAGGATGTGGTTTCCGGCTTTCTCTTTTCCAATCTTTTCACTCTTACGTAGCCCCCTGCACATCAGTGGCGTTACCGCCTTGCTGAAGGTGATATGATTAAAAAAAAAAGTGATAACAAAAGAAAGAAAAGAACAGTGAAAAGCAATACTAAGCAAACAATTCACAGCTTCTGCTCTGGTGAACTTAGATCACTGGTGCCCCTTAGGTATGAATTTGCACGAGATACTAGATTAGCTACTAGGTCTCACCCTTTTACTGTGAAACAGATAAGATGTAACAGCAATTTCTACTCCTACAGCTTCTTTCCTCACACTTCCCGCCTGTGGAACTCCCTTCCATACACTTGCTTCTCCGACAGCTACAATCTACAGGAGTTTAAATGTAAGGTCAATAGACACCTCCTAACACACTAACTCGCATCCATTCTCTCAAACACTCTTCCCATCTCCCCAACCCCCATCCTCACTATCCTTACCCGTCTTCTGACATTTCCTATATCTAACCACTCTTTCCAATCACCTTCCCCTATGTCACCCCCTGCGCAATAGTGGCAATGGAATGTCTTGCTTGGGGTGAAATGATTAATATATATATATATATATATATATATATATATATATATATATATATATATATATGCAAGACAAAGCAACAATAATAAGGTAAAATAGTTCATAAACTAAGAATAGTGTAAAACATAAAAAAAAAAAGAATGCAGGCAAGTGATTACAGCGTCCTGACTTGAAATAAGAAAGAAGAAAACTATGTCGAATCAAACCAAGAAGTGGCCTATTTTATTGACTGACAATGAAGAAATCCCAGCAGGCATTTGTACGGTTTGTCTATAAATTTCGAGAGGTGTTTTTGCAGTCATTCTTAAAGTGGTTGAGGCACCTCGATGTGGTGTAATGGTTAGCAAGTTTGTCTCGTTAGAATCATTACAACTGAGTAGTGAGTTTGATCCTCACTGGGTGTCTCATACTTTCAGCCTTGTGTCACATCTAAGCTGCGCTTGGAAAATCACTATTCTTTCAGTGATTGAAACCAAAAGTTCCATTTCATGTTTTCCGCTACTCTTTATCTCTTTATTAGGCTTAAATTTATAAGGCACAAGGCGAAAATAGCAAGTCACTCATTGAGAATCTAAATAACAGCACTAAAGACTATTCCACTCATTCAAATACAAAAATATATTAAGACACTATTTTCGTAATCATTTTTAAAAAACATTTTTATTAATATACTAGCTTGTATATATGTATGGGTGTATATCTTGAGTGGAATTAGGTAAACAAAACCGTTCGTAAGCAGTCAATGGTTGTACTAAAACGAAATAACAAGTCATCATGACCGTGGATTTTAACGTGTTAGCCTTGTTCAAGAAACGGTTGATGCTAGATTATGCGCTGTTTCCCAGAAACTGTAACTAATGTCCGCTGAGTATAGTTGCAATATAAACCCCACGTGAACTCTGTGGGTTGAGCGGACATCAACGATAGGATATCGCTAGCCACCCTGGCAGACGGGTGTATTTGGGAACAGTTAACCAACCATTTTCCCCGTTGCCTAATCTCTCATCTGTCTGAGGAAATTGTCCAGCATTCACTACCATAAAGGAGGATTGATATTACATAGCACTCTTTCCTGTTTTTCTAACGAGTTGTTCCTGTTTCGAAGATTAAACTTAGTAATACTTTTCTGAGAATCTTTTTAGTCATTTCATTCCAAGCAAGACGTGACCGCCACTAGTGTGCAGGGGGTAACAGTGAGAGAAAAGACTGGGTACGTGAGGTATTGAAGAAAGAATAAGAATAAAAATAAACGGGATTCAAGGAGATAGAAGGTGGTAATTGACGTTGCATTTAAATGCTTGGAGATTGTAGCTATTAGGGAAGCAAGTAAACAGAAGGTAGTTTCACAGACAGGAAGTGCGAAAAAAGAAACTTCTGGTGTAGAAGTGGCGGTTGTATTTAGCTATTTCAAAGGAAAAAGCTCATCGGAGCAATTGCCATAAAAATATTTGTAGAAAAGACAGAGGGAAGTCACGTCGCGTCGGTGAGAAAATGACTGAAGTTGAGATGCTAGGTCAGGACCTATTATATTGCAATAGTATTCAATGCAAGGACTAATGATAGATTTATAAATATGCTAGATGGATTCTGAGGAGAAACACTTTTTGGCCTGGAACAGAGACTCAGCTTTCCTAACAGTAGATGTAGCTATAGATTCGATGTAGTCATTCCACTTCAGGTCTGTTGAATAAATTAGGCCAAGAAGGCGCTGCAGTGTGTTGCTGCCAATGAGACTTGAATCAGCCATACTGATGGCTGGCATGAAAGTTTCTCTATGGTAATTAAAGAAGAGCAGTTTTGTTTTGGAGGCTTTCAAATTTACAAGCCATTTCCTGGCTCAGTTAACCACTGATTGAGGTCCCTTTGAAGAGCAGCAGCCTGGTTTACTTTGACATTCTTGGCAGATTTTCTATTGATTCTGGAATAAATGGTGTCATCTACCTACTTGGGAACAGATGACATCAGGAAGATCATTGATGAAGATCAGAAACAGCGTACGACCTAGGATAGAGCCTTGAGGAACATCTGCGTCAGCATGAAAGGATCTTTATTTATGAAACACTACTCTAGAGGGAGGCTCTCCTGAAACTTCTATTATTTGTCATGAGATAATAGGCAGTGTATTTTTCTATAAAAACTGAAATAACCAGTTTGCATTTGCCGCAGAAACGTTATTAAAACAAAGAAGCTGCTAATATTTCCTTAGCGTTGAATATATAATTGAGTATTTTAGAAGTTCACGCTATTTTGTTGCTATTACTCACGTTGCTGATGCTGTTGGCAGACACTTCAGAAAAGGCGTAATTGTTTATCGAATTATAAAATTACATAGGAAGTACAGGTTTGCGGATCAAATGTTTGACTTTATTGCTAAGCATATAATAGAAGACTAACCGCTATTTTGTGTTGAATTAAGCCTTTTTCTTCATCTAAATCTTCCTTTGATCATCTTTCCCAATTTCACTCACCTCTGAACTCCTTCCCCCACCCACACAGAGGATGTCCATAAAGTTCGTGTGCACTTTAAAAAATTTGTAACTTTATTTGTATTTGCGATAGAAATAATTTGTAAAAAGAATTAGAAATAAATAAATCTATCTTTTTTTAAAGGTTTTATTGAAATTTTATTTAAGTTTCCACATCTCCTCCATCGTTAGCAATACAAAGGGTAATACAATTTTAATAATAATATTTTTACTTATTTAAAAATTGTTGCAAATTTTGTGATAAAGAATTATTCAGTAACTATACATAAAACTAGGTACATTAAACTTTATAAGATTTTTTACAGATTATTTCTATCACAAATACAAGTAAAGTTATACATTTTTTAAAGTGCACACGGACTTTTTGGACATCCTGTATATAATACACAGGGTGTATCAAAACTATACAGTAAAATCGACAAAATCAGAAAAAAACCCATGCGCATGAGCGAAATTAAAAATATAAAAAGACGACAATTTAACCATCGCAACCTGTATATAAACTGCGTCTAGAGATTATATGCAGGTTATAAATTGGTATAAAGAGTTGCGTCTTTAATATTAAATGTCCTATTATGATGTTGTTAGATTATACTCAATTAACTTAGATATATAGTAATATAGAAAACTATTGTTTTAGGTTGAAAAAAAAATTTACTAAGTTAACAAAACAGACTAATTTGACTGTCAGTAGTTTATTTGCAACTATTTATTTTGATACTTTTAAATTATTATACCTTGTAAAACTAATGTAAAAAAATAATATGAAAGGTTTTAGAACAAATTCGTCAATCTCTTAAAGGAAAAACATAAAAAAAATTATTTTAAAAATAAAAGATATATTAACAAAAAATAATAAGAACCTCCTAAAACTTATTGCATTCTTTCCAATAACACTTAGCAACCTATTTTCAACATCTGATGTTAGATTTGCAATTTTAGCGGCTGGTAAGTTGTTTGCAGCAACTTTAACTGCCTTCCAGAGGTCACACTTGCTGTTGAATTGCCTTCCATTAGAATAAATGTCTCTCTTGAGGATGCTCCACACGTTCTCAATAGGATTCAAGTCACAGCTATTTAAAGGCCAGTCCTTAAGAGAATCTTCAACAAATCCCTTTTCTTTCAACCAGGATTTAGTAAACTTTGATGCATGACTTGGTGCTTTGACTTGCATAAAGATCATAGATCGACGCTTGGCTAAAGACTGGTTATCAAGCCATTCAAATAAATATTGCTCTAGAAAATCACAGTAAATTTTGGAATTTATTTTAATCCCATTTTTCAATTTAAATAGACCCACGACCTCATTACCAATAACCCCAGTCCATATCATGATTTTCTTGAGTCATGTTGCTTGCAAATCCATTCTCGAACCCATCCGTCGGGACCTTTGAGGGTGATCCTTGCAAATCCATTCTCGAACCCATCCACCGGGACCATCGATTCGTCTGTACAAAGCGCTTTACTGAAATCAGTTTTCATGTATTTTTTACCCACCGCAATCTTCTTTTCTTATGTTTTTTTTTGTTAAAATGGGTTTCATTTATTTGATTTTTTACAACGGCAAGATTCCTTACTGCTTTACACCTTGTTTCTCTTGACACCATAGGATCTTTAGCGGTCTCAAATATGAACACACTTGATGCATTTGGGTTTCTTATTAATTCTCTTCGGATATGTGTTAGATCTCGCTTTGTTAAATTCCTAAATTCAGCCTGAGATTTTTTTTCTTTGGTTGAATTCCCATTTGACATATTTTTTTTGATTGTTCGATGATCCCTTTTCAAATCCTTAGAAATTTGAAGCGAAGACATTCCTTTGCTAATTTCTTTGATTATATAGTTCTTTTAATTCATTGTTAGTTCTTTTTTACGAGCCATAATACTAAATTCTAGTTCTTGCAAATAATCTCTTGACACTGCAAATTGCTATAATTACTGAAAAATACTAAATATCAAACTGAAATTGAAAATTGTGACTTAACTGCTTTCATGCTTACTCGCTATACATAATAGTACAAATTATTTCATTGGATAACACATATCTATGAATTTTAAATAAAATATTTGACAATACCTCTTTTGCATATAATCTCTAGACGCAGTTTGGGCGGATACATCACACCAAAACACGGACAACAGTCCATATAAACGTAAGTCTGCAAATCCTTCCTTTTTGAGTTTTTAAGCTTAAAGAAAGTACCTGGTAGATGGCACTGTGGTGGCCAAATGTAAGGAGTGATATGGTCGCATAAATTGTTTGATAGCCATGACTGGGTTCTCCTGTTTGTGTGGTAAGATATGAGTCTTGTTGCCAGAGTCTTCTAGCAGCCACTCTCTTGATCCAGAACAGCAATAACTTCTCAATACACTTGATGCAGGGTTCTTTGTTGAGTCTGAGGCCCCCACCAACAAATTCGGGAATTATTTTCTTATCAGAACGATCAGATTGAAGTTTCCGAGCTGCTTAGCCTTCGTAATCACCATTAGACTCATCTAACTCTTTCCGAATCCTCTACACTGCCCTCGGTTTGACTTTCAAACACTTTAAAATGCTAGTATTGAAGCTTTCAGCACAAATATTAAGCAGAACTGCAAGCCGTTTCCAAATTTATAGCAGAATGAATTGCGTCACGGTGCTCTTTTTCTTACAGACGGTACCCAACTGATCCTACTATACTGTGCAGTTGATAAAATAAAAAAACAAACAATGCGCATGCGCGAAAATTGTTACATGGCGGCCATTTACCCATCGCAGCCTGTTTATACAGGGTGTATCAAAAATAATTTACAAATTTTGGGGGCGGGTTACTCACCTCAAAAAAGGACAAAAATCAATATAAACAAATGCAAAATCCGCAAATCCTTCGTTATTGAGTTATTAAGTTTAAACTTTATGGTAAACGCTGTTAAATGTAAAATCCAAGAGACAGTCAAAATATTTTCATATACTTTGGGGACGGCTTCTAGACACCAAAACAAAGGTAAAATGTTCATACAAATATATGTCCAAAAGACCATCGTTGTACCTCAACAGCAATTCATAGAAAATGTTCAAAATGCCATCTGCTTGCTTCTAAACACATATGCACCCGTCGGATCATTGATTGGCGAATCCTTTCAAATACTCCTCCACGATGTTAAATGATTTGGCAGGCTCCCGTGACACGTTGATGAAGCGTCTCTGTATTATTAATGTCTGCTGCATAACCCAATTTCTTTAGGTGGCCACACAGATAAAAAGCCAAAGGATTGAGGTCTGGGGAACATGCAGGCTATGAAACCTGTCCTCCCCTACTTATCTATCTTTCATAGTATATGTAAACCAATGCATCGCGAACAGTAGGACTAAAATTTGCTGAAGCCCTATCATGCATGACTCATATGCATCTTCCTATTAGCAGGAGTACATCCTCTAGCAGGTCTGGAAATGTATGCCAAATAAAGTCCCTGTGGACAGTTTCTATAAAACGTATTAGGAGAATTTATTGACCTACTAGACAGTCAGATACAATTCAAACCGTCGCATTAATCGTAAGCTGGACTGATGCCTAGCCTGTATTATACCATGGTGATTTCAATCCGCCCACAAATGTTGGTTGTGTAAATTTGTTATTTCATTTCTTCCAAATATTACCTCATTCGTAAACAAGACTGAAAAGACATCTAACGGATCGACAGTTTGTGTAATAAACTATATGCAAAAGTTCTCCCGTCAGTGATCAGAGGGTGAAATACCATGCACATTTTGCAAATAATATTGATACAGGAGCTGCTCTTGAAGTACCCTCTATGTGGTACTATGAGATGCTAAGTCCACTTGATGTGTGCTGTTACCTGGATCATCTCTGACACCCTGTAGAATGTTTTCTTCGTGGTCAGTATGAGCGGATGTCGGTTTTCCTCGACCCATTGTTTTTGACGCTACGGATCCTGTCTCAGCAATGCGATGATAAACATCAGCAAAAATTAGATGACTCGACTACCTTGGGAGACGCAATCTGATACAGCCATGTAGACTCGCGTCCATTGCCATTCGCGCGAATTTATATAAAAATCATGTCTGCCTGCTCACGATATGAATATCCTGCCATTGTTAAACGGAACACTTTTCAGTTATTTCACTACTACACACGCTAAACATTAAAGACAGACTAGACTCAAATGTACACGAATGACAAATGTAACAACCTCCTTCATTTTTATATCTGGGGCGCAGTTGAGCGAGAGACCAACAAAACGCGTTGTAACACAAAAGATGAACTGAAGGCAAGGATTATGGCAGCGTTCACCAACTTAAAAAGAAATGGGAATTCGAATAATAAGATCCAGAATAGAAGTCTGTAGTGTTATCTTCTTAGGGTTACAAAGGTTAGGGGAGAAAGTGTTTATTTATTAAGTGGGGTTTGACTGGACAGAATGAGTAACTATAAACTTAGCACCCGCACAAACACACCCCCACCCACGTGTACACGTGCACACACACAAACACACACATATTTCTACAAATATTTTCACGGCTTCTGCTCCGATGAACTTAGCTCACTGGTGGCTACTATATATATATATATATTTCGAGCCACAAGGTTAGCAACTAGGTCCCACCCTTTTACCGTGAAACAAATAAAATGTAAACGCAAATTCTACTCCAACAACTTCTATTCTCGCGCTTCCTGCCTGTGGAATTCCCTTCCATTTACTTGCTTCCCCAACAGCTACAATACCCAAGAATTTAAATGTAAAGTCAATAGTCATCTCCTATCTGACTAACCTGCATCCTCTCTCTCATGCACTTTTCTCCGTCCACTCCACTCTCATCAGTATTTTCATCCTTCTCTTAGCCACTTCCTAACATCCTCTATAACCTGTCACTCTTTCTCATAACTTTCCTCCTATGTAACCCCCTTCAGGAATATATATATATATATATATATATATATATATATATATATTTTCTGAAAGGATTTTTCTGTTGCTGAGGTAATGTGTTATCCCCCGTGAGGATCTTCATATCGAAATGGTCATTCAACATCATTGAATTAATCCTTTTTTAATTTATATTTGCTCTGTAATATTTTATTACATGGAGCTCTCTTCCTGTATTATTTTTTAATATTAAAAAAAAATTTAATATTAATTAGGATCAGGTTTTTGGAATTTACCTTCCTGCTTTTTTCCCTTGGATTAAAGTATCTGAATTAAAATATATATATAGCCATCCGCAGACAGATCTGTTTCGCCGTATCACAGCTCATCATAACAAACTCCGATTGCTTTTTTACCCAGGATTGAAACCCGACCAAAATGGCGTCAGTTGGCGACTCTAACCCTGGGCTATGGGCGTTCGGTGGAAATAGGCAGACTTTTTAGCGCATATCATTATACGCGCCCAATAGCTAGCACGCTCTAATTCATTTCACTGAATGAGCGATACATCCACTTATATATACATAAAATATCTTATGGATATATATACATAGAGTTTTTAATAGTCAAGTTTGCTTTTGATTGTTCTTTAATACAGTAGCATTAGCAGCAGTAGCAGTTGTATGTCAGTGTTATTTGTTACTTTCCTTTGGTAATTTTTTACATCATCATAAAGTCAGTTTATGAACCAATAAAAAATTTGCCAATCAATTTTGTTATACTTTTGAACCGCAGTTATTTCAGTATTTTCTTCCATTTTTACATTATTTTATTTTATTTTTTTTAATCATTTCACCCCAAACAAGGCGGTACCGCCACTGATGTGCAGGGGGCTACATAAGAGAGTTAAAGTTTTAGACAGGAAAAGAGTGAAGACAAAGATGAGCTAGCTACAGGGGGAGAAAGAGAAAGGACAAGAGAAGCACGTGAACATAGGAGTGAAGACAGTTACGAAAGCAGAGAGAAAGCAAAAGAACAAGATACACGGGGTGATGTAGAAAGGGCTGGAGTTAAGCGGATCATAGATGGGAATTGACTCTGCATTTAAATTATTGGAATTTATAGCCGTCAGTAAAGTAAGTATATGGAAGAGAGTTTCACAGGCGGGAAGCGCGAGAAAAGAAGCTGATGGAGTAGAATTGTCACCTAACTGAAAAAAGGTGGGACCTTGATGCCAGTCTAGTTGCCTAAGTAAATTCTTGTGGAAGGGGCATCAGTGACCTAAGTTCTTCGGAGCAGAAGCCATGAAAATATTTGTAGAAGAGAGAGAGGGAAGCCATATCCCGCCTATGAGAAAGTGGTTGGAGTCGAGCTGCCAGGTTGGGACCAGTCACATTACTGATTTTTCTTTGGAGCCTGTCGAGAACACTGAGGCGAACAGCAGGGCGCCTGATCAAATATGACAACAGTATTCCATGCAAGGTCGAATTTACACGCGAACTGTTGTCCACATCTTTGTTTTTATCCCAACATTTCGGCCGTTGTGCTCACGGGCTGTCATTAGGTGCTTGTTGATCAATGTGATCTTCAGTAATTTCCAACTGAACCTTTTATTTAATTTACGTTTTTAGATCATTTTCAAGAGATATTTTTTAATCATTTCACACCAAGCAAGGCGATAATGCCACTAGGACGCAAAGGAGTTAAAGAGAATTAAAAGATTTTAATGAGAAGAACTGAGGAGAAAGGACAATAAAAGACCGTAATTCAAGAAGATAAAAGATGGTGTTTGGCGCTTACATTTACATTTTTGAAGATTGTATTTGGTAGAGAAGTAAGAATCCAGAAAGAAGTTCGACAGATGCAAATGCAAGAAAATAAACTCTTAGAATATAACACACGGTTGCATCTAGCTAGTTCAACAGTGAAACGGTAGGACCTACTTGCCAATCTAGAATCTCACTTTTTACCGGATTTGACAGCATGCAAGACCCCACTCCAAATGAATCAAAATTATGTTACTGATTCAATATGAGAAGTTTCAGCCACCATAGAACACTTCATTCTTGACCACTTCATGTCAAGGGCCTATCTTCATCTGTCATCATTGTCTCCACTTCCTATCACGTTCTGTTGCATTCATATCACACACCTTATTCATCATTATCATTCTGACGTTAAATTTTTACAGTGGTTCTCGAACCTTGTATTAGGTGAAATTTAGTAAAATAAAACGCCACCAATATTTGTTCGTCGCTTAGCTTTATGTTTTATACTTTTTTTAAAATTAAAGTTCATTCAATACAAGGCTCAAGAACAATTCAAGGTAGTGTATTAATGAATGAAGTGTGTAATATAAATTTAAGAGGATTAAACAAGTGAAGACTATGAGGATAAGATGGATATATAACGACTGACCCTTGATCAGCCTGCATATGGACAGGTAATGAATTCAGCAGATATACGAAGATAGAAAGGGGCGTAAGACAAGGATGTCTTTTCACCCGATCTATTCAACTTATACAGCGAGACTATTCTGAGGATCCTAGATGTTATGCCAGGATTTGTCATCGGAGGCCACAATTTGAACAACATAAGGTACGCAAATGATACAGTGCTGATTGCAGACACGGAAAGGAAACTACAAGAACCCCTACAGAAGGTAGCTGAAGAGAGTGACAAAAAAGGACATCAAATGAACTGCAAGAAAACCGAATGCAAGGTCATCAGCGAAAAGAGCAACCCAAAATGCCAAATACAGGTGGGGGATACTAAAATCAAGCAGGTGTAAAAATTTAAATGCCTGGGAAGTGTTCTAACAGAAACGGAAAGTGCGACACAGAGATCCGAAAGCGAATTGGCATGGCGAAGAACACGTTCCAGAAGCTGAGTAAAGTATTAAGAGACAGGAAAATTTCGCTAGAAACTAAGAAGAAAGTAAAGATGAAGGAAAAAATTGAAGCAGCTGAAATGTGGTTTTACAGAAGGATGCTGCGGTTATCATGAATCGAGCATGTGAGCAATGATGAGGTTTTAGAAAGGATGGAAACAAAAAGGAAATTAATATTGAGTATCAGGAAGAGACAGCTAAAGTTCCTGGGATATGCAATGCGGAAGAAGGGTTTGGAGAACCTGATACTAACAGGCCAGATAGAGGGGGAAAAGAGACAGAGGAAAGCAGCGGGTAACATATTTGAAGGGCCTGATCAGGTGGATGACAGAACGAGGGTTGTGTAGTGTTACATGAGAAAGCGTGCTACGAGCCACCAGGGATAGGGAGACGTGGAAGGCCATGATCGCCTACGCCCTGAAAGAACAAGGCACATAGAAGAAGAAGATTATAGTGTTCAGGGAAGCATCCATGTTCCACAAAGTAGCAGTTAGTGAGAGAAAGTTGTCTGCCTGAGTGGAACGTCTTCCTTGTAGTTGGAAGACGCAGGTGCGGGGATGTAGCATTACGTATTCTAGTGATAACGTTTGAAGTGGTAAGACTAAAGAATGGAAATCAGGTAAATATTGACCTTCGTGCGCGCAAAAGATGCTGTCAGCTTGGATCTACAGGTGATGTAATGGATAACAACCCAGAAATTAAAATCGGAGAGCCGTATTTTTATTCCAACCGGGTTTGTGAAATTCATTTGCAAATACCTTTGAGAAAAGTATGAATCGACCTCTTCCCCCCATTTATGGATTAATTAGTAAGACTTGTGTTATTAAATCATTATTCAGTTAGTTAAGTGCCATACGTGAAACACGCTTTGGGCGATCATGTCTATTTCGAGACATGACTGTCTGAGCAGAAGATTATCCCGCAGTAGGTTGCCATTGCTTTCTGCGGTAGACTGGTTGCCAGCCAAGGTTATAGAACCCAAACTGTACTATTATTTAATCCATAACTGGGGGAACAGACAGATTAATACCTTTCCCAATGGTATTTGTGCGTAAGTGAATGCAATGAATTCAACTGGAATTCGAACTCGGCACTCTGATCTCTCGTTCCTATTCAATATTCACAGCACCACAACGCACATCTTAAAAATCATTATTATCTCCCCAAAATTCGTAAAATCTCAAAATATTTTGTGACTTTAAATCACCTACAAAAGGTTGATAAACCGCAAAAACAAATCAATCAATCAATCACACACTTTCTTTAAAGGGGAAGTACAAGAGAATAGCAGCTCTTTTCGTACCCTATTCACCCATCACCGTCACGAACAAAAAAGATTCAAAAGCGTTTCTTCAAATATTGCAAAATTGTTACAAACTTGAAACTTATTCGGCTCTACACCATTTGCTATTCATTTTATAAAGTAAGGCATTCAAATTATGTATTACCGCATTCAAATAAAAAAGACAAGATATTCAATTTAAAAGTTAACGTATTCAATATAAAAATTTAGAATTCACTAATTCTAATTTAATTATGCAATTATTACATTACTAACACACAGTTTGATAGTAAATGTTTGCCTCCCTTGGTATTTGTCTGAACTCCTCTTTTCTTTGGCAATTGCAAATTAAATTTAGATGATGAATTAGATGCCATTTTATATCGATAACAAAAAAAATATTGCTGTGTCTAAATTGAATGGCTTATCATTTAATTAGAATGTCTTCGTTTTTAAAGTGAAGAGCAAATGGTATAGAACTATTACTCTGTGGACTAGATAAAGGTTTCAATTCGAAATTCCAAAGAATATCACCTTAAGACGGCCAGAGCGTACAACGGCTAAATCGTTGTGATTATGGCAATAAAGAATAGGACTGTTGTCCCGTTATCATATTCTTTATTGCCATAATCAGTATATAGATCTGACTCCCATATTAACTGGGTTGTTTTATCCTTCAACATTTTCGACTCTAGGGTATGAGACCCGCCAATTTAGTCATGTTCAGTATCCTTTGCAGAATCCTCTAGTGAACATGTCCAACTAGTTAATGTCAGTCACAGCAGGGGGAACAAAAACATGGAGAGTTGAGTTACGAAAGAGAATTAACTGAAACAGATATATCCAGAAAAGGTATGGAAAGATAAACTAAACCATTTGGCATTCAATGTATCAACGCAAGGAAACTAAATATTACTGCATTCAAATTAAAAATATAAGACATTCAATTTAAAAATTAACGCTTTCAATATAAAAATTTACAATTCACTAATTCTAATTCAATTATACAGTTATTACCTTAATACCACACAGTTTAATGGTACATGTTTGCTTCTCTGGGTGTGCATCTGAACTCCTTTTTTTTTTGACAATTGCGAATTTAATTTCAAAGCATAGGTTAGACGTGGCGCAGGGTCAAAGGTATGGGTAGCTAGTGAGGATTGAACTTACTACTCGATCATAATTGCTTTTGCGAGGAATGCTTGCTCACCATTACACTACGTCGTGGTGCACAAAGCAAAAGTAAACCAACTACAATTCAATATTTATTATTTACTATTTCCTAACTGTAAAATATGTTTTTTATTCAATCTATTAATTAGTGTTTGATATTTTTGTTGTCAATTCTCAAGAATAAAGATTCGTTTTCATATGTTTGGGTTTTATAAAAATTCTTATCATCGCTTTATAAAACAATAAACCTTTCCGAGGGAGGCAGTAGTGTATACTGTAATAGCGGTGTCAAGGGAATAATAATCTTTTTGACACCATTTCTTTTTTTTTTTTTAATATCTATTTATTTTATTTATTTATTTACACTAGTGTTGTAGTGCAGTGGATATCGGCTCGGAACGAGAAATCGGGGAGCCGGGTTCGAATTCCATTGAATTCATTGCATTCACTTACGCGCAAATACCCTTGGGAAAGGTATTAATCCGTCTCTTCCTTCCAGTTATGGGTTAAATAACAGGACAGATTGGGTTCTATAGCCTTGGTTGGCAACTAGTCTACCGCAGGAAGCAATGGCAACCTACTGCGGGATAATCTTCTGCCCAGTCAGTCATGTCTCTTTCGAGACATGATCGCCTAAGCGTGTTTCACGTATGGCATTTAACTGACTGTTAAACTTTGCCCCAATGTTCTTGATAAGGCATTGTGCAGGTTGTTTGTGGCTCCATAATGCTGTTTACCTTGTGTTTACGTTGGTTGGTCCGCAGGTCTGCCGCATAAGATATTGACCAGTGACATTATACTGCATCATGGCCATTTGTATCTGTTCGTAGACTTTATGGACTCCGACAACGATGGACTCTTCTAGTAGGATAATTCAACGTGTCATTGTTCTCAATTTGACCAGAATTTTTTTTTATAACCGTGTCGCCTCAAGCAAGGCATTTTACTGCCACTGTTGTGCAGGGGGTTACATAAGAGGAATGTTATGAGAAGGAGTGAAAGGTTGCAGGGTGTGTCAGGAAAAGAATAGGAAAAGGAAGAGAATACTGATGAGAGTGGGGTGGACGGAGAAAAAAGCATGAGAGAGAGGATGTAAGTTAGTGAGATAGGAGATGACTATTGATTTTACATTTAAATTCTTGGAGATTATAGCTGTCGGGAAGCAAGTATGCGGAAGGGAATTCCACAGGCGGGATGTGCGAGAAAAGAAGCTGATGGAGTAGAATTTGCGTTTACAATTTATTGGTTTCACAGTAAAAGGGTGGGACCTAGTTGCTAACCTTGTGGCTCGAGGAAATTCATATATAGAGGGTACCAGTGAGCTAAGTTCATCGGAGCAGAAGCTGTGAAAGTATTTGTAGAAGAGACACAGGGAAGCCACACTGCATCGGTGAGAAAGCGACTGTATCCTAGCTGCCAAATCGGGATCGATCACATTACAGATTCTCCGTTGGATTTGGTCGAGGACACCTAAGTGGATAGCAGGAGCACCTGACCAGATATGGCAGCAATATTCAATGCACGGGCGAGTGGTAGATTTGTATAAGTGCAGAAATGTTTCGGACGGGAAAAACTTCCTGGCCCTATACAGAGAACCGACTTTCTTAACAGCGGATTTAGCTATGGATTCTATATAGTTATTCCCATTGAGGTCTGATGTGAGAGCTAATCCGAGGAGACGCAGTGTTTTACTTTCAGGGAGAGAAGCCTAATCCATGTTAATGGGCGAGAGGAACGATTGTCTGTGGTGGTTATTAGATAGCAGCTTCATTTTGGAAGCATTAAAATTTACGATTTTTCTTACCCCAGTCCACCACAGATTGGAGGTCCTTTTCAAGCTCGGCAGCGAGACTTGCTTTGTCAGCCTCAGTAGAATTTTGATCGAGTCGAGAGTAAACCATAGTGTCGTCAGCATATATGCTCACTTGGGATCTTATTACATCAGGTAGATCGTTAATATAGATAAGGAAAAGCGTAGGATCTAGAATAGAGCCTTGAGGGACACCCGCATTCATGTGATAGTATTGGGAAGCTTGTTCGTTCAATAAATGGTTTGAGAAGTATTTTGGAAACTTTCGACGAATGGCGTGGCACGTGAAATTGATGCCATGTCGAATTGCAACACTTCGTGGAACAAGAGGTTGTGGTAAAGCCACTTTCCATGATATCCACCCCCCCCCCCAAAAAAAAGCTACTGGAAATATTATTGCAATCTTATCAGCAGGAATAAACGTCTAAATGCACTATACACTATAGAAATCATTGGACATGAGGAAACAGGTTTTGCAGCGGGACCCAACATCAAAATGCGTAGGATATGACAAAAACCATTGAGTTTAATAGAATGAGTGGAACCTACAAGCGAGAAAAAAGGAATAAAGGGCTAATTCACCCCCACCCATAGTAGACTTTGTTTGACTCGTCGTACTTACCAACAGGAACCAACGTCTGAATTTATTGGATATGTCAAAAATTATTGAACATGACCTGATAAGATGAATTTCGCAGTGTAAATTTAATGAGCATGCTTTGTTCTGAAATTAAAAAAAAAAACAAAATAAACAAAATCTCAATATTAATCGGAAACATCCATTTCAAAACAAGAGATCGGTTGAAATGTGGTTAAAACGATAGAGATGTGAACTTTAATCTGAAAGAATAATTCACTTCAGAAATACAAAAACAAACTAAAACACCAGATGGCTTACATAGTAATAAAAACAAAGTTTTATCATCAAAATGTTTATGCTATTATTAAGAGGAGAGAACAAATTTTGTTCTCATTAGTTTTTAAATTTTTTAATCCTTTGTAGCACGTTCGAAATTTCAGTTAAAATTTCTTTTTTTATTTTCCGTCAGTGATTCACGCTATGTTTATGTAATGTGACTATTAAGCTTATTGGCATGAGGAGCATTACATATACAACTCGCTTCAGGTGAGTTTCAATTGCTTTTCAGTAATTTACTTCTTCGTAATGTGACTATTAAGCAAAACGTAATATTACGCAAGACGTTTTTTTGGCGTTGAAAGACATTAAATTGAAAATTCTTGCAAAAATTAAGTAATTGTCTGATTTTAATGAAACTTTCAGGTCTTATTCACAAATGAATGAAATTATTTATACAACTATTATTTTTAGAAAATCTTGAAATACATCTGTTACCACCAACTTCAATTAATTGCATATAACTTCTAGAAATACATTATTTATACCAATTTTTATTTATTAGTTAAATGCAGGGCTCATTGAGAAATGTAAATCATGTAATTTTTTTGTAATTACCAAACCATTTTTCCGAAAATCTGTTCCGAATAACAAAATTAAAATTGCATTAAAACTATGATATTTTTAATGTATATAGTTTTAATTGATTTAATAAGTAATATAATTTTAGGATATCGTATTCTAAAAAAAAAAATTCGATGAATGTTTATAAGAATGGTTTCTTTTTTTCTTTGCTAATTAACGTTTAAACATCTTCTAAATTTCTTCCAGTTACTCAGGGTTTTCAGTTATTAATTCATTAAAAATAGACTATTTACAAATCGAAAAGTCATCACCGACTTGAAAACTCAACTAATCAGACCTTTGTGATTAAGAAATACTTTTATTCTAAATTTCATGCCATAAACAAGTAATATTTGTTTCAAATTAGATTAATTTCACTTTAAATCTGATAATTTTAAAAAAATAACGAGTGAGAGATGTATATTTCATTTTTGCAAGATTTTTAAAGCCGAGAATTAACTTTTGTTTACAAATGTGTCGAGCGCTCAAAAAATCGCCGAAAAATTAAAAATTAAAAAAATATCTCAAAATTTTAGATTCCAATAAATATAATTTCTGTTTGAAATACACCAGAGTATTTTACTTACTGTGTAAATTTAATCATTTAGCTTTCAATTAAGCTAAAATTAAAGTTTCAAGAAGTTTTTATTTTAAAAAAATCACTTTCAAACTTAGGCATCGAGAATAGAGTGGAGGTACCCAAAACTTAAAAAAAAAGAACTGAGGTACATGATAATTACGTACCTGATAACGTAACTGTTAATCGAAATTCGAACCTAGATTAAAGACAAGATGTTGAATGTTGATTTTCAAATTAGACAAGCAGGCCTTACTCATTTCAAGGATTGGCGCAACACATCTTCCTATTCGGCCTAAAACTTTTTTTTTAAGCAAATTTTTTTTTAAAGCAAAATGTGTAACGATATAGAACTAAAAGTTTATTGGTCTTATGATTTTACAAATATGAGATTGATGATCAAAATAAACAAAGGGCAGTGGAATCTGAAACCTCTGACCAGTAGCCAATCCTTTGTCGCCCTAGCTATGCAATGTGAGTAGATAAGTAAAATACTACTTAGTTTTTGACTGCTTTCTCGCAAAAAGCCAGTTGTCTGATGACTCGTAACTAATGGATCAATTCTGCTGTTTATTTTACGAGCACGTTTCGAAAAGATGTGTTTACAAAAAACAAATAAAAACAGAAAGGAATAAAATCAATTCTGCCAGAATGACTAAAAAAAAAAAGAAGACCGTATCCATTCTAAAAACAAAACAAAAAACAAACAAAACAAAAACCAAAAACAACAACAACAACAACAACAACAACGAAAACACACACACACACACACACACACACACACACACACACACACACACAAAAAAATATTAAAAGAAACTGTTCGGCACAGATACACTTTATTTGCAGGAAGAATCGGCTGCTTGTCACAAAGTAGAAAGAAAACCGATAATAATAATAAAAGAAAAGAAAAGTTAAGAAAAAAAAGCAAAAAATCTAATCGTCTTTCTTTAATAAACAAACAAATAAAAGCATAAACAAACGAAGAGTTTTTTTTACAATTTCTGCCAGATTAAATACTTCCATGCGTTTATTTTTTAAATTCCGTTTTTTTTTCTCTCGTTTGTGGTGTTATTGTCTGTAATCACAGTGTTTGTTTTGTTGACGGTGCGTTCTTGTTATAGTCCTACTGCTGGTGTTGCGCCAAAAGGCGGGAGTGAGAGAGAGAGAGAGAGGGGGGGCAGTAGCTAAGTTACAGAGGGAGAGGGTTGATAAAACACACATTAGAGTGAGAGTAAAAGAATTGGGGGATAAACAAGGGAAAAGTACGCATGCGCATGTGCTGATCTGTATTAAAGCGCCATAAACTTAACACATCACAAAAGGATTTTTGGGAGAGTAAAATAAGGTGAGGGTAGTGGAAAGTGTGCGGACTGGGGGGTCGAATGATAAAACGAAGAAAAAAGGTAGAGAGTAGTTCAGGGGTAAAAGATCAAAAAACATCTCGTGCACCCGTTTAAAAAAATGAAGAGCGAGTGACGGAGAAAGGAACAGAAAGAGGATAAGTGAAATAAGAGAGATAAAAGAGAACGAGAGGAAGAAAGAACGACAAATTTAAAGTCTAACTATATATATATATAGTCATCTGCTGACAGCTCTGTTTCGCAGCTCATCAGTACGGTTAGCCACTGATTGCTTTTAACCCAGGATTGAAACCCGAGCGAATTGGCGTCAGTCGGCGATTCTACCGCTGCGCTATGGGCGTTCTGTATAAGAAGGCAGACTTTTTAGCGTGTATATTGTCATTATACCCGCCAATAGCCTGAGTGCTCTAATCCATTACTGATGTGCATTTTGGCAGTAATCCGTCTTTTATATGTTTTGTTAAAGTCGACTGATAGGGAGGCTCTGCGAGTCTTCTTCTTCTATGTGCCATGTCCCTTCAGGACGTAGGCAATCATGGCTTTCCACGTCTTCCTATCCCTGGGGGCTCTTAATACGCTTTTTCCTGTTACCTCGCCCAAACCCCGCTCTGCCATCAACCTGCTCAGGCCCTTCAAATATGTTATTCGCGGCTTTTCACTGTCTCTCTTTCCCTCTATCTGTCCTGTGAGTATCGGATTCTCCAAGCCCTCCTACTTCATCACACGTCCCAAGAACTTCAGTTGTCTCTTTCTGATGCTCAGTATTAATTTATTTTTCGTTTACATTCTTTCTAAAACCTCATCATTTCTCACATGCTCGATCCATTATATACGCAGCATCCTTATGTAGAACCACAACTTAATTTGTCATGTGTTCGTACAGTGTTTTCTTTTATGGACGCGAAGTATGCAAAAACTACTCCAAAGTTCTGCATATTCGAGCGCTTTCGGCTATTTTTTTAACCATTAGCAAGAACGAGTTTTATTTTTAACAGAATGTGTGTTTTATGTATGTGTCTAAAGTTAAAGGAATATTTTATTTTATTTTTACTTTTTGCATACTCTCAATTCCAGAAAAGAAAACATTAGTACGAACACCTATTGTACGGAATTTTCCCCTGGTGCTTCCACTGCATGAATTTAAACGTTCTACTAGATTGGTATCTAGGTCCTACCCTTTTACTACTGAAATAACTAAATGGAACCATTACTTCTTCTTAGACAGTTTCTTTATTCGCATTTCTCACCCGTGAAACTCACTACCGTTTACTTACTTCTCTGATAACTACAAATTGCAATGATAAAAAAAAAAGATGAAAATTAACTAGTAGTATTCCCACATTGCTTGGGATGAAATGATCATATATATATATATATATATATATATATATATATATATATACACTACCGACCATAATTATGAGGCAACCCAAGTTTTTAAAAGAAATGAGGTATTTCATACTATTTTTAGTATTTATTGCCAAGTGGATAATTCTAAATGAAAAGAGAATTTTTTTTTGTTATTATTACTTTGCAAAATTTTACAAGGCATGGAAGCAAAGATGAACTCGTCTGAATCACCCTTATTTTTCTTTATTCTTTCATTGATGAAACTGAAATATAGGTTATTATTAAATGTTTATTTGATGCACAGGTTATTGTGCAGTATTATCAAAAGAACTATTTTATTTTTCATTTACAATTATTCAGTCAGTCAGTCAAGTGCCATACGTGATACACGCTTGGGCGATCATGTTTCGAAAGAGACATGATTGACTGAGCAGAAGATTATCCCGTAGTAGGTTGCCATTACTTTTTGCGGCAGAGTGGTTGCCAGCTATAGAATCCAATCTGTCCTATTATTTAACCCATAAATGGAGGAAAGAGACGGATTAATAGCTTTCCCAAGGGTATTTGTGCGTAAGTGAATGCGAGGAATTCAAGTGGAATTCGAACTTGGCTCCCCGAGTTGTCGTTCCGAGTCGATATCCACAGCACCACCAGGCCCATCCTATTCACTTGTCAATAAATACTAAAAAAATAGTATGAAATACATCATTTTTTTAAACACTGGGGTGGTCTAATAATTATGGCCGGTAGTATATATATATATATATATATATATATATATATATATGTGTGTGTGTGTGTGTGTGTGTGTGTGTGTGTGTGTATTGACAAAATCCAAAGGAGGATCTTTAATGTGTAATCGATCCTGACCAAGCATCTCGACTTCAGTCACTTTCTCATCGACTTGGTGTAGTTTCCCTGTGTCTTTCCTACAAATATTTTCATGGCGACAACTCTGACGATCATTTATCCCTGGTGTCACGACTGCATTAATTTATATATATATATATCCCTTTCATTATCAAGCAGCCTATTTTTGATCCATCAAAAAATGGGATGTCAGTATATATATATATATATATATATATATATATATATATATATATAGTGCTTCATATAGAAATCTGACCATTCCCATGCCATTGAATTATGAATTAACGTAAAATGGCTGAGAATCTGAACTCCGAGAAGTTTGATTCAAAACTAGTTCATCGTCAGGTACTTTTGAATAACGGTATCGCTATTGGCCTGCAAAAATTATTGACGGAAAAGAGAAATGTGATAATGATTATACAAACTATTCATTTAGATAGAATTCTTCTTCATTTTCTCCTTTGTAGCTTTTAGTAAATTTTGTTTTTCTTATCTTTCCTGAACTCCGCTTTGTCATCCATTTACACAAGCACACTAAGTAGGGTTATGCGTTGTTTTCCTCTTCCCCTCTTCCCTTCAATCTGTTCTGTGAGTATCAAAATTTCGAAGCCCTCTTTCCTCCTTATCTGCCCTAGAAATGTCAACTCCCTCTTTCTAATGTTAAGTATAAATGTTCTTTTTGTTGTCTTTTTTTCTAAAACTTCGTCGTTGTTCATATATTCGGTCCATGGTATTCTTAACATCCTTCTGTAGTACCTTTTGTTGCTTCAAAGCAGCTGTGAGAAGATTGTCCAGCATTTGGCTTGGTACGAGAAATCAGGAGAGTCGAGTTCGAATTCCAGTCGAATTCTTTGCATTCACTTACCCGCAAATACTCTTGGGAAAGGTATTAATCCGTCATTTCTCCCTCCAGCTATGGGTTAAATAGTAAGTATGGGTCCTTTAGTCTTGGTTGGCAACTAGTCTACCGCAGAAAGTAATGGCATCTAGTGCTGGAAAATCTTTTTCCAGTCAGTCCTGTCCTTTTCGAGACCTGATTTCCTAAGTGTGCATCACATATAACACTTAACTGACAGACTGATATTACGTAACATTTCGGTACTAATTTTTTGTTTCTAACGAATTTTTTGTTTCTTAATACTTTGCTTAGCTTTTGGAAAGCATCTTTAGATATCCTCATGCGCTTTAGGATTCTGGTGTCCCACTTACCGTCCCCTGTTTAAAACAGGCTGATCTCTTGCATTCACAAATTTTGGGAAAAGTATAAATCTGTCTCTTCTCTCCACACCGCTAGTTATGGGTTAAATAGCCGGATAGGCTGGATTTCAAACTCTGCAGACCAAATATACTTTTCCTCGACGTTATCCGTCACACTATCCACGCATTGATTCGTTTAATTAGACGAGTAAAAATATTGTTTTAACGCAATAGTTTAAAAGATGAATGAAACAATACTTTTTAATTGCACCATGAAAAATTGTATTTTAATTGACTGGCTAAAACATTTGTTTTAGTTTAACGATTAAAACATTCCTTAATTTAAATAGCACGTTAAAATAATTTATTTTATTGTTCAGATGTTTACATTTTAAAGTGATTTGGATGAAAACATAATCTATTTTAAGTACAAATACTAAAACATTTTCAAATTAAGTAATTAAAATGTAAAATTTATGTCAGATTTTATTATGCAAATCAATGTTTCCACAATAAAAAAAATGGTAAAACTTGGTAAAGATCCCAGCTTATGTTAATGGTAATATTTGCCGTTTCCCTCCAAGGAAACATCTGGTATTCATTTGCCGGCCAACCAGTACTTCCTTCGGTTGAAATTTATAAAATCTTTCTCTTAAAATGTTTTTTTAAATTTTTTTTAAAGAAAACGTTTTCTCAAGTTCAGTGTTCAGTTCGCTTTCCAGTACCAAGCTGCTGTCTGTCAATCATCAGAGGCAACCCCTTCTACCTCCCATAAGTATGGACCATGCAAGTCTCCCTGAGAGCAATACACTGCGCCTCCTCGGCCTTACCCTCTTTTCCTATCTCAAGTGGAACCATTACATTGAGTCAATAGCTAAATCCACTGCTAGGAAAGTTGGGTCACTGTGTCGGACCAGGATGTTTTCCGCCTGAATTCATCCTGCATATATACAAGTCAACCATCCGTCCGTCCATGGATTACTGCTATCATATATGTTCAGGCGCACTCGCTATTCCTCTCAGTGTTCTCGACAGGCTCCAGAGGAGAATCACTAATGTGATTGGTACCGACTTGGCGGCTCGACTCCAGCCACTTTCTCACCGACGGGATGTGGCTTCCCTCTGTCTATTCTATAAATATTTTCATGGCTTCTGCTCCGACGAACTTATGTCACTGGTGTCCCTACAACAGGTTACTCGTGCAACCAGATTGGCAACTTGGTCTCACCCATTCACAGTTAGATCAACCAAATGTAGACGACAATTCTACTCTTGCAGCGTCTTTTCTCGCACTTCCCGCCTGTGGAACTCGCTTCCTTATTCTTGCTTTCCTGATGGCTACAACCTCCAGGAATTTAAATGCAATGTCAATACCCATCTCTTAACCACTTGACTCTAGTTCTTCCCTCACCACCCTGTATATCCTTTCCTTTATCTTCACTTTTGCAACTGTCATCACACCTGTATTCCCATCCTTAATTGTTTCGTCTATCTCATTACTATCTTCCTATCTATTTTTTTACTCTTATGTAGCTCTCTGCACACCAGTGACTTTCCAGCCTTGCTTGGGGTGATACGATTAAAAAATTAATTATGGGGCTTCCCTCATAAACCTTCTATTTGAACGTTAACATCTTGATTATGTCAATATTTTCTCTCCAAGTTAGATGTGCTATCCATTTTAGTTGTTGTTGCTGTTGGTAATTCTCAAATGATGTAGTTTCTGTTATTTACTACGGTTCTTTGTTTGTGATTCTATAGCGCCAGTCCATAATGTTAAAAGATGGATGATCATTGCCAAGACCCTCAGGCTTTACTTGCTCCTAGCCCTTTTTTCGCTGTATACTTATATTTTTGCTGAAAAGATTCTAACATGACCTCGGTGTTTATATCCGGGAATTGCAAGAGAATTGCTTATTGAGTTCATAGATTTTATAGATGATTCTTTCACGTGCTTTCGACTTTTGTCATTGTACTCTGTTAGGTATTTATTTTCCTTGTATCGCTCTCTTTATTCTCAGAACTGTAATATATCAAACAATATTTCTGATAATATAGAAATGGCTGCGAAATTTGTGAATTTCTAAATCTGCTCAACATTCTTGTGCTACAGAAGTTTCTTCTTGGATTAAAGCGGCATTGATAATTTTGTACCTTCTTGCAAATATCAGGTGAAACCACAACCCTCTTCTTGGTTCACATTAGCCTGTTCAGCCGCTATAGCCCATAGGAATAACTTTTTCCTGGTGTACCAGTATGATAACTCCAATCACAACAAAGTGTTCGAAATAATTATAAACATGTATTCAAAATAAAAAGGCTAAGTCTTTGCTAAAAGAATGAGTCACTATATAACATCTGACAAGTTTGATTCACGTGACTAATCTCTTTAATAGCGTGTTAAATAAGAGTAAGTCTTTTATCTCTCCTCTCTTCACTCAATTTGAGATGTTAACATCTGCTAATAAAACAAAATGTTTTGCTCGTAAATTCTCTTTAAATTATAATCTTGGCTTACCAGGTTTACCCTTGCCTGACTTTCCACTTAGAACAGAGTCTCTATTGAGTGATATGCATATAAATTCGTCCATGACTTCTGTTATCATTTCTAATGTATGTGGACTTTATGGTATCCTTGCAATCTATCTCCTGATCTTTCTAAACTCTACAATGTCTTGTTGCTTTTGGCTTTCCTTCTTGTTTAAAGTCTTCGGTAGTTCCAGAGTTGAAGAACTTAAGGAAACCATCTGATTCTTATAACTATTGGTCTATTAGCTTTGTACTTCATTTTTTTCATCAAATTGCTCAGTCGGTTAAGTACCATACGCTATACACACTTAGGTGATCATGTCTCGAAACAAACATGGCTAAATGGGCAGAACATTTTCCCGCAGTAGATTGCCATTACTTTCTGTAGTAGACTTCTTGCCAACCAATGCTATAGTACCTAATCCGCCCTGTTATTTGACTCATAGCTGGAGCGAAGGGACGGATTAATAGCTTTCTCAAGGGTATTTGCGCGTAAGTGAATGCAACGAATTCAACTCGGCTCTCCGATTTCTCGTTCCGAGTCGATATCCACTGCATCACAACGAACTTGTTCCAAAATATTCAGCTCTTTTCCTGGTGCTAAATATCAGTAGGGGGCGACCGATGGTGAATTGGAACTGTGGCTAATAATCTGTGTCATATCTCTTCAGGACTAAAACGAACATGGCTCTTCACTTCTTCCTATTCCTTGTTGCTTTTAATATCCTTTCTCATGTTATTCCCCTTAATCTCCGCTCCATCTGTTCCCTATCTGTTCAAGTCTATTTGGTATGTCATGCGTTGATTTCCCTTGTTCCTCTTTCCGTCCCATGAGCACTAGGTTCTCATAGCCAAGACTATATACAATAAAGTACGGTCTTGTCATAGCCCTCCTTCTTCATTCATTCAGTCAGTTAAGTGCCATACGTGATACACGCTTGGGCGATCATGTCTCGAAAGAGACATGACGGACTTGGCAGAAGATTATCCCGAAGTAGGTTGCTATTGCTTTCTGCGGTAGACTGGTTGCCGACCAAGGCTATAGAACCCTATCTATCCTGTTATTTAACTCATAACTGGAGGGAAGAGACGGATTAATACCTTTCCCAAGGGTATTTGCGCGTAAGTGAATGCAAGGAATTCGAACTCGGCTCTCCGATTTCTCGTTCCGAGCCGATATCCACTGCACCATAACTAGAGGCTCTAATTATCAGAATTGATTAAGCATTTCTTCTTGCAGAGTCTTCTTTCTATAAACAACTAGCAGTATAGCTCGGCGTTGCTCGGGTGTAATGAAAGTTTGAAAACTAATCCGTGGTCCTGGAGCTCAGACTCACCCTAAAGTATATTTGTGCGAGGTTTGGTGAGAATCGGATACAAATTGTGGATTTGTATAAAGGGCATACAGACAGATAAACAGACACACACACAAACATCTTGCCTTTTATATATATATAGATATATTATCGATTTTCTGCACTGTTATAAGAACTGCAAACTTCTGAATATCGTTTCTTATGTCTTTGTCTATGAGTGTATCAAATTTGATTAAAATCGGACCACTCCTTCTATAACCCGATTTTTTCGATTATCGATTTTCGATATTTATCGGGGGTACCTCGACACAAACCTTGCTAAGAACACTCGCAGACGCTTATAGTACAACTGTGTAAATTTTCAAGAAAATCGGTTCAGCCCTTTCAGAGTTTATAGGTAACGGACACACACACACACATACACACATACAGACACACACACACAGATAAAGTTCCATTTATAAATAATCTGTCCTGTTATTTAACCCATAACTGGAAGGAAGAGGTGGATTAATACCTTTCCCAAGGGTATTTGTGCGTAAGTGAATACAGGGAATTCAATTGGAATTCGAATCCCGGATTTCTTCGTTCCGAGCCGATATCCACTGCACCACAACGCACATAGATTACAGAACAATAAAAAAAAAAGATAAGAACAAACATAAAAATTGACTGAAAATATCACAAAAAATAAATATGAGAAAAATTAAAACACTATTAATTAAGAAAAGTGAAATTGACCAGTAGGAAAATATTTGAAAGAGCTCGTGTGGCGAATGTAAACAGAGAAACAAATATGTAGAATATTAACTTCTTACTAGCCGTCGACCCAGAAATGGGGCGGTGGACATTAATGTGATATAGGTAGAAACTACTATCGGATTTTATAAATCCGTTAATACCATTCATTTACTTATTTACCATTATCACATCCTGTTTTTTTGTCTGTGTCAGGGGATCAGCCTGGGCGTCGAAATTCCAGAGCATTTTGAGAATTTTGCTTTCTATGACAGACTCTAGATGCAGAAGAGACCAATTTATTTGCGCAATACCTACATGAATAATTCGTCTCAAAAATTCAGAAAGAAACTACAAAAACAGTAATTTGGGCATCTGCTATCAGTAAAAGTTGTCAGTGCTCGAATCCCGGTAAAAATCTTAATTTCTGGTTTTCAAGGTTAATTCCGGTTTAAAAAATTGCTGTAAAATAGTTTCACAAATTCTATTTTCTGCACTTGGCATTGTTTGATACTAAGCTGAGTTTAGAAATTAACAAAAGTACGGAGGTATACGATAATTGCGTATCTGACAACGAAGTTAGTGATTGAAATTCGAACCCAGATAAGGCCTTACCCATTTCAATATTAGATTTGATTTTAATTGTAATAATTAATACAGGATTTTATGGTGTGTTTTAACAGATCAGAAACATTAGCTAAAGACAGGAAAGAAACCAAACTACCATCTTGATGAGGAGGAGAAACAAAATAGTTAGACAAAGTATTACATGGAAACTAATTTCCCAAGAGTAATTTTTAGTGATGTATGTAGAGCTACATTAAAAGGATTTAATCGCTAGATTAAAGATTGAGTCCTTCACAAAAATAGTTAACCAATATGACTGAAAGGATAACAATAGAGGGTTGGTGTAATATTTTTCGTATCGTTTTGTAGGCAGTAAATATATAACGTCCCTTTAAGGTAATATAATACAAGGAATTATTGTAAGTTATTAGACATGACATTTTTTGGATGGTACAGGATATAGCTGAGATGGCAGCACAGATGCTTTAAGCTATATGCTTAGAAGATAATATTGCTTCACTTCTGTAGAACTGCTTATTACCCACATTTTCAGAAAAGGTTTAAAAAATATCAAATTAATGAAATAGCTTCAGCCTCCCCTGATATTAACCTGGTATAATGAATATGCATACACCTTGGTTCCCCCTCACAGTAATATGATTGGCTGGTGTCAGCCATAAATACAGACTAATGCTGGGACGCCTAGGACTGCGCCTATTGGAACGCCTATTGACTACGCCTATTGCATAAGCCTACTGCATACGACTTGACTACGACGAGTACCGGTCCATTACGGTTACTTGTTAGATTGTCCTACCCGGTTATATTTGCCAAAACCACATAGCTACTTCGAATAATATATATATATATATATATATATATATATATATATCTTTCTGGGACATATCTTAACCCAATAGAAACCTGCTGGTGCCTTATTAAAATAGATATCTATGAGAATGAAAAATGATATTCAAGCAAAGAAGATTTATAGGAATCAATTATAAACACATGAAAGTCCCGATAAGGTCGAAAGAGTGATTACAAATTATTAAATTCAATGAAAACGAATGGCTGAAAAGCTAGAGACATTTACTGAATGTTAGTGCATTTACATTAACTCGTAAAATTATAAAACATATTGATTTGTTTTCTACGGCACATTCAGGTTATTTAAAGCTAGAACATATTTTTATATTCCAAGAATTGATTGGGAGATTATAAGAATTCAGTGATAAATCCTTATTATCCTATTAATTAACCCATAGTTCGGGAGAGAAGAGATGGATTCATGGCTTTCTGAAGGGTATTTGCGCGTAAAGTAAATATAAATAACCCGACAGGAATTAGAACTCCGCAATCGGTGTTTCAACCTGATACGGCCGTAAGCTCATAAATCATAAAATTATGAAATATAAGTTTATTCAGGTATATTTCAATTACATTTTATTTCTGTGTTTTATGTCAGTCAGTCAGTTAAGTGCCATGTGCGATACACGCTTGGGCGATCATGTCTCGAAAGCGACATGACTGACTGGGCAGAAGATTATCCCGCAGTAGGTTGCCATTGCTTTCTGCGGTAGACTGGTTGCTGACCAAGGCTATAGAACCCAATCTGTCCTGTTATTTAACCCATAACTGGAGGGAAGAGACGGATTAATACCTTTCCCAAGGGTATCTGAGCGTAAGTGAATGCAATGAATTCAACTGGAATTCGAACTCGGTTTCCCCGATTTCTCGTTCCGAGCCGATATCCACTGCGCCACAACGCGTGTTTTATGTACAAATGAAAAATATATATACTACACTTAACAAGGATAGATACAAGCTGAAACATTCGCCATATATTAACTATGTAAATATACTCCGAACATTTCATTAACATCGGTCGATTAATACTATGCATGAACTTGCACAATATAATGTGACATAGCCTAATAACGATCGTAGTAAGACTGTTCTGGTTTTCATAAAATCCGTTTCAATATTTCGTATGATAATAAATTATTATTGTTCTCAAGATATTCTTATACTATTTTCCACGTGATTCATCCCATCAAGTTAAATCGACAAAAGCAGACAATTACAAAACGTCACCATGCCTGATGCTTTGGTCGTCTGTGTTGTCAACGCCGTCCTTTTTACATGCAGACGACAGAAGTGTACCGCTTTTTAGCCTGTATAATTTTGTGATGTTATCCAAGGAAGAATATTATCAGCTATTCGGCATTAATGAATCTCTGGGGTGATGAATTGGAATTCCTCGTTGAACAGACATCGAGACGCATCGATGGACGTGGCCAATTGAAAAAGACAAGCGTTTGATATTCCTTTCACTTTCTTTCTCTCACTCCTCAACCTTTTCATTCTCATTTTGTTCGTCTTCATTAAATCTCTCTGCATTCTCTCGTTCTTTATCGCTACACTCGTTTTTCTTTCTCTATATTAAAGTCATTTCCAATTTTAGTGACCTACACAGCATATCTCTCTTTCTCCCTAACTCTTTTTCTGTCTCACTCTCTCTCTCGCACATATCTCCTCCCTAAATCTTTTTGGCTTATAACCTCTCTGCATTTTTTTTTGCTTGTTTCATTTATCTATCAATTCTCTTTCTTTTTTCATTCAATTCAGAAAACTTTTTAAAGTTTTTTCTTTTCTTCTAGTTTATCTACTTTATATTTCTCTATCGATTTTTTATTTGTTTGTTTGTTTGTTTCTTTCTTTCTTTCTTTCTTTCTTTCTTTCTTTCTTTACCACCCTGTTTTCCCCGTTCCTCTTTCTTTGACTCTCTTTCTTTCTATGGAGTCTTCTTTCCTTTTACTTACCCACTCTCTTTCTCTATCGACATCCCAATCCAATTCTTTTTTTTTTTTTTTAGGGAATCTCGATGTGGTGTAATGGTTAGCAAGCTTGTCTCCCTGGAATCATTACAGACACAGAATATCTCTCTTTCTCCCTACCTTTTTTCAGTCTGTCTGTCTGTCTGTCTGTCTCTCTCTCTCTCTCTCTCTTATAACCCCTTTGAATTTTCATTTTTGCTTGTTTTATTTATCTATCAATTCGCTTTCTTTCTTTCATTTCATTTAAAAAACTTTTAAAAGTTTTTCATTTCTTCTATTTATCTATTTTCTCAATCGATGTTTCCTTCCTTCCTTCCTTCCTTCCTTCCTTCCTTCCTTCCTTTCATCCTTATTTTACCATCCTGTTTTCTCAGTTCCTCTCTTTTTGACTCTCTTTCTTTCTATGAAGTTTTCTTCCCTTTTACTTACCCACTCTCTTTCTCCCAATCCAATTCTTTCTTTTTTTTTAGTGAATCTCGATGTAGTGTAATGGCTAGCAAACTTATCCCCCTGGCATCGTTAGAATTGAGTAGTGAGTTCGATTTTCACTGGGTACCCCATAGTTTCGGCCTTGTGCCACATCTAATCTGCGCTTAGGAAATCAGCAATTCTTTCGTAATTCTATTCACAACAACTCTCTTCCTTTCGCATCATCCAACCATTCCGTTGTTTCTATTATCTGTCTTTCTAAATACCAAATATTTTTGGATACTTTCTCAATCATCGCAATCTCATTCACAATTCTTCATTTTTATTCCATTGGTTCTCTTCTTCTCTTTGTTAATCTATCTCGTTAATTCTTCATTCTTCCAGGCTCTGTTTTACAGCTTCTCTCATTCCTACAACGCTAGAGGATCATTTTCTTTCTATTCATTCCTCTTCAACTTTCCTCTTCTATTGGCACCCAGCAAAAATACATCCATCGATTCTCGGGTTCATAAAGGTATCACAATATCACTTCTTTTCACCATAAGGCAAATCAAGCTCAAGTGTTAACCATCAACTTTACCTTTGGTCAGATATCGTAAGTGGTTGAATCACACGGTAAATATATTCCACCTTCTCTGTGAAGATTTCCTTTTGAATAAATATTACGCCGTAAAGAGGTCAAAATGCAATTAAGCTTCATTGCTTTATTAGATCTTTTTATAGATATCTTTTAGTTCAACTGCATATTAGAAATGCAGCAGAAATTCTAATCTCATTAATAATCTCACGTAGCATGCTTGTCGTCAGTTGTTGGAAAAGCTATAGAACTTATCTCTAGTGCATATTGTTTCGATAGGTTTAATGATTAGATATAAATGAACTCATGTAAAAGGAATTTCACAGGTTGTAAAAAATTCAAGTAAATCGAGCATTCTATGGCAGCACAAGTTATGATATTATTACTAGTGTTACGAGGATGCATTTATATATAAAAATAATAATAATATCTAAAATTTGTAGTAAGAGTCCTACTTGTTATTACAAAAACGTTTTAATTCATGAAGTAATCGTAAAAATAGAGAAATTAGGAATAGAACGTTTTCGAAGATGCCAGAATGTTCCAGTAAAATCGAGAAAACTCAAAAAGATTCTAGAATGTGCAAATTAGGTGTTAGCCCATATAAAAAGAGGTTTTGGAAAGAGAGTAGTTAGTTTTTAACAGGACTTGCTGACATTATCAACTTCGGCTTTGATTCAAGGATTTATATCCAGCCGAAAGAATCTCTAAGAAAAGCGGCTGACCGACTAAAACCTGAAAGAGAACCTCATGGAACAAAAGGGGTAAATAGATATTTTTGATTCTTTCATTGATCAAACTAATAATTATTCTTTATATATCCATTTGAAGATTTCCAAAAAGTATAGCGCTTAACTTCTTCGCTAACTTAACTGGGTACAGATACTTACCCTTCCTTCCCCTTTGTAACACTTTGCCTGTCAGCAGTAAAGTCTACGTTTTCTGTTTGAATGCAAAACTGTATATTTGTAAATCTTTTTATTTAATGTTTTTGTAAATTAAATATTTGTGTGTGATTTTTATCTCTGAGAATTGGTTAATCATTTTTTCTGTTGTTACACTTAACACGTAACATTAGTAACTGTTATTATAACCACTAAAAGAAAGATTTATAAAAATCTGGACTCCTTACATCTTGGCCAAGTTTTCATTAATACGAAGTCTACTGGTCGGGATAAAATTTCTATTGTTGTATTTAGGAACATTACAACTGAATTATCTCCCATCCTAATAAAATTGTTTGTACTCTGCTTGGAGGAAAAACGTTTTCTAAGACAGTAGAAGTTGTTAGCTGTTTGCCCTGATTTCAAGAGTGCTTGTGTGCCTTCACCTCTATCATAATATCGCCTACTTACTGTCATCAGAAAGATCTTTGAGTATATTATCAACAACGGGGTAGTTGATCATCTTATTTCCATGGTGAATGTTAAGATGATTCCCTTCTTTTGTTCTGCCAGTACAAACTTTTAATGCTATTTCCACGGAGTCGAATCAACTTAATATTCTCCGTGTTCTAAACGTAAGATATTTTCACCAAGAAGCGTCACTTTTTGGAAAAGATGCCTACATGGGTGCTTCCTTGAATATTACAGTCATAACCTTTTCAAGTCAAGGTACAGTCGTTATCTATCTTCCTTATTCTCATAAACTTCATTTCATACACCGTCTTCTTTCATCCATATAACACATCTCATTCATAACTTAGCAGTAACCCTTTATTTTACAGTATCAGCAATGTTAACTGCAGAGAGATTAGGTTTAAGGATCCAAATTCTACACTCAGGATTGTCTTACCGAAGAATAGCCAATTGGATTAAAGCCTTAGTTCATAGATTTGGTGAAATAATAATTGTGAGTTCAATCCCTAGGCTGGTTAGTACAGTCTTCGGCTTAGGAGAAGCAGTGCAAGAAATAACGTCAGTACTAAATACGAACAAGATGAGAAATCGTTAAACATGGGCAGTATAACGAGAAAAATTCCCTCGTTGTGGAGTTATTTTCGCAGTGGAGGCTAGTATTTGTGCTAAGGTCGGTCCTAATAGGTTCGACGTACAAAACGTTAGGAACTTGATATAATATGTATTACGCAATATAATCTTGCCAGGTCGCTGACTACTTTTGTATTCGGCTAACTGTCGACTACTATCGTCCAACATCGACTGACCCTCGTTCCTGTTACTACTCCTACTTAAATTATGTGGGAAAGTCTATTCCCTATAGAATATATGTGTTTCACCATAACACCCGTAGAATAAAAAAGATTTTAGCTCGAAATCACCCGAAAGTCACTCGGATCGACAGGCATCTGATGAAAGCTGGTGGGGGGGGGGGGGGGGACAATGGCCAAAATTTTGTGATAATAAATATTCAAATAATAATAATAATGATAATAAGTAATCATTTAAAAACAAATAATAATAATAGTCCTAATGAAAATGATTAAACATTGAGTTGGAAATCTTTTTAATATCAAACAGGGAAAGTTAAATATTTAGGAAGTATTTCAATATAGAAAATCTGGCAGTGAAATAAAGAAATATGCACTCCAAAAGCTAAACAACGTATTAGGTTGTCCCAAAAATTCGTAAACACTTGAGAAATGGGTCTATCTGGTCCGGCACAATCGAGACAAGCGATGGGGTCAGAAAGGGCAAGAGACACCGTCGGTTCCAAAACAAGATCGATTCGGCAAGAAAGTCATGTTGTGCGTTTGGTGGAACTTTGAAGGAATCGTGCATTTTGAGTTGGTTCCGAATGGTCGTGCCATCAGTGCCGAACTTTACTGTCAGCAACTTGAGCGGGTCTACGAAAAGTTGAAGCAAAAGTACCCGGCTCTGATCAACCGAAAGTGCGCTTTGATGCAGCAGGACAATGCCAAGCCACACACCGCCAGGAAGACCAAAAACAAGTTTGAAGAGCTCGACGGCGTTGAGGTTCTGCCACATCCAGCCTACAGTCCTGACTGTGCTCCATCAGATTACGGCCTTTTCCGCTCAATGCAACACTTTCTGAAGGGCCGCCGATTCGACTCGTTTGATGAAGTCGAGGAAGCGAGTCAAGAATTCTTTGATTCGAAGCCGGCTGAATGGTATTTTGACCAGATTCGAAAGCTTGCAGATCGATGGCAGAAAGTTTTGGAATATGATGGTCTTTATTTTGAGCAATAAGTTTTGTTGTTTTTGCGAGTAAAATTTCAATTTTTTGCAAGTGTTTACAAACTTTTGAGACAACCTAATATTATAAAACAGGAAAATCTCGTTAGTATCAAAGAAAAGTGTGCTGAACTGTTATGTAATATCAGTCTTTCTATATGACGGATAATGCTGATACAAGAAGATACTTGAGGCAACAGATAGATAATGAAAATACCATTGACTGAACATGTGAGTAATGAGGAAGTTTGAAGAAAAATGGAAACAAGAATGACGCTTATACTTTGAACCAGAAAGACACAATTGAAATTTCTAGGACGCATAATGAAAAAAGATGGTTTGGAGAATTCGATACTCTCAGAGCATATTAAAGGCAGTAGGAACAGAGTAAACCATCGAGTGGGCTACTCAACGAGCTTTTGTAAATAAATGGCAGAGAAAGGTCCAAGAGGGATGGTGAAAGAACAAAATTTACTAAGAACTACAAAGGATAATGAGTTATGGAAAGTCATAATTGCCTTTGTTCTGAATTACTTTATTCTCTCAGTTTCTAAGCATGTTGTGTATTGATTATAAGAAAGAAAATAATTATCAATAGTCAGTAATTCATGCAACCGTTACTGATAGAATAATTCTATTATCTTAATCGGAAATCCTCTGGACGATGAATCTCTGGTATTTATTACATGTGAAGTGATATTAATTGTTTCGGCGTCTCTCTAACGTACGCTATTTCTCAACATTGTTTGTTTTATTGCTTCTGTTGCTTAGATTATTTAGGGATTTGGCGAACCTGAAGCAGACTACCACCACGTTTAATTTCGTTGTTTTTGATTTATTTTTTTTACTTTTTTCAGCGCAGTCCTATCGATTATCCCTTTAGCTTTACGATTGACAAAAAGTTTTTGAAAAATTTCAATATTTAAACATTTTCTGGGTAGGGGGATCAGTTTCTCATACAACGTTATAGTAAATCGAGCCTCCATTTTCAAAACCAGTCGCCGGCACGACATTATCGCCACCTGTAAATTTGTTCATTATCAAATTTTTTGAACTTTTTTCAGTGCAATATTATCTTCTACACCTTAAACTTTACGAATGACCAAAAAAATTGCAAAAATTTCAATATTTAAACAATTTTAGTGGGTGAGAAACCAGTTTCTCATACAACCTTATAGAGGAATGAAAATGGAGGATCGATTTAGTTTAACGTTGTCTGAAAAACTGACCCCCCCCCACAAATTTGTTTAAATATTGTAATTTTTCAAAGTTTTTTTTGATAATCAGAAAGTTTAAGTAACAATCGATAGAACTGCGCTGAAAAAAGTAAAAAAAAAAAAAAAAAAAGAAAAAGAAAAGAAAAACAACGAAATTAACATAAACAAAGCGACCCCTAACGCGAGTGAATAGAAAATGGAGGATCGATTTACTTTAACTTTGTATGAGAAAATGACCCCCTCCCCAAATTTTTTTAAATATTGTAATTTTTCAAAAATATTTTTGATAATTGGAAAGTTTAAGTAACAATCGTTAGGACTGCGCTGAAAAAAGTAAAAAAAAAAAAAAAAAAGAAGAAAAAAACAAAAAACAAAAAACAAAACAAAAAAAGAAAAACAACGAAATTAAACACGGTGGTAGTCTGCCTCAGGTCCGCCAGAGATTTTATGCCTTTTAATTATCTTGATATATTCATACACTAATTAAAACCCAGCTTTACGAACAGGATTTTAAGCAATTTCTTTCGGAAAGCTTAAATAAAATCTGTGGTCCAACTTTAAGATTATAGATCCAAACTATGTATCTGTTACGAAATAATACCTTATTTGGATATCATTACATTTAATTTAAGTATATGCAAGAATTTTACAAACAACTTCAAGTAACAACATTTTTAGAAATGTAATATCAATTCGATGATATGACAGTGAATGCTCGACAGAGATGAAAAGTGACTTAAGACAACCAAAGCTAAAAGATAGCCTACCAACGTCGCTTATCTTCTAGACTGGCTGCCTCTAATGCTAGAGAAATAAGTCTACCCTGCTACTTAATCTATATCCAAGTAAAGAAATGATAAAGTTATGACTTTCATTGCAGAGGTTGTGAGACAGTGAATGCAACAAACTCAGTCGGGATTTGAATCCGGACCGCCGATTCCACATTTCGCGTCGATAACCATTACGCGACTCGTAATCTTTTTAAAGCGCGCCAATAATGAGTATACTTTTTATCTTCATATTTTATAGTTTTTTTTCCACTTCTTTTCTGTGGTGAAGATATTTTCTTTTTTGTTTTGTTTTAAATTTTACTTTGTTGTCAACTGGAACAGAAAATTCTGCTAGTTTTCATGCTGATAAAGTTTGATCTTCTAAGTTGCATGGTCCATTTGAAACCCAAAAGAATGGCTGCGTGTGTTCTTACTGGTTTCCAAAAGTATTATGATTTATATATAGCCTTTAATTTTTTTCTTTGAATCTTCTTTTTCTTCCAGAATATTCACAAGGAACATTGGCTAAATGTACATGATTACAGTTTTAACCTCCATCGTCAACAATTTCACCAGTTCTTCATCAATAAGTGCGTCGTTACAGATTACAGAAATCAGAAAGGTAAGAGGATGTTTCGAGAGCCACGTGGTGCAGCTTACGGTACGCATCAGTGGCTCACAGTTGGACGTTGTAGCGCGCCGTCGACATTCTCATTCAATCAATTTCCTCCCTAGCTATAATTATAATTATAATTATTATTATTATTAAAAAGATTTGTTTGTGTTTGAGTTTGACTTTTGTTTAACGGCATATCAACCTCTGTGGGTTATTTAATGCCAAAAAGGTGGGGTTTTAAGGTATTTTTTTATGTTCGGTTATACTAAGAAGGTTGATTTAGTCAGATTTTACTGAAATTGTTTTGTTTTAATTTTTTATTTTAGAAAACTGAAAATGTCTTCTAGTTTTGTATTCAAAAATGTTTTGCTGAGAATAATTTTTTTTTCTTTCAAAAATGTATTATGGTAATTTTTCTTCAAAAATGTATTGTTGGCAATATTTTTCCTTCAAAAATGTATATTTTTCTATAAAAGTCTATTCTGATGGATATATTTCAATAAGAGTGTATTTTTATACTTTATAGTGTTTTGACCGCAGTTTGGTGGGTTAACTATTTTCCAATAGCTGGGACCCTAATAGGTGCTAGCACCTATTAGAGTCAGGGTGGAACTGAGAAAAACAACCTCCCAATCCTCACAAGCTCCCAATCAGAGGTCTTGCATGCCCAGGACCAAATTGTTAAGTGAAAGATTCAATGGATACAGATATGATGTCAGGCACATCAACGGAGCTTGCCGAACATTTTATTTCAAACGACAATAATTTCGACAAGCATCTTAAATTCTGAAAAAAATATTAAGAATCTACCGAACTTTTGACCCTTAAAAAGCAGGAGAAAATAGTTACGTTTGCATATTATTAACTTTCCGTCCCCCGAATGAACAGAATGACGGAAGAGTTTTGTAAGATTTATTATAAGTTGTTTGATTGATTCTTAGTAAGTAATCACTAACGGAAAATTTCAATATGTACAAGATCATCAACATATTAAGCGCGTTTCTGTTTCATGCCTTCACTCTGGCCGCGTTTCATTCATTTTGACTCCTTCAGTAAAGCCGTTTTTTCATTATATGACAAGCAACGTTTGTACAAATTATTTTTAGATTTATATATTTATACTTAAGAAAAATTGTTTAAATATAACATGAAGAAGACTGACATATTGTTGAAACATTGTAAAACACTGTGTTTTTTCTTTTCTTAAATTGCGAACTTCTTTTGAAAAATGTTGGAAAAGTTAAGGCAATCATTATTATTATTATTATGTCATTTTTCATCATATTTAGATTTCTGCATTGGTCTCACTACCAACCAAGTCTGCGGGGAGACCTAAGGCAGGTAGTGGCGTGTTGTTATGACTCCATTTCATGTTTTTCTATCCTCCCTATCATCCCCAGCATTACATAGATAACGTTTTCCTTAGTGTGTGGGCTGTACTTAATAATACAATTTTTTGTATATCTCTTAAGCTGGGGTTTCCAGGGATTCTTTCAATGTGTTGTTTTGTTCCATTTTTTATCATTCCAAGTGCACCTACTATCACTGGCACAACTCTTGTTTTCAATTTCCACATTTTTTCTATTTCAATTTCCAGGTCTTTATATTTTGACAGTTTTTCAAATTCCTTGATTGCTATGTTACAATCCGCTGGACAAGCCATATCAATTAATAGACAAGTTTTCTCCTTCTGGTTTTTAACAATAATGTCTGGCCTGTTTGCTTCAATTTTTCTGTCTGTGTAGATGGTGTAATCCCATAGAATGGTTACATCTTCTATTTCTGTAACCGGTGCTGGGTGATGTTCATACCAGTGTTTGTTTACAGCTTTTCCATAATGTTTGCACATTGCCCAATGTAAATATTGCCCAACTCTATCGTGGCGATTTTTATATTCGTTTGGGGCAAGCACAGAACAGCCTGAGATTAGGTGGTCTATTGTTTCTTGGTGTTTATCACAAAACCTGCATTTTGGATCCATATTATTATGCATAATATTTGCCTGAAAGTTTCTCGTGAAAAGACTTTGGTCTTGTGCTGCAAGTATAAATCCTTCAGTTTCAGACTTTAATCCAGATGCACGTAACCATCGATGAGTATTAACTTTGTCAACATTGGATTTATTGGCACGTACTGGATATTGGCCATGCAGAGGTTTGTCTTGCCAGCGCTGTTTCATCTTTTCAAGAGCTTTATCTTTGGCTTTCATTTTCATATTTTTTGCCGCAATAGTTGGTTCTTGGCTACTGTTTTGCTTTTCTACAGAATCTACTAACTGTAATTCTTGTTTGTATTTACTGCCTTCTTTTATTATTGAATATTTTTTCTTTCTTTCTTCATGTTGCCTTACTAATTGTATCATCCAATCCTTTGTTGTTTCTATGTATGTTAGTAAGCCAATAGTTGTTGTCTTGTATGACAATTCCAGCTGAATAAGACCCCTTCCACCTTCTTTACGGGGTATGTATAGACGGTCTACATCAGCCTTTGGGTGATGCATCCTATGCTTAGAAAGAAGCTTTCTTGTTTTAGCATCCATTCGCCTGATGTCGTTTAGAGTCCAGTTTAAGATGTTGAAGCTATATTGGACAACTGGGATTGCAAGGCTATTAATGGCCATAACTCTATTCTGTGAATTTAATTCAGTTTTTAATATCATTCGTAGCCTTCTATAGTACTCTTTACGCACTATTTCTTTCATTTTTTTATGGTGAATGTTTTCGCTCTCATTTACACCTAGGTATTTATAAGCTTCTTCTGGTTTCAATTCTTTTATTGTTACAGCAGGGTCTAGGCTAATTGAGGATGTTTCTTGTATTGATCCACGTAAAACTGTAGCTTTAGCACATTTATTCAAATTAAATTTCATTCCAATGTCTTCGCTGAAGCATTTTACAGTTTGCAGAAGACCTTCCAGCTCATTATCATTCTTAGCATATAACTTTAAGTCATCCATGTAAAATAGATGGCTTATTTTCTTTTGGCCTATTTTATAACCACATTCTGTCTTATTAAGTTGACTGGTTAGTGCTATTAATGATATGCAGAATAGTAAGGGAGATAAAGAATCACCTTGAAATATACCTCTTTTGATGTTTATTTCATCAGACTTATAGGTTCCATTTATATGATTGAGGTAAAGGGTTGTTTTCCATATAGACATGCACTGTTTGATGAAATTGATGATGACGGGCGATATCTTGTATATATTTAAAGTCTTTAAAATCCATTCATGTGGCACACTATCGAATGCCTTTCGGTAGTCTATCCAGGCAGTACTAAGATTTTTCTTTGTCTTGTAGCAGTTTTCCAGGATCATTTTGTTAATTAGCAATTGGTCTTTACAGCCATAACAGCCACGTTTGCACCCTTTTTGTTCAAGCGGTATCATGTCATTTCTTTCTAAGAATAAATATGTTTGTTTTGTTAAAATAGATGTTAGTAGTTTATATGTTGTCGGAAGACATGTAATTGGTCTGTAGTTTTTCGGGTTGTTTGTGTCACCATTCTTGGGTAGGAGAAATGTAATTCCTTTTGTCATCCATGCAGGAATTTTAGTGGGATCGTCAACCATTTCTTGGAGTTCTTTGGCTAATTTTTTATGTGCTGCATTTAAATAATATAGCCAAAAGTTAGGAATTTTATCTATACCTGGAGTTTTCCAATTGTGTGCTTTTTTTAGTGCAAATTTAATATCATCTTCTGTAATTCCAGACCATGTCTGTTCAGGTTTATTCTTCATTCGTTCTATCTCCTGCGTAATCCAATGTACTTCCTTGCTAGGTTCTTTAGGGCAAGCCCATATCTTTTCCCAGAACTGTGTGACTTCTTCCATTCTGGGGGGTACTGTCACTTCAATTCTTTTTTTACCTATTTCCCTGTAAAATCTCTTTGTATCAGTCTGAAAGATCTTGTTTTGTCTGTAAAATTTTGCTCTTTTTTCATAGCGTCTTATTCTTTGAGCCTTCAGTTGGATTTTTTGCTTTATTTTTTCTTTATTTGATAAGACGTCATTTTCATTCCTGATGTTATATTTTTTTTCGGCTCTTCTTCTTTTCCTAGTTCTTACATTTATTCCTCTACTCAGTTCATCCAGTACTGACAGTTCACTTCTTAGTTGTTCGATTTCTTTTTCGATTTTTCTTTTCCAAGGTGGATCTTCACGTCTGCGTGACTGCCTTGTTTTTATTTTGATGTTTAATTTTTTTGTTGCTGCTGTTGCTGATGCATATATTACTTCGTTAAGATTTGTATTCGGGTCTTCATCCAGTATTGATTTCAGTGCTGCATTGTACAATTTAATAGTTCGGAGGTTTTGTTTTGTTGGTTGGAATTTTGGGAGCTGTTCACGTTCCTCCATTGTAATACTTTGTATTTGACTTAGCTGGTTTTTTATTTCTATCTTGGCTTCCTGTATATTGTTATTTTCCGTCAAATAATTATCTTCGATGTGTTCTGAACTAATTTTATTTTTGTCTTTTAACTGACTCAGACTCAGATCGCACCTTTCCAGCACTTTTAGACTTACATCATTATCTTCGCAGTGATTTGCGTGTTTCACGGTTTCTACATTATGACCTGTGATTTGTTTGATGTTATTAGTTTTTATTTCTGGTTCCGGTTCCTTTTCATATTTTGTTGATTCGACTCTTCTTGTTACAATTCTTTTAATTTCGTGAATCTCAGCCTCTGACAGTCGGTTATTACGAATAATGTACCTACGTACATTGGCCAATTTATTTTCGTCAATATACTTTCTATTTGTTTGACCAACTTTTTCACGCCAAATGTCATGTTTGGCGAGTCATGTTTTTTTGAGGTTTGAGTAACGCTTCATGAAATGCAGTCATAACGACTTTGTACTCCTCACGAGACCATTTTATTTTTTCTTTCTTTAAATATACGGTTGTAGATCTAGCTGGTGAATTTTCAGGACCATCATTAGGATTATCCTGGTTGTGGGGACCTGAAGATACATTCTTTGTGTAGGAGTTTGTTCCTATGGCAGATTTTTCGACCTCAGGTAGGTTCCCTCCTGAAGGACGGGCTCCCTGTTTATCCACTGGAAGAGCCATACTGGACTTTTTATTTCTATTTGTGTTTTTCATGTTTTTCCCACGAGTGACGCACGGGTCCAAAAGTCCACCCAAAGTTGCCCGGCACGTTGGGTAACGGTCTTTTACAAACAGGGTCCCGAAGCCTGTAGGGAATCGTTTGTGACCTCATAACGCAGTAGCCATTCACTCCTCGGCACGATTAACACCTTGAGTTGCGGGTTGTTGTTCGGAGTTTTCCTTCTCCTAAATGGGCTGCCAAGCAACATCTGACATAGACGCGATTGGAATTCAAGGAGAAAGACGGCTCAACGAAACAAAACATCAATATTACTAGAGTAGTTTGTTTAAAAAAAAAAAAAAAAAAAAAAAAAAAAAAATTATAATATCTTAAGAAAAAAAAATCCTGTTTATATTAAAACAAAATTTCATATTGAGAAAAGGAAAAATTCAAATAGAGAGACGTTTGTTGAAAAAAAAAAAAAAATGTAATAATTTGTTCGTCCACTTTATCTTTCATTTTTTCAACAAAGTCGTTGGTCAATATTGGATTATCATAATAAGATAAATTAAATAAGTAAATTAAAACAATAAATAAATAAAAATAAATTTATCAAAAAAATACGTAGACTTTCTATAAAATAATACCATATAAATTGTTTTTCATCGGATTTAATTTATTTTCTTGTTTTGTTTTGTTTTTAAGAAAATTATAATAGTTAAAAAAAAAAAAAAAAAAAAAAAAAAAAATTCCCTAATATCTAAAGAAAAAATCCTGTTTATATTAAAACAGAATTTCATATTGAGAAAAAGAAAAATTCAAAGAGAGAGACGCTGGTTGAAAAAACAAACAAACAAACTTGGATGTAACGGCCGTTCATCGGAGAAAAAAAAAAAAAAAACATCACTGCACTTACAGAGTATTGTTAAAAAAAAAAAAAAACATTTATTGCTACTATTAACCTTTGTCCTTGCAAAAAAAAAAAAATTCAAAATTTAATTTAATATGAAAAAAAAAAAAAAAAAAAAAAAAAAAGTGGACATACCTTTGAGTTTGAGTTTACTACCGTAACATTTAAAAATAATAATTTGTTCGCCCACTGTATTCTGTGTTATTCTTTCATTAAATCCAGCGAGAATAAAATTATCGAAAAATAAATAAATATATAAAATGAACGAACAAATTAAATATAATAAATTATTACATATTCTCTCTAAGAAAGAATATCCTAGATCGAACATTTTTTTAGTGTTTTTCGTCATATTTTTTTTTTCGTTGTCTTGCTTTAGAAGACTAGTTAATAAATCTATTTAAAGGATCATTAAAAGAAGAAACATACAATTTGAATTATATACGAAGAAAAAATTAATGTTTATGTTTAAAATAGTGAAATTCAAAATTAATGTTTACGTTAAAAAAAAAAAAAAAAAAAATCTCAAAAAATTTTTTTAATAGGAAAGAAAAAGTGGACATACCTTTGAGTTTACTACCGTAAAATTTAAAAATAATTTGTTGGCCTACTGTATTCTGTGTTATTCTTTCATTAAATCCAACGAGAATAAGATTATCGAAAAATAAACAAATATATAAAATGAACGAACAAATATAAATAAATTATTACATATTCTTTCTAAGAAAGAATTTTTTCTAAGAAAAATTATTACATATTTTTTCTAAGAATGAATATCGTCGATCGAACAGAGCGCTTTTCGTCATATTTTTTATCGTTGTCTTGCTTTAGAAAACTAGTTAATAAATCTCTTTAAGGATCATTAAAAGAAGAAACATACAACTAAAATTATATACGAAGGGAAAAATTAATGTTTATGTTTAATATAGTTTAATATAGTGAAATGAGAAATTAATGTTTACATAAAAAAAAAAAAAAGAAAAAACGTTACGTTTTCAGGAGCCTCAGAAAAGCACGTCATTCTCGTTGTAATCCCAACCGCGTTATTATTATTATTATTATTATTATTATTATTATTATTATTATTATTATTATTATTATTATTATTATTATTATTATTCAGGATGTGCGTTGTGGTGCAGTGGATATCGACTCGGAACAACAAATTCCTTGCATTCACTTACGCACAAATACCCTCGGGAAAGGTATTAATCCGTCTTTTCCCTCCAGTTATGGGTTAAGGACAGATTGGGTTCTATAGCTTTGGTCGGCAACCAGTCTACCGCAGAAAGCAATGGAAACGTACTGCTGGATAATCTTCTACCCAGTCAGTCATGTCTCTTTCCAGACATGACCGCCCAAGCGTGTATCACGTATGGTACTTAACTGACTGACTGATTATTATTCTACTAGAAGTATTTTGTTGGCCGTTATACTAAATGTGTGACAGATAAATGTCATGCCTGGTACCTGTTCAGTTATACCTAAACTGTCAGCTGTATTCAACGGTCTTACTTAGTTTAATGGTCAAAAATGGTTTTGATCGAGTGATGTCTGTCAGTATAAGCAAAGACTACACTTCTTTGAACATTGTAGGTTGGTGCTACAGAATCAAAGAACTATACCAAATAACGGAAACGGTATCACGATAAACAGCAGTTAAAGTGGTTAGCACATAAATGCAGAGATAAAATAATAGCATAATCCACATGTAGACATTCCACACTACTACAAACAAAAGGTTAGGAAGGAAACCCCTGTTAATGCCGGCAAGAGCGATCGCGGCTACTGAGAAACCTATTTTCCTGAAAATTTGTTTTAAGAGAAACATTTTATAAATTTCAGCCGACAGCAGAACTTCCTGCTCAGTCAATGAATGCCGGATGTTTATTGATAAGGAAACGGCTAATATTATTACCACGTTTTCTCAAATCTTCATTATTATTAATACTGATGAATGAAAGAACAGCAAGCCAACAAAATGACATCATGCTTCGGAGTTAAATTCCGAGTTATTGTATTTATGAGTGGTTAGCTAGAAGTCCTGACTTAACATCTTGTAACTTTTTCTTTAGACCATCTTTCTACCATCCGCCCGTGCATTGAATACTGCTGCCATATCTGGTCGGGTGCCCCTGCTGTTCTCCTGGGGCTTCTCGATAAGGTTCAGAGGAGGATCTGTAATGTGATAGATACCGACTTGGCAGACCGCCTGCAGTCTCTCTCCCACCGGCGCGACGTGGCTTCCCTGTGTCTCTTCTATAAATATTTTCACGGCTTCTGCTCCGATGAACTTAGATCACTGGTGCCCCCTAAATACGAATTTGAACGAGATACTAGATTAGCAACTAGATCCCACTCTTTTACAGTGAAACCGATAAAATGCAGCCGTAACTTCTACTCCAACAGTTTCTTTCCTCGCACTTCCCGACTGTGGAATTCTCTTCCACACGATTGCTTCCCCGACGGCTACAATCTCCAGGAGTTTAAATGTAAGGTCAATAGATACCTTCTAACACACTAACCTGCTCCCATTCTATCAAACACTCTTCCCATCTGCCCAACCCTCATCCTCGCTATCTTTACTCATCTGTTACCTTCCTCCTGACATTCCCTATGTCTAACCACTCCTTCTCTTTACCTTCCCCTATGTAGCCCCATGCGCAATAGTGGCAGTGGAATGCCTTGCTTGGGGTGAGATGATTAAAAAAAAAGTTAGTTAAAAGAGTCTACTATATGTTACGTGTTAACAAAAGGAAAAATAATGATTGACCAAAACTCAGAGTTAAATTACATACAAATATTTAATTAACGATAAATACAAAATGATATATATACAAAATTTACAATTTTTGTATTCTAAAAGAAAACCAGAATTTACTACTGGCAGGCGAAGTGTTACGAATGGGAAGGAAGGTGTCAAATATCTTTACCCAGTTAAGATAGCAAAGAAGTTTAAGTGCTATACTTTTTGGAAATCCTCAAATGTGTAAATAAAGAATAATTATTTCGGGTAATGAAAGAGTCAAAAATATCTATTTGCCCATATAGTTCCATGAGGTTATCTTTCAACTTTTAGTTGGTCGGCAACTTAGAGATTCTTTCGGCTGGATATAAATCCTTGAATTAAAGCCGGAGTTGATAATGTCAGCAAATCCTGTTAACAACTGACTACTCTTTTCCCAAAACCTATTTTTATATTTGCTAAAGCCTAATTTGCATATTCTAGAATCCTTTAGAATTCTCTAGATTTTACTTGAATTTTCTCGGATATTCTAGCATCTTTTAAACGTTCTATTTCTAATTTCCTCATTGTTACGGCTACTTCATGAAATAAAAATTTTCTGTATTAACAAGTAGGATTCAAATGAATCCCTTACTACAACTTTTTAGACATTATTAATATCATTTTTATATATAAATGCATTCTCGTCACATATAATAAAGTCTACTATATTGCAATCTATTATACCAAACCAAGTCTTTGGAAGTACTTAAAGGGCGAATAGAAGAATGTATGCCTTTTATACCATAAGAGTTCTTGGGGAAAACAAATGACGTAATTACTGGGCGAGTCAAGAAGATGGTAACGAAATCTGGTGCTCATATCAAATTTTAAATAAAGCCTCATGCTAAACACTTTCCTCTCATAACTATTTCTTGCAAAAATTATAGTTAATAAATAAATTATAAGTATATATAAGTTAGTAGATTTTGGAGAATAAAGTTGGAAATGCGTGTATTAAACCTATGTTTTATTGTGCTTCTTCCTGTAATAACTAAGGGCTGAATATGAAGTGATTCCAAAATGAGGACAATCTAAAATACGTCTAAATTATAAAAGGGACTAACAAAATAAAACAATGAAGTCGCTGTACTGAGCCAGCAGAACAATGCTCAATATTTCACTCTTTTTGATAAAGGTGTACCAGGCACATGCATTATAGCCAAATATGAGTGATATAGTGAGAGATTTTGATGAAACTAGCGCATAAGACTTGCAGGTGAGGTCAGTTATTGTTGTGGATTCCGGGAGAGGAAGCGGCACAAAATAATGAACAACAAAACAGATATGGATATAGAAAAGTAGGATATATTGAACGTAATATACAAACTTGAACGCAGGTTAGTAAATCCAGGAATACTATTAGTAAGAAATAAATATATACAAGTCTTGAAGTGAATTCGTTGGAAATAGTATATCCGTGTATATTATTCTAGCTGAGTGGAGCTCAGAGCTAGTCTGACTTCTGATGCGGTAGTCTCTGGGTAACTTCGGTATCTCTTGGTAACTTACGTATCAGTTCCGGTATTCTTCAATAACTGGCACGGATCTCTACGATTACTCTCAACTCTCTATGACAGAAGTATATGTATACTCAGTCGAGTCCATTATCATATACAAAAAGGGGAGATCCCACAACAGTTATTCTTCTCCTTCATCGTGATGTTTGATGGGAGTTAATGGTAGGTATTTATTGATCTCTCAAAGTATCCAGCACCCCTTTTAGTATTCTCTCAAACTTTAGGAACGTCATGATCATTACAGTCTCAATTATTCCTCAGATTTTCAACTCGTCCAGTCTCGACTCTTGTGCTTTTTGAAACAATTTAAAGGTTACTTGCTGTTATACGTACGATTCTAAACTTGATATTCCATATGTTTCTCAGCTCTCGGGCAAGATCTTGGTATTTCTCTAATTAAACATGCCCACGAGCTAACAGTTTCTCCCCACTCACTTATTTAACATTATAAGATCCTGTCTTTTGTTTTGGTGAAGTTGTCGGTCTGGGTGTTGATATTCCAGAGCATTTTGTGATTTTTGCTTTCTAAGACAGTTTTTGGATACAAAAGAACCCAATTTGTTTGCACATTTCCCAGAAATAGTATAATTGTGGTTACTCTGTCATGTAAGCTTTTATATTCGTTTGATACAGACTTGCTACATTCACTGATTATATGAGTTAGCTTTTCATCTCTTTCCACAAGTGAAATCTACTGTTATTTTTTATGGCGTGGGCAATCCTTGCTTTCATGTTGTTTGTCTTGATGCACTCGTTCAGAATCTTTCGTTAACCTAAATGGGGAAGTCTGTTTTTAGCTATAGGTATCCTCTGCGTAGCTATGATCATGTGATTTCATTCGAGATTATTTCTATAACACAATGTTATTTGTAGGTTTTCTTTCTTTCTTTCTTTCTTTCTTTCTTTCTTTCTATAATGATTAGACTCTTTCTGATATTTCTTTTCTTGAAAACTTTCTTTCTTTCTTTCTTTCTTTCTTTCTTTCTATAATGGTTAGACTCTTTCTCTCTTATATTTTTTCTTGAAAACTTTCCCCTTTCTTTCTTTCTATAATGATTAGACTCTTTCTGATATTTCTTTTCTTGAAAACTTTCTTTCTTTCTTTCTTTCTTTCTTTCTTTCTTTCTTTCTATAATGGTTAGACTCTTTCTCTCATATTTTTTCTTGAAAACTTTCCCCTTTCTTTCTTTCTTTCTTTCTTTCTTTCTTTCTTTCTTTCTTTCTTTCTATAATGATTAGACTCTTTCTGATATTTCTTTTCTTGAAAACTTTCTTTCTTTCTTTCTTTCTTTCTTTCTTTCTTTCTTTCTTTCATAATGGTTAGACTCTTTCTCTCTTATATTTTTTAAAATTTTTTCTTGAAAACTTTCCCCTTTCTTTCTTTCTTTCTTTCTGTAATGATTAGACTCTTTCTGATATTTCTTTTCTTGAAAACTTTCTTTCTGTCTTTCTTTCTTTCTTTCTATAATGGTTAGACTCTTTCTCTCTTATATTTTTTCTTGAAAACTTCCCCTTTCTTTCTTTCTTTCTTTCTTTCTTTCTTTCTTTCTTTAATGGTTAGATTCTTTCTTTCTTATATTCCTTTTCTTTAAACCTTTCCCCTTTCTTTCTTTCTTTCTTTCTTTCTTTCTAAGATCTTTATTTTAAGATTTTTTTCATTCATTTTTGCTTGTTTAGTTTCACCTTTCATAACACATCTGTCTCTATCTCCTTCAGATTTCTTTCCTTTTCGCTCCTTCCCTTCTCTCTTTTGCTTTTGTTTCTTTATGCCTTTCCTTTTCATCTCTTTTTCTACTAACCAGCGACCAACCGCCCCTTTTTTCTTGTATTAGTTTTTCTCCCACTTCGCTTTTTTACCCTTCAATTGACATTGTGTTTGTAATTTCTTTATTCACTTTTCAAACCCTAATCACATAATCTTCTAAAGGACTGCTCCATTAACTGAACAAGTTGTAGGTAGGCACTCTCCATAACCGTGAAAACACATTTGTCATTTACTCCGAGAATCTTCTGTTCCTTGCATTATTCATTCATGATGGGAGTTAAGCATCCGGATTTGGCGTTTTCTGACGAACCAAATAAAGGCATCATTCAACACTGATATCTGTGTGTCTTTCTCTCGGCATTAATTATAAAGTTACTCCGTGTTATTCAGGACACGAGGCATTCTGGATCAAAGTTAACATTTACTTATGCCTACTTTCTCATTAGTTAGCTGAATTATTTATTATATAGATGTGCGGGTAGTGTAACTGCTATCATCGAAAAAATGGGAATAATAAACAGGGTTCAAATTTGTGCAAGACTGCAGCATTCACTTTCACACTAGTATTCTTTGGAAAGGCATGAAACCATCTCTTCCCCCCCCATTATGGTTAAATAGCAGCGTACAAGTAATGGGTTTACCAATATTAAATTCCAAATCATAGAGAAGGCAGCAAGAAACCCCTCTACTGCCTTTCTCAAGAAGTTATAGAAATTCATAGGTAATAAAGGAAAGGAATAAGTGGAGATCCATGATCGTCTCCGTTCTAAAAGAGCATGACAATTAAAATATTTTTATCAATAAATCATGTTTTCATTGGTAATGGCGGTAACAGCTCTTTACTTTTATTGTCTATTCATCCATAGTGGCATGCCAGGAACTAGACCTCTATATTGAGAGAGGGGACAAGCTACAGATAGAAGGAAATTAGAAGCTAAATGAATATAACCATTTTCAACCCAAATATGAAATTATTTTATTTGTATGAGCACAGCGAGAAATGAGTTCATGCCTTTCCCAAATACAATTTAAGTATTAGGATGTGTGTTATGGTGCAACGGATATAGACTCGGAACGAGAAATCGGAGAGCCGATTTCGAGTTCAAGTAGAAGTCATTGCATATCCTTTAACTAATACGTTTCTTCCCTCCAGCTATGGATTAAATAACAAGACAGATTGTGTTCTATAACCTTACTTGTCAACCAGTCTACCACAGAAAGTAATAGCAATCTACTGCGGAAAATCTTCTGCTCAATCAGTCATGTTTCTTTTGAGACATGATCGCTCAAGCGTGTATCACGTATGGCATTTAACTGACTGAAGTATAAGCAGTTCCAGTCAAAATCTGAAGAAAGAGTGTGAGGATAATTAATTGTACAATTGGATCTTTAGACACTACATCTGGTGACATTCTCCTCCTACAACCTTATTATCTCACTATCAAAAGTATGATGATAAAATGATTGATATGGTATATTCGAAAAAAGAATGAGAAAAAAAAATCTTGAATTGTTAGATGTTTAAATATTTTTACTTTGTTGTCTATGTTTCGTTCTATACGAGCATTCTCAAAACAACTGAAAAAAAACATATAGAAAAACCGTTATCATGGTAACTTTGCTACTTTGACATATGGCGGTCAATTTGAAAAAAAAGTATATATTGAAAAAACAGTTAATAAAATTTGGAAATAAATATCCGTGCACGATTGAATAAAATTAGTACATAGGAAATATGGTAAATTTTCGTTTTATGTCCCGAAGGCTTTTCTCCCTTCAAATTTATCCAAAATAGCATTATTTCTGTGCAGATGTTCGAAGAATGATGATCCTCGCTAACATCTACAGACTTCCTTTGTATTCGAAACCATTACTATGAAAAGGCGGTTGTATACAGCTAGGAGTTATAATTATTTCTGAACAGGTTTGGCGCCATGCATAGCATCCATAATTACGTTTGGTTGGTTGGTTGGTTGTTCTGTTTTTATGGCAAATCAACATCGGTGGGTCATTTATTACCAACTAAACTTTATTTATTTTATTGCTGATAATACATTCTTCATTCAATAATTTATTGTTGTTCTTTATATATGTTTTGTGTCTAGTAATACATTTTTCTTTTCGAGTATCAAGATTCATTGGGATTTGTTTTTAAGGGCAGGGTCTCCAAGTCTTACCCTTGTTACCATGGTGCCAAACCTGTTCAGAAATAATTATAACTCCTAGCTGTATACAACCGCCTTTTCATAGTAATGGTTTCGTTCGAATACAAAGGAAGTCTGTAGATGTTAGCGAGGATCATCATTCTTCGAACATCTGCACAGAAATAATGCTATTTTGGATAAATTTGAAGGGAGAAAAGCCTTCGGGACATAAAACGAAAATTTACCATATTTCCTATGTACTAATTTTATTCAATCGTGCACGGATCTTTATTCCAAATTTTATTAACTGTTTTTTCAATAAATATTTTTTTTTCAAATTGACCGCCATATGTCAAAGTAGCAAAATTACCATGATAACGGTTTTTCTATATGTTTTTTTTTCAGTTGTTTTGAGAATGCTCGTATATAACGAAACATAGACAACAAAGTAAAAATATTTAGACATCTAACAATTCAAGATTTTTTTTTCTCATTCTTTTTTCGAATATACCATATCAATCATTTTATCATCATACTTTTGATAGTGAGATAATAAGGTTGTAGGAGGAGAATGTCACCAGATGTAGTGTCTAAAGATCCAATTGTACAATTAATTATCCTCACACTCTTTCTTCAGATTTTGACTGGAACTGTTTATGCTTCAGTCAGTTAAATGCCATACGTGATACACGCTTGAGGGAAGGGACGGATTAATACCTTTCCCAAGGGTTACCAGTGCTTAAGTGAATGCAGGGTATTCAACTGGAATTCGAACTCAGCTCACCGATTTCTCTTTCCGAGCCGATATCCTCTGTAACACGACGCACATTCGTCACTATACGCTTACAGCACCTGGTATTCCCAAGCAGTCACCCATCTAAGTACTGACCAGGCTCAACGTTGCTTAATTTCGGTGATCGAGCGAGAACCGGTGTATTCAACGTGATAGACCGTAAGCCTGCATTCATAATTACGCTAAAATAATATGCATCAGAGACTAAAGGTATATATGTCGCAGAAACATGCATAAAGGAATGTTACTTGTCAAATATAAATTAGGTTTTATTAAAAAAAACAGCTGTTAATTAAAGCATTGAAACACAAATTTTGGAATTTTATTGACTTCTATTATGTTTAACTAGCAATATAACCCGGCGTTGCTCGGGTGTAATGAAAGCTTTAAAACTAATCCATGGTGCTGGAGCTCAGACTCTTTGGACGTTGGCACGAAAGACTAAAAAGCAATAGTTGTTTCCAGTTAAAGCGAAACCATAGACTGAAAGAAGAATGAATGGATGTAAGTCAAATTTTGATTTCCTGGTATCGATATCAAATTTTCTGCACTATTGTAAGAACTGCAACCTTGAAACTTCTGAATATCGTTTCTTATGTTTTTGTCTATGAGTGTATTAAATTTGATTAAAATCAGACCGCTCCTTCTATAACCCGATTTTTTCGATTATCGATTTTCGATATTTATCGTGGGTACCTCGACACAAAACCTAGCTAAGAACACTCGCAGACGCTTATAGTACAACTGTGTAAATTTTCAAGAAAATCGGTTCAGCCGTTTCGGAGTCTATAGGTAACGGACACACACACACACACACACACACACACAAAGTTCCATTTATAAATAACTTTAGATCTCTGTTTTTTTTAATTTTTAATTTTTTAATCATTTCACCCCGGGCAAGGCGTAAATGCCACTGATGTGCGGGGGGTGGGGGGCTACATAACTAGAGTCAAGTGGTTAGTAGATGAGTATTGACATTGCATTTAAATTTCTGGAGGTTGTAGCCGTCAGGAAAGCAAGAATATGGGAGCGAGTTCCACGGGCGGAAAGTGCGAGAGAAGAAGCTGCAGGAGTAGAATTGTCATCTGCATTTGGCTGTAAACAGTGAAGTAAATTTAACATGAAAATTGAATCTAGCATCTATATATTAATACAATAGTATATACATGTGTCACACTTTTCTGTAATGAATGAAATTAAATGTATTTTGTAAATGCATCATATTTCCGGGGAAAATCCTTGTAATGGAAGAAAGAATAAGACAAAAAAGAGAGGCAGCAAAATAAATAAATAAATAAAAATGAAAATGGCGGAGAAGACGAGAACGATTACGAGCAGAAGAGAGACAAGCAGTCTGTAGGTATAATAGAGAGCGAATGTCAGTAGGGAGAAGTATGAACGAAGAAGAGAGAGAACTTTATGATTGTTATTGCAATATTTTGTTAAAGTTCAAATATTTAATGATGCCATATGGGAATTTCTACGGAGATTTTAATGTCATGGAACTTGCCATATGCTTATTCAATCATTAACTGAAGGATTAAGATTCATCAGAATATTAAAATAAGAAAACCATTAAATTTTCACAGGTTAAAACTAGTAGAAAATAAATATCAGTGCGTACGTCCCTTTCGACGAAATAACAGCTCAAATGTTAGGTCATGCGATTAAAGCGTGGTTTCGTGAATTTGGTGAGCGTAATTGCAAGGAATGTGCATTGTGGTGCAGTGAATATTGGCTAGAAACGAGAAATCGGGGAGCCGAGTTCGAATTCCAGTTGAATTCTTTGCATTCACTTACGCGCAAATACCCTTGGGAAAGCTATTAATCTGTCTCTTTCCTCCAGTTATGGGTTAAAATAAATTTTTGATTTTATTTTTTAACTATTAAAAAAATAAACTGACATAAATCTAGTTTTTATTTGAGTATTTTCATGAAAGGTGATTAAAGGATGTGCGGGTGGCGTTACGAATGTCGAGTCAGAAAATAGAATCGGCAGACCGAGTTCAAGTTTTTGAGTTTATTGTGTTTACTTTTTTCTAATTAATTGCTTTGGAAAAAGTATGAAAAATGTAAAGAAGGCAACAGTGAAAAAACCACCACCACCACCACCAGTAGTAGTAGTACTAATTCTTTTTCTTTTTCTTCTATGTGCCATATCCCATCAGAAAGTTAGCAATCATAGCTCTCCACAAGTTCCTGTCATTTGTAGAGCTACTTTTTATTTTTTGGGGAGTGTAGAAAAATGTCATGGAGTGGATAAAAGTCAAACCTCATGGTTTTTAACCACTCCACTACTTAAAAAAAACCGTCATAAGCGATTCACAATATACAAATATTCTAGAAAGAACGCCTATATACTGAAGTGACATAGTTTTTAAAATAATTAAATCTTTATGAAATATTGATCTTTACTCACCTGACTCAATTAGATTCTTCCATGTCGTTAAAGCATTGTTGGTCTCGAAACGTATACAAAAGAATAAACCACAAAACGAGACAAAGTGGTTCAGACACGATTGTCACGAATGCTAAACCGAGATCTCTTTATTAAGATGTTCCACTTTGTAAATTAATTATAATTGTTTCAATGAGTTTGTTAAAGAGACCTTAAGCTCAACAGCCGGAAGAAATAAAGCTTCCAGAGTTGGAAAAAAATCGCCTTTTCTCATAACCGAATTGCATTAAATCATCGTTAATAGCTTGTTGCTACTTCTGTTAACAATAGCGACCTGTTGACACTACAATGTATTCGGTTTAGATTCTTTATCAATCAAATTCGGATCCCAGCAAATAGTTTATGAGCAAAGAAAAGAAATTGATGACTGCAATAAACGCATTTGTTAAATAAATGGCGACTTGTTTATAATGCCCGTTTATAGTGTGTCTAATAATAAATAAGTAGGAAGTGTGGGGTTCTTATTTTCTTATCTATTTTCCTAATACATTTATTAAATACATGAGCAGCAATATAATTCACAATTTTTCTTACAAGGGATTTGCTATTTTCTAATAATTTTAATTTGGTTTTTACACACAGAGATTCTTGATGCAAATTGCAATGAAATTCAACTAAATTGTTGCTTAGTTTTTAATTCAGTAATTTCACAAAAGCTTATTTTCCAATTCTGATTGGAGCTTCATTTTTGCACAGAAACAATATTTCCGAACTTAATACCAAGTTCAACAAATTCCTTCTAGTTGTATCACCGAGGTGGCAAGACGATACCCAGAAGATGTGTGCTGAGTATCTACAGCACAATATCTGTGCTAAGGGATATTAATACAAATAAGACAAACACCATAAGACATAATAACAAATAGTAGAAGAGTGGAGAGGTTAAGTCGTTAGAGTCACAGAGAGCACAGTCCGATATTAATCGTCAATGACACTCCGAAGGTATCAAGGCCATTTAAATAGGAACACCAGGCCCTTAAAATTTTTGTCTGCTTTTCCCCAGACTAGACTCTACCCTTTAGCGGAGCCCCTTCTGAGTTACTCTCCGTCCGAAGGTAGAATGTCCAACAAAGTGAATGACTAATGGACGCTGTCGTTCTCAGACTGCCAACGACACTCCGAAATCTCAGTTTTTATTTTTATAGCTATCTCGGTCCCTAAACCATTCCATTTTTGAGAGCGCTAGTGGGGTGTTAGCTGCTCTAACACACTTATACAACTCGTCCATAATATCTTTTCCTTTGTTTTTTCTTTTGAAAGTGCCATCAATTTGATCAGTTCTTCGTTTATTATGTTTCAAGAAGGAAACCTTGCAACAACTGCTAAACGAGCCATTGAAACGAGTAATCTTTGTAATTTCATCTAAACATATTGAAAACATATCTACGTTTTTCAAATCTAGTACAAGCTGACCAGTTTGTCCATATCAATTATTCTATCATTGATTCGTATTTCTAATTACTGGTAAGTCATTAATTCTTTTAAGGATCTCATCTTTATTTTGAAATTATTTTTACCAAACATCAGCAGTTCAAAAAGGCCTCTTTTAGATAGCTACCACCAGAGAGTGGCTTTACACGCTCATCTATAAGTAGAGGATAACTGAAAACTGGCTGCAGAAATAGTGTTCTTGTTTTTTTTTTCTTTGAGGACGCAGGTTTAAACATCCTTTTTGAAATGATTGCATTGTTTTTCGTGTTGTTTTGCTTCTCGCCAAATAATTTAATTACGTTGTTCATCTCTCGTTGAGCATAAAATCTGATAATTCTTTTCAACATGATTTATATTATATGAACGTGCAACAATTTATTCCTTGCATATACAGCAAAAAGCTTTATTTTATTTTGTCCAATAACACGATATTTTTTACTGCGTTATTTGTGAAAAAGCCTCCCAATTACACTACATTCTGAATTTATTTTCTATCCTTTGTGATCATTATTATGAGTTATTTTTACAGTCTAAAAAGGAACTATCATAAATGAATTAAAAAAATTCACAAATTTTAAATCATCCGAGCATACACTAAAATAGGTGAGACGATAACTGATAAAGTACAAAGAGAGGCTAAATGTTTTCAGGTATGTACAAGACGCAAACAAAACTTGAAAAATCATAAAATTTGATTGGCCGAACCATATTTCATGACATCATTTCGCCAACTTCTATTGGGTTAATAAAACATTAATAATGGGCTAATTCATGACCCGAGGGTCAGTGTTTCGCCATCTCAGACTTAGAGCCATCACAGACTTAGAGTAATGGTGCTTTTGTCTCTTTTAAAGTATCGCTCTTAGGATTTAATATACATATCCCAGCGTAATTTCTACGTTTCAAACAACCTGTAAATACTTTTTTTTCGGAACGCCATCTGCTGAGTCTTCGCGTTTTTTTTTGTTATTTTTTAATAATTTCACCTCAAGCAAGGCGTTAACGCCACTGATGTGCAGAGGGTTACATAAGAGAGTTGAAGTATTAGGCAGGAGGAGAGTGAAGACAAAGACAAACCATCTACAGGGGGTGAAAGAGAAAGGGCAAGAGAATGATGTGAACACAGGAGTGAAGACAGTTGCGAAAATAGAGAGAAAGGTAAAGAACGAGGTACACGGGGGGTGATGTAGAAAGGGGTGGAGTTAAGTGGATAAGAGATGGGAATTGTTTCTGCATTTAAATTCCTGACGGTTATAGCCGCCAGGAAAGCAAGTATATGGAAGGGAGTTCCACAGGTAGGAAGCGCGAGAAAAGAAGCTGATGGAATAGAATTGTCGCCTGCATTTGGTTGAACTAACAGTAAAAGGGTGAGACTTTGTTGCCAGTCTGGTTGCCCGAGTGAATTCTTGTGGAGTGGGCAGCAGTGGCCCAAGTTCGTCAGAGCAGAAGCCATGAAAATATTTATAGAAGAGATAGAGGGAAGCCACATCCAGACGATGAGAAAGTGGTTGGAGTTGAGCTGCCAGGTCGGGACCAATAACATTACAGATTCTCCTCTGGAACCTGTCGAGAACACTTAGCAGGGGCGCTTGACCAGCATTCCATGTACAGTCGGATGGTTGATTTGTATATGTGCAAAATGGATTGAGAAGGAAAAAACTTCCTGGCTCGACACAGTGACCCAACATTCCTAGCAGAAAGTTGGGTCATTGTCATAATCTAAGCTTATTTTATATATATATATTTTTATAATCATATCGCCCCAATCAAGGCATTTTACTGCCACTGTTTTGTACGGGGTTACATAGGAGGAAAATTATGAGAAAGAGTGACAGGTTAGAGGGAGTGTCAGGAAGTGGGTAAGAGAAGGATAAGAATACTGATGAGAGTGGAGTTGACGGAGAAGGGAGCATGAGAGAGAGGATGCAGGTTAGTGACATAGGAGGTGACTATTGACTTTACATTTAAATTCTTGGAGATTGTAGCTGTCAAGAAAGCAAGTAAGTAAATGGAAGGGAATTCCACAGGCAGGAAGTGCGAGAAAAGAAGCTGATGGAGTAGAATTTGCGTTTACAATTTATTGGTTTCACTGTAAAAGCTTGTCCGATGTGTGAAAAAAAATCTTTATTTAAACGGATATTTTAAATAAAAAAAATGAAAAAAGAAAAAGATGGAGAAAAAGACAAAAAACAAAACAAAACAAAAAAAAAACAAAACAAAAGAGAAAAGAACTAGGTGTAAGAAATCGAAACTGGACTGTAGAGGCTTTAAACAGATTTGGGTGGTGCAAACAGACAAACAAACAAACAAACAAAAACTGAAAGAAACGTTAAAAGTTATACAGGAAATAAATTTACAAACAGGAGAGTTTTCTTTGGTTGGTTACTAAGATATATCGAGGTCTCTCAATCGGGCTTCAAATATTCAAAGGGTTAGATAATCTCCGGACAGCAGACCAGTCAGTTAAGTGCCATACGTGATACACGCTTGGGCGATCATTTCTCGAAAGAGACATGACTGACTGGTCAGAAGATTATCCCGCAGTAGTTTGCCATTGCTTTCTGCGGTAGACTGGTTGCCGACCAAGGCTATAGAACCCAATCTGTCCTGTTATTTAACCCATAACTGGAGGGATGAGACGGATTAATACCTTTCCCAAGGGTATTTGCGCGCAAGTGAATGCAATGAATTCAACTGGAATTCTAACTCGGCTCCCCGATAGTCAATGCACCACATCACATCAGGACAGTAGATACAAGATTTTAAATGATAAACCACAAATTAAAACTATAACGAATATTATTTGTTTCTTTTTTTACTTTCTTTCAACTCTTCTTTTTCTTTCTTTTCTGAATTAATTAGCGTCTCTTTTCTTTTCTTTCTTTTTTTGTTCTTGACTATCATCGCACTATTATTTCTTTTTACTTTCAGACATGCCTTTCCGTCTTTTCTCTCATTTGTTTTCTTTGTGTTTTCCCTTTCTTTCTTCCTTCTGTTCTACTGTATTTTCTCTTCTTCCTTTCCAACAATTACTTCGTTCTCTTCATAAACTGCAAGCATCCACCATGGAATTTCCATTGGCACAACCAGTAATAATGAATACTTATCATGCGAAGTGTGCTGAAATGAAGACATATAAGATGACGTTGACTGCTGTCAAGAACAAACGATGAATTTTTGTCAGTGGTTTTCAATTGTTGATGTTCAAACTCTTGACATGCAATGTGGCAAGAAGGTCATTCAACGCCTGGGTTCAAATTAGACACTAATAGATGACCAGAAAGAAAAATTAAACAAAATGGCTTTCATTCAGGGTTGATGAATAACGTTTCTAGATCTCTTTTTCCTTTTCCCTTTTTTTTTTCATAAATACTTTTTTTTATATCCCTTTCTTCTTTTACTGACTTCTTTCAACTTTCTTATTTTCTTTAACTTTACTTTCTCTCTCTCTGTCTCTCTCTGTCTGTCTGTCTGTCTGTCTGTCTGTCTCTCTCTCTCTCTCTCTTAGGAAGGAGAATGTTTTCAAAATCAAATGAAACTAAGGACATTTTTTCTGTTTCAGAGTTTATAATAAAAAACACAATATAATTTCAGAAAGAAATGGTATATTAAACGGTATTTTTCGTATTATTTCATATTATTATCCTATTATTTCATATTATTTTCGTATTGTTTTATTTTATGTCTGCTGTTGGTAGTCTGTTTAAAAAAGTCATAATAATAGATTTATTTATCTATTTTATTTTTCAAAATCTGCAATAATTGAATTAATTTTAAAACGCATGCTATTTCAACAGAAAGTTCTTTATTAAAATGTTTCTTTAGACAATTTGAAAAAGTTTAGTGCCATGCTACATGTGCTAACCATTTTAGTTGTTTCTGCTACTGTAAGCTATCAAGTGATGTTGTTTCTGTTATCTGGTACGGTTCTTTGTTTGGGATTCTGTATCAGAAGTCTACGAGTTTCGAGGAATCATGGTCCTCGCTCAAAGATAATTTTAACCATTGATCCGATACATTCTCTAAAAACTCCTGCTATTATGTAATTAAAAAATTTTGGCATGAAAATTTAATTTCTCGAAATTTCATAAAATTATGTAAGGTGTGGTAACATATGTAAAAGAAAAAGTTTCTAAAACAAAAACTTCAAATATAGTTTCATTCATTTAAGAATAAGTCTAGAAACCTTTATTAAAATCCAACAATTATTTGATTTTTGAAAGAATTTCCAAATCATTGTTTTGCACCGGCGAAAAGGGGCAAAAACGCTAATCATAAATATTACACAAAATAAATAAATAAATAAAATAACAAAAATATTTTAGTCTTTCCTTTTAATAATAACATAAACACTTTGACAATAAAACCTTTTAAATAGGTTTGGGACTTTTTCATTATGCTATGCTTTTTTCAGCGAAGAAATAAAAGTACTTACTTTACCATAATGGTTCCAATTGAGATACCTCTATATGTATAAGGGTCATATTTTGTTATCGATCTTATATGTTTTGTTCTCGATATCACGTGAAAAATATAAATCAGAAAAATTGACATGTAATTATAACAACAAAATATTATAAAATTTATAGGTACCTCACCTCTAACTATTAAATTACATTTTTAAAAATGAAAACGTATTCTTGAAACTTTTATTTTAGATTTAATTGAAAGCTAAATGGTTAAATTTACTATTTTCAGTAAGCGAAATACTCTGGTTTATTACAAACAAAAATTATATTGATTGGAATATAAGAGTTTGAGATTTTTTTCAATTATTGAATTTTGCCACCATTTTTGAGCGATCGACACATTTGTATAAAAAAGTTAATTCTCGGTTTTAAAAATCTTGCAAAAATAAAATATACATCTGTGACACAATATTTTTAGAAAACTAGCACATTTTATGCTAAATTAATCTGATTAATTGTATTACTTATTTATAGCGTGAAATTTGTAATAAAACTATTTCTTAATTACATATTTGAACTTTTTGACCTGTCTGCCGTATATCAAAACGTGATTAGAGATAAAAGTGTATGGCGTTCATAAGTGACAAAATTGTACAAATGTTTTCGAGTAAGGGAAGTAACTCTGACCTTTTAATTTTCTCATAGAAATTACCATAAAAAACTTCAAATGAACAAAATAATTAAATTATTTTAAAAATATGAAGGCCAAGCGATTTGTATCAAACTTTTCAATTTTCGATAAGCCATAATCTTTAATTATTAACTTAAAAATCTAATCGCAACAAATGTTTAAAGTATTTTAAAGATGTTTCTGAAACTTTATAAATTGTTAATATTAAAAAATTAAAACAATTCTCTTAAAATTTTATTAGTAATCGAAATTTTTTTTTTCAGAAGATAATGTCCATAATTTTTATTATTTATTCAAGCAATTAAAAGCTTATCAAATTAAATAATATCAGAGTTTTATTGCATTTTTTTATTTTACTCTTCGGAGCAGATTTTCGAATACAGAGGCCAAATTTAAAAAAAAATAGATTGTTTATATTCCCCAATAAGTCTTGCGTTTAACTAATAAAACCATATTTTACAAAGTAAAATTTATTAAAATTTCATGGATTTACGTGAAATGGGGGTAACATCGGCAAAGAAAATTATTTTTACCAAGATTTTAAAAAAATAGTAATTTTAAAAACAATTTTATTCATTTGTAAATGAGTACTGAAAGTTTCATTAAAACCTGACAATTATTTGATTTTTGCGAGAATTTCCAAATTAATGTGTTGGTGACCGGAAAAAAAGTGGGTGATGTCATCATTACGTTTTCTATTGTAAACAGTCATAACGTTTTGGTTAGCCGCTAACTCAAATCAAAACAAGATTTTCTGCCAAAATTTCGAACATGTTAAAAGGGATTAAATTTTTTTTAGATAATTAAAAATTACTTTGATTTTTCTTCTTAAGAATAATATAAACATTTTGATGGAAAAAGTACGTTTTTATGATGTTTGGGGCCTTTTTTATTCATACTATGCTGTTTTTTTTGCGATTTAATGGAGATACCTATTATAAAAGTATTAAAAAATTCCTGATGTTAGTGTTCCATTTTAAACTATTTTCTTCCACTGTGAGTACTTTCCATGCAGTTGTGACAAATTTCTTTCGGAAGAAAAGAAGCAGACATAAAAAAATCCCTTGTCGAAGCTGTGGAAAGAGGCACAAGGGATTCATTCATCCGTCGAGACAGACACGCGTGAGTAATGGACGAGTGTGAATGCGCAACAAATCAGATGTTAAACAAGCCTCTTCAAAAGGCGCGCTATGTTCTTTGATCGGGAGACAAACAAATATGTTTGGTAACAGATTGCCTTGTATGTGTGTGTATGTGCGTCTGAGATACCAAACTAGCAAGATAGCTAGGTTGCTGGATAGTGAAATAGTTAGCTTGCTAGCTAGACACACACACACACACACACACACACACACACACACACACACACACACACACAGAGAGAGAGAGAGAGAGAGAGAGAGAGAAAAGGGAATAATAGACAAGTGAGAAATAAGTTATATTTTATTGACATTAATAAAGAAAGAAAGAAAGTCAGAAAGAAAGAGAGAAAGAAATAAAGAAAGAGAGAAAGAAAGAAAGCAAGCAAGAAAGAAAAAACAGAAGAAAAAACAAAAGAAAAAAAGATCCAACATATGAGTAAATAAGTGAAAAAGAAGGAATTTATGAAAAAGAAGGAATTTGTGAAAAAGAGTAAAGGATGAGGATGTAATTCTGAATCAGTTTTAGTGATAGCTTAAAAAGATGCAGTAATTAAGTAACTAGATAGATACAGAAAGAAAGAAAGAAAGAAAGAAAAGGAAAGAAACAGACAGACAGAAGAAGAACTTGTAGACAAGTAAGAAATAAGTAATATTTTATTAAAATTAATATAAGAAAAAAGAAAGTCAGAAAGAAAGAATGAATGAAAAAAAAAATAGAAGAAAGTCAGAAAGTCAGACAGACAGACGGACAGACAGACAGACAGAAAGATAGAAAGTTAAAAGAGAGAGAGAGAGAGAGAGAGAGAGAGAGATTGGGACAGAAAAACAGAAGAGGGAATAATAGACAAGTGAGAAATAAATAATATTTTATTAACATTAATAAAGGAAGAAAGAAAGTCAGAATGAAAGAAAGAAAGAATGAATAAAAAAGAATGGGAAAAAGTCAGAAAGTCAGTCAGACAGACAGAAAAAAAGAATGAAAGAAAGAAAGAAAGAAAGAAGGAAAGATTCCAAGGCATAAACAAAAAGAATTTGTGAAAAAAGAGAGCAGGGAGTGGAGATAATTTATGAAAAAGAACGAATTTATGAAAAAGAGTAAAAGATGAACATGAATCAGTTTAGTGATAGCTTAAAAAGCTGCAGTCATTAAACTGGTTTTGAATTTCATTTCATTTCTTTTTCTTTATAATAAATGAAGCCATTCAAAAAGTCACCACTTTAACAAGAACAAGCATGAACTGTAAAGAGTTCCTCTATACTTTTAATACCAATATACGGAAATTAATCCATTAAGAAAAATGTTAACTTCAGCTAATAAACATTTACTGCTGAGAAACACTCATTTATATATATATATATATATATATATATATATATATAGAGAGAGAGAGAGAGAGAGAGAGAGCATTTTTCAAAAATACTTTGTAATAGTATTTTTTGAGACACGCTGTGGGGAGGGGAGTACCCACAAAAAGTCCATATAAATATGTTCTTTGTTTTGGAGTTTAAAGAAAGTTTACGATAGATAACGCTCTGTTACAATGTAGACTAGGTTACATTTATCATTCGTGTACATTTATGACTAGTCTGTCTTCAATGTTTATCATATGTAGTAGGGAATTAACGAAGAAATGTTCTGTTCAACAATGGCGGGATATTCATATCGTGAGCAGGCAGATATGATTTTACATACGGCTGCGCGAATAGTAATGGACGCGAAGCTGCACGGCTGTATCAGATTATGCTTCTAGACCGAAGGCAGCCGATTCATACAGACTTTACTGCTGTTTATAGTCGATTTACTGAGACAGGATCAGCGGCACCACAAACTATGGATCAAGAAAAACCGAGACCCTTTTATACGCCTGACCACGAAAAAAAAACATTCTAGAGGATGTGGGAGATGATTCAGGTGTCGGTACATGCCAAGTGGCCCTAGCATCTCATAGAACCGCATGAAGGGTACTTCAAGAGGTGCTCTTGCATCCGCATCATTTGTAATATGTGCAGGATCTCTCACCCTATGATAAATCGCCACGGGATAACTTTTGCCTAAAATAAACAAATACGCGAAAGCATTCGACAAAATACGACACAAAGAATTGATGGAAATGATAGGCAACCTCGACATTTTCTGCAAAGATATAAGAATAATCAAGAATCTCTACTGGCAGCAAACGGCCTGCATACGGACAGGTAACGACCTCAGTAGATACACAAAGATAGAAAAAGGCGTAAGACAAGGATGTGTCTTTTCACCGGATTTGTTCAACCTATACAGCGAGAATATTTTGAGGACCCTAGATGACACACCAGGATTTATTATTGGAGGCCACAACCTGAACAACATAAGATACGCGGACGATACAGTACTGATTGCGGACACGGAAAGGAAACTGCAAGATCTCATACAGAAAGTAGCAGTGGAGAGTGACAAGAAGGGACTACAAATAAACTTTAAGAAAACTGAGTGCATGGCCATCAGCAAAAGATACAACCCAAAATGCCAAATACAGGTGGGGGACAACAGAATCAAACAAGTCCAAGAATTTAAGTACCTAGGAAGTGTTCTAACAGGAGATGGAAAGTGCGACACGGAGATCCGAAGGCGAATTGGCATGGCAAAGGACGCGTTCCAGAAGATGAGCAAAATACTAACACACAGGAAGATCTCAATAGAAACGAAGAAAAGAGTGCTAGACTGCTACGTGGTGTCAGTTCTTCAGTACGGCTGTGAATGCTGGACAATATCATCGAAAATGAGGACAAAACTGGAAGCGGCCAAAATGTGGTTCTACAGAAGGATGCTACGGATATCGTGGACTGAGCATACAAGCAACGACGAAGTGTTAGAAAGAATGGCAACAAAAAGGAAATTGATGCTGAGCATCAGGAAGAGACAACTGAAGTTCCTGGGACATGCAATGAGGAAGGAGAGCCTGGAGAACCTGATACTGACTGGTCAGATAGAAGGAAGGAGAGACAGAGGAAGGCAGCGGATAACATATCTGCAGAGTCTGATCAGGTGGATGACGGAACGGGGGTTGCCAGGAGCAACAGGAGCAAACATACTAAGAGCCACAAGGGATAGGGAGACGTGGAGATCCATGATCGCCTACGTCCTGAAGGGACAGGGCACATAGAAGAAGAAGAATCAAAGACATTTTTATTTTACGAAAGATTACGAAATGGATATGAAGGGACATTTTTAATTCGTTTGTTTAAAAATGATTTCTAATGAATACTCATATTTGAGTAGATATTCTGTCTTTAATAATTAAACTACATATATCTACTGGCATGTATATTCGAGAAATCTTGTTTGAAAAAATTAGGGATACGAAAACAAAGTAGATATGAATATTACGAAAAATCAGGAATTTATGTGTTTATAAGGCTTAATACGAGCTTTGTCTAACTGAAAAGTTTTTCGTGATCGAACGGTTGAGACACGGCAGATCTATTGACGGTTTCCTCTTGCCCTAGGGTATGTAATTTCGAATCCTGCCGAAGGACGCATATTTTCCTAATATTATTTCTCGAATATTCAGGCCGGTATATATATATAAATATACTGTTTAATTAAAACAAAACAAAACAAAATCAAAACAAAAACACAACAAACAAAAGAAAAGAAAAGAAAAAGAGTGTGTCTACTCAAATAGGAGTATCCATTAAAAATTATGTTTGAACAAATAAATAAAAAAATATGTCGGAGTTAATCCATTTCGTAACATTCATTTATATATATATATATATATATATATATATATATATATATATATATATATAAATGTAAATCCAGGTAAAGAGGACCCAAGGTTTTACGATTTTGAGTTCCTTGGCATTTACTTTTTTTTTTTATAAAAAGTGTTCATTACAATAAATATTGTAGAGCATAATATAATCATATAATTATCGATTAAAAGTACATTGCGACACGTAAATTTCTATGTTTCGAGATTTCTATTTCGTCATCAGGCGATGTTGGATATTTGTTGTGAAAATGATCTACATTTAGGTTTAAATGTCGATCATTTTGACAACAAATATCCAACACTGCCTGATGACGAGATAGGAATCTCGAAACATAGAAATTTTCGTGTCGCAATATACTTCAAATTCATAATGATATGATTATATATATATATATATGTGTGTGTGTGTGTGTGTGTGTGCGCGCGCGTGTGTGTGTGTGTGTGTGTGCGTGTGTGTGTGTGTGTGTGTGTGTATATATATATATATTCGTCAATCGAATATATAATAGTAATACACACTATATTCGCAAAAATAGCTTTCATGGTAATAAAAAATCTTCTTCACTAGAAGCAATTCACCTGAGGTTTTATGTCATAAAATCTCAGCTAAATTAATACAGTACTTCCTTAATTATATATACCTCGATTTTCCGGACATTGATTATCCGTAATATTTAATCTCAGACAAGCGTTTTGAGATTTTACAAAACCATGCACAACGTTTGATAAAGATTAATTAATTTGTTTACATTCTAAACCAGAAGCAACAATTACGAATAAAACTAATGTCATCGATCTGTGGGAGTTAGTGATAGATGTAAAAAAAAAGATGCCAACTGGAAATAAGTAAAATATTTGAAGCATTTTTTCATAAAAAAATAAACTGAACAAAAACTTAAACGAAGCATTTGAAAAAGATATTTTAAGATATAAATTTATTTCAGCAAACGCCTTTTTTCATTGTTTTTGATCATGTAGGTATTAAGTTATAAAGAATTTTCAATTCGATTTTTTTTCTGAATTCTTTTCAACACCGCTAACAAAGGGTCTTGAAAATCGAGGAAGTCGATTGTCAGTTAAGTGCCATGCGTGATACACGCTTGGGCAATCATGTCTCGAAAGTGACATTACTGACTGGGCAGAAGATTTTCCTGCAGTATGTTACCATTACTTTCTGCTATAGGTTGGTTGCCAACCAAGGCTATAGAACCCAATCTATGCTGCTATTTAACCTATAACTGGGGGGGGGGGGAAGAGGCGGATTAATACCTTTCCCAAGGACATTTGAGCGTAAGTGAATGCTACGAATTCGACTTTAATTCGAACTGATTCCGAGCCGATGTACACTGCATCACAACAGACATCGAGGAAGCACATAAAATATTCTTTTAAAAAAATTCACTGAGTATAATATATTAACTCTAGAAATGCAAGCGTTCTAAAAATATTTGTTTTATATATCCATTTCATTCATTCTCTTTTCTTGAGTTGGTTTCACTATTTCTTTGTTTTGCTTATTAGATTGCCACATGTTTATGGGGTTGCCATGTGTTTATGGGGCTGCCACATGTTTATGGGGTTGCCACATGTTTTCATTTATTTTTGTTCGCTCGTTTTCTCCCAAACATGCCTACAACTGATACAGCTTCATTTTGCCATTCTGCGCTTATCATACGTCCCAGAATTCAAAGACAGAATTTCGCATCCAGATACGCACATAGGGATGCGAAGGACGATTATCTCCTTTTAGCTCCCTTACCGGCCCTCACGTAACCCTCGTGACGAAGTTACGAGGGTTACGTGAGGGCCGGTATGCGAGCTGTTATTTAGCACGCGTGGAGACAAGATATGTCTGCTTAAACGAGTGGCTGATAATAGATCGCTAAGGTGTTAGACGTCAAATCTCAAATCCACGGCAGTAGGAGGAACAGAAGAGACCATAAGGTACAGAAGTTCGTTTTCTCTTCAGGAAATAATATCTTCAAACCTCTCGATTCTTGTGTTTTCACTCTGCTTGTTTTAGTCATATATTACATTTTTTTTTATATGGGACAAATTACTGAAAAATATTTGTATATAGTTTCTTGTATGGATAAGAAGCCGTATAGAAAATCTCTTTGAGAATATGGTATGTTTATCATGTTTTCAGCTATTCTGTTCCGTCTGTGTACTAAGGTGTTAGTATATTACAGATATAATAATGACTATAATAAAAAGAATGTAAACCAAAGTTAAGCAACGTCAAGCCTGGTCAGTACATAGATGAGTGAATGTTTGGGAATATCGTTTGCTGTAAACTTGGATGTGCAAGACGGAAAAATATTCATTTACGCGCAAATACCTTAGTAAAAGTATAAATCTGCCATTTCTCACCCAATCTATGGGTTAATTAGAAAAAACTTGTATAAGTAAATCATTATCATCTTCAAAAATATTCTTACAATCTAAAAATATTTTCTGGTTTTAAATAACATTCACAGGGTTGATAATCCGTAAAAACAAATCAATCTATTTCTTTTGCCTAGCTCTCCTCATTACACACATTCATACAAATATACGTGTGCATATTAACTCAAACTGACAGCCCTTAATAAATATCCAGCTAAATAGCGTTCTTCTTTTTCTGCAGAGTTGACAACCTTTTACATTTCGAATTTCCTGCTGATTGTTTAGTATAATGCTTTTCACTTCTTCGCTCTAATGAACCCACAATCCCGTCAGACCCTGGAAACGACTTCTAACTTTAGAGTGACAGATAATCAAATGACCTTGGCAGAAGAGACGCAGGACTTTTGACCTAAACTAATCTTACCTCTCAGCAATCATACTTTTTAAAAGTTCTTTTTTTTTATTTTAATTAAAAATATCTTCTTCATAAACCATAAATCACATAACCATTGTGAGAAAACAATCAGCAGGAAAAGGACCGCCATTTTATCAGAGAGGCTTTGTTAAGTTTCGGAAGTTAACAATTTCTGATCTCCGATTTGTTTTGAGTAATTTGTGATAATATAATATTCATTTATTTTAATCATTATTTGACTTGCTTACTTTTGTTACTTTATTTTCTTTCATGAAATTTCTTTGTTTTTAAAATGGAGTTCATACATTTTTAGCATTCTTTTGTTTTTATTCGTACGTTGTCGCCATGTTATGTTGTTGTTTACTTAGTTTTTAAATTTTCAACATTTTGCCTTGTTTGCTTGGCCATATTGATTTTTTGTTTGTTTCTCCCTTTCAAATTTCAAGCGGATTCTATTATTTGTGCGCAGCGACTTTTGCACACTGATTATAATTAATTAATTTTGGACATTATTTGTAATTAACGGTCCGCATAAGTCCTTCTCCCACCTCAGCCGCGACGCTTGACTTGTCTCTTGAAAAGCGTCATTCTATCATACATCGATATTTTCTGAAACAGACGATGAATAAAAATGAAGAGGAAAAGAGAGAAAAACACAAAATAAAAGATGATCCAACTATCGAAAACAAAGATCCTTCAATCAAATTTTCTTATTCAGTATTGTTTTTTCTCTTTTCTGTTTCTTTTTTCCCTTTATTTTTGCTTTAATTTCCGAAACCACTACCATTTTTTTAAAGGTAACTGTTTTTACATTTTTATTCATTTCTGTTTTATAGCCATAGTTTCATTCTTAATATTTTTCTCGTTTCCATTTTTCACTTTTTTCATTCCATTTTTCACTTTTTTCATTCCATTTTTCATTTTTCTCAGTTTCCTTTTCAAGCTTGTGCTTTCTTCATAGTATTTCTTTCTTATTTTTGTTCCTTCTTTCACAGTTTTTCTTTCTTTAATTTTAATTTTCCTCTTTCCTTTCTTTCAATCACGTATCACTTTCTGTCATTTAAAAGCAATAATTTGACAAATTATTCGTATTGGCGCATTTGTTAGCAAGATATAATCGAAAACAAGACACACGATGCTTTTGTTTTCCATGTGTTTGTATTTCTAAATTATCACCCTACAACAAATAACTATTATCTTTCTTGCTTTCAAAACCTCTTTATTTTAAACCTTTTTGATTTAAAAAAATATCCCTGTTATGATCTCCTTCAGAAATTAAAAACTATTTCTTCAGAATTAGATACACAGTTGAATCAATTGTATGTTTTTCTGGATGCGATGTCACCCTTCTTATTTAACGCATTGATCAAGAAATAAAAAAAAAACGATTTGAATTGCAGAAAACATTACAGATTGTTTCAGCAGGGAGTAATGATTAACGAGCTAGTTAAGCAATCACTTTCTTTAGTGAGCTCAATTTTTATTCAGTGTTCTACTTTATGGACTTCTGCTAAACTTACCTTAACAAATCCCGAACACCAGATCATATATATATATATATATATATATATATATATATATAGTCATCCGCAGACAGATCTGTTTCGTTGTATCACAGCTCATCAGTACGGTTAGACTCCGATTACATTTAACCAGGATTGAAACCCGACCGAAGTGGCGTCAGTCGGCGATTCTACCTATATATATATATATATATATATATATATATATATATATATATATATATATATCAGACAAAAAAACAGATTTAACGTAGGAATAATATCATTACGCTGCGAAGCAATTGCAACTAGTATTGTCAAAGCAGTTGGACGATCCTCACACATGGTTGTGGCTTTATGCTAGAACAAAGATGTGTGTTGGTGGCGTAGGAATATTGATTCGAAATAATAAATGGGAGAGTCGAGATCTAATTCCAAGCGAGTTCGTTACAATCACTCAGAAAATATCAGAAAATAGCCTTAAAAAAGTATGAATCAATCACTGGAAAAAAACAAAAACATTATTATCTCAATTTAAAAAAATTAACGCATTATTTTCTCACAAAAAATGAATTATTCCAACAATGCAAAATATGTTTCGGTATTAAATAACGCACAATGTGTTGATAAACCGTAAAAACAAATCAATCAATATGCTAACACAAATTTAAAAAACGCTTAGAGAAAACAATAAATAATTAATTAAAAATATGTTCTAAAATTGTTTTGTTAAGAGGAAGGGCGTTTCATTAACGAGAGTTTTTTTTTTATTAAACTGTCACAACTGTTTAATCAGCATGGTTGCTTTGAAATTGTTAAAATTGCTGTGTTTAATTTATTGATTGCAAAACTGAATATGGAATCTTTGCTTTCAGCATGTTTTGCATTTTAAAAACATAAACAAAGTTCAAATGTGACACAAACGTAAAAAAAAAAAAAAAAAAAAAAAAAAAAAAAAAAAAAAAAAAAATGAAAAAAATGAAAAAAAAAAGATTATCAAGTTTATGGAGAAGGTACTATGTGCGTTGTGGTGCAGTGGATATCGACTCAGAACGACAAATAGGGGGTGCCGAGTTCGAATTCCATTTGAATTCCTTGCATTCACTTATGCACAAATATCCTTGGGAAAGATATTAATTATGGATCAAACAATAGAACAGATTGGGTCCTATAGCCTTGGCTAGCAACCAGTCTACCGCAGAAAGCAATGGCAACCTACTGCGAGATAATCTTCTGCCAGTCAGTCATGTCTCTTTCGAGACAGGATCCTCCAAGCGTGTATCACGTATGGTACTTAACTGACTGTAAATGATCTAACCTGTCAAAAATGTTTTCTAACAGTTGGTGCTGAAGCGCTTTCGCTAGATACTGTTTTGCATTATTGCATTATTCTTTTTCTTTTTTTTTTTTTTTCAAGTCGTAAGTGATCATGGTCCTCCCAAACTTTCTTTTTTGTTGTAGCCTCAGTTTTATTACTATCCATCCTCTTTCTTGTTTAGCTTTTCACTGACACTAGCTCGTTAGATATGTTTCCCGCTATTTGCCCCTCTCCTTCTTGTCTCCATAATGTTTTATGAGTATCAAAATTTCTACACTTTCTGTTCTCATGGGATGTTCCAGATTTTTTAACCGTTTTTTTTTAAATTTTATATACAACTGCTATTTTTGTTTCCATTTCTTCAAAAATCTCTCGTTATACACATGTTTCGTCCATTTTATTCTCGGCATCCTTCTGTAGAACCATATCTCTGTTGAAAACGTTCTGTGAAAGAACTAGGAGGACTAATAATACATAACAGTCCTACACACTTTTATTTGCTTCTAAGGAAATTTACAAGTCATATCTGGTATATCAAGGAGTCTTCTATTATAGGTTCTCTTTTAAAAGCCAAACGATTAATTCGAACAAGTTCTGTTCCAATTAGAACAATTGAAGACAGTAATCAACAGATGAAAAGCGTCCGGGATTATCCAAGAGAAAGAGCGTAATACTCCATCAGAAATACGCTATATCACATGATTTTTAGGGAGATATGGCAAAATTGTTTTAACCTCGAATCAACGTTTTTCACTCATCTCTTGTATTCAGCAGATAATGTACCTTCGAATTATCGTTTATTCAGGTTTTTATAGGTTCTACTTTATGAAAAAAGAATAGTTTTAAAAAACTGCACTAAATACCTAGAACACTTCTTTGTTGAGAAAGAAAAAAAAAACGTCCAGGGAGGACGGAATTGTGAAATTACGTACAAGATGGCAGAACAAAATAAAAGGGTAAATATATTTTTCAGTGGTGTAGGCTGAAGTTGCCAGTTTCGTTGCATCTCGTTGCATGGGCTGGCTGAACGCGACAGCACTCGTCGTTGGCAACAACGCGCACCGCATTAAGATGCGCCACATTAAGCCACACAAGAGTCTGACTACTGTATTTTTCTCTCGAACAGAGCTTCCAACTGGTATAATAACTTTTACTTATTTCGACAATAATGAGTAAAAATGCGTTTCATGAAGGTTGATTAATAAGAAAGATCTCGACTGAGAGGCGTTGCTTATCATGGAGATAGAACTATATTTGAAGATAAATTCAGTAAAATAATTTTCAAATGTGCTTAGAATCAGATCCCATTTTGATAGAATTGAGTAATAGCATTCATTAGTCATGAGTATTACGTCTGAGTTCTATATTAAGCAGCGACCAGTGATAACATTTGTGGGACTAGATGGTCGCACACCAGTCTAAATTGTTAGATGTACGAAAGCGATTAAGGTATGCGAACACAGAAACAACGCATTCACTGAATAATGACTAAAAGGAGAATACTGAACTCGCAAAACAGCAATCAAAAAATGGCAAAAGAAAAGTTTGAAAATTGCAGCTATCAGAAATATTTCCTACAGTGTTTGTTTATACACCTGCATATGGCTCTTGAAAAATGGCGCTGAAATGTATATCCAATACCGAATTTGAATAAGGTATGAGCAATTTTTTTGTACTAACGTTTACCCAATAAAAGGTCCAAGGTAAACATTTACAGTGTTATGTTGTATACGCATAAGAAACGACGAGAAGTGAAGTTTTTAGGGTTATGCAGAAAAGTTAACGGATAATTTTAGACGTGAAGAGGCCATCAAGAAAAAGATTTCAAAGTTCAGCTGGGGTGTTAGAAGTATAGAGTTGAAGTATACTTTAGAAAGAACCGGAAACACAATCCTAAAAAGGAAACAAGGGATAGACATCTACTCCTGTTCAAAGAGACTGTGAAGAAGACGTTAGAAGTATAGAGTTGAAATATACTTAAGAAGGAACCGGAAACACAATCCTAAAAAGGAAACAAGGCATAAACATCTACTCTTGTTCAAATAGACTGGGAAGAAGACGTTAGAAGTATAGAGTTGAAATATACTTAAGAAGGAACCGGAAACACAATCCTAAACAGGAAACCAGAAATAAACCACTACTCCTATTCCAATAGACCAGGAAGGAGTCGTTTGAAGTATAGAGTTGAAATATACTTAAGAAGGAACCGGAAACACAATCCTAAAAAGGAAACAAGGCATAAACATCTACTCTTGTTCAAAGAGACCGTGAAGAAGACGTTAGAAGCATAGAGTTGAAACATACTTTAGAAGGAACCTTAAACACAATCCTAAATGGGAAATTAGGAATAAACGTCTATTTATTCAAAAAGACCGAGGAAACCTACAACAAAAACTTTCTTTGCAGACGAAATAATAGAAGTGGACAGGACGCTTAGGAAAAAAGTGAGCTGCTAAGTTATGAATAGGTTGAAAAATGAAATTGATATCTTTGAAAGAATGATAAATATACAGCCTATTTTATTTCATTTTCTATTATCTTTGCAATGAAACACTATATATACACCTAATTTAGTCAATAAGAATACCGGCCATACAGCTACGAAACTGACTCGAAAACTCACGCTGCATCTCTCAGAACAGAGCTCAATTCGATCTCATTTAAACACACACGGAGACCTACCAACCATATAACATACTGGTTGACAACACAAATATAATAATATCCTCCACATGCAAAAAAAAAAAAAAAAAATAGCCAAAAACTACGGAGACATTATTTGTTTAAAAAAAAACCCCAACACTCAATAATATCAACTACGAACATGCAAACAAAGTACTTACCGTGTTCGTTATATAAAACATTGTTGTGGAGTACAGCATAGAAGATTGTGCGTTGTATGTAAGTACAAATGTCGGTCCCTTAGGTTCAACGTACTGGTGTGAACTTTGTATTATCACGTAGTAATGCAGAGTAACTTGCCAGGTCACTGACTCGTATTTTCTCAATATTTATTTTGTATAAATATACAAAATTGTGGCACATGGCCGAAAAAGGGAAGGGGTAGGGGTTGGTTCTCGCTTAACTATCCTATACCTAGTTAAACACTATCACGACCCATTTACTCGTTACAATTTGCTCAATCACCAAAAGAACCCATCCATCACCTCCCAATCCTTCATACACCACAAAAACACATATTAACGAGGAGCTCCTAAAAACGGGGAGAAGCCCATGACAATAAAAATGTATTTATATACAATATAAAATATAATTTAAAACATTTAATGAAAGTTGAAATGATGGCAGGAGGATGAACCCAAAAAATAGACTAAAAATACAACACATCTTTTAAACTAAAATAATAAACAATGTTAATAAGCCCCGTCCATCCCAGAAAAAAAGAGTGGCCGCTTTATTCCACCACTCGGCGAAATCAAGAAGTACACTCGCTAAGGGAGTGGTGGGGAGGGTAAAATTAATGGAATGGGACAATCAAAAGCTGAACCAGCCGAGATAAAAAAGAGGCCAAAACAAACTGGGGAGGTTGGGAATCTCGACTTGGATCATAACAAAAGAGAAAGCCGGGTATAGGCTAGGAACACATTCATTCACATTAACTAGGTATACAAAAGAAAGCTACCTTAACCAGGGAAGGGTTCCAAAGGAATCCGCCCCGATGCAACCAGCAGATCTAAAAGAGAAAATTAAGACTAGCCCTGTTCACACAAACCAGGCTCGCCACATTTACTCACCTTTTGCTGAAGTCTGATGTGAAAGACGCTGACCTCGCAAGACTTCCTCCTTTTGCGTCGTCCAAATCACCATTCGAGCCGTGGCAAGCAGCGACAGAAACACCATACGCCTCATCCCAGAAAACGGGGGTGACACATTGTCGCAGGCAAATGCACGATCAATGAGCACAAACTCTTGCGGCGCGATACGAGCAGTCAACTCGCCGAAACGGTCCCATAGAGGGCGAACCCGCGAACAATGGTAGAAGGCTTTGTCATTGAGAGGCAACCGATTCCGAGCCAATTGCCAGGTGAGCAAAAACTCAGCGTTACTGAGATAATCGGTACCTGGCTCCCAAGACCAGAACGAGCGAAAATCATCCTCCGACAAGAGGAGCACATCACGTAATGAATCCTTCGCGACGCCCTCCACTAACCCACGATAGAAGACTCTCCTAAGCCGTGAAAGGTCACTGGACCGTGGAATGGCCTGCAAGGCCGCCATACATTCGAAGAGAAAACTCGATCGCCCTCGAGGCTTACGGCACCGCCTCGAGATGGTGGGGGGGGAGTGATAGTAAGGCTAGAGAACATGTCCCTCACTATCCCCCTCAGCAATGAGTCTTCCAAAATCGCTCGCATGAGAAAAACCAACCTTGACGCAACCTTTTAGCCCATCAAATATGGCATTCCCAGACCCTCATGACACGGACGTTGGTAACAGACACGTTTGTCGACGTAGTGTTTGCGTCCTCTCCACAGAAGGGAGAATAGCAAACGCTCGATCGCCTCCCTACGCCGTCTACAAAGTGGAAGTACTGACAATCGGTAAAGGATAATGGGAAAGACGTATGTAGCACACGCCTCAGCAAACCCTTTAAGGACAAATTCCTTCGACGCCAAATCTCGACCGACGCGCCGACCTTTGCCAGTACTTCAGACCAATTTTTCTTCAACTAGAGGTCGGGCCCGAACCACACTCCACGAATGCGGACCGGGCCGTCCGTCCAGTCGAAGGGCCCCGGGAGGGTAACACCTTTCCAGGCACCTAACTAATTTTTTCCATTTTTCTTTTTGATCGGCACACTTTTGGTAGATCCGTTGCAGGTGTTGGTATGTCAAAAGTATCGTAGATTACATCCATCGCCGTTTTTTCCGCGGGACCACGGTCAACCTCGTCCGATAAACGCCGCCTGATTTGGTTGATAAACTTTTGATCTTTTACCATCATGTTCCCGACTCTTCTTTCAATTGTGCCCATCTCCCAAACATATTTGTTGTTTTTGTAAACTTAAAAAAAACCTTTTTCACCAGGGGTGTATCGTTTTACAGGAACGAAATTATTTCTATCTGGCTTTGTCTGTTTTAGGAGCAGTTTGTCGAAAACAGACCTTACACGGCGTGCAAACATCACTTCAGCTGGTGATTGTGAGGCTGGTGTTCCAGCATTGAGCGCAATTCTGTAAACCTGAAGAAATATTTAAGGCTCTCTTCAAGGTATCAACAAATTTTTCTGCTAGTCCGTTTGACCTCGGATGTTACGGAGCTGTGGTAATGTGTTGGATTTAGTATTCTATACAGAAATCTTTAAATTGCTTTAAAGTGAATTAATTTCCATTATCGGTTACTATGGTGTCTACTACACCGAATCTTGCAAATAACTCATGAAGGAAATTTTTTGTGCTCCCCGACGTTGGGTTTTTAATTCTCTGTATTTCGGACCACTTTGAAAAACTATCAACTATAATGATGTAGTGATATCCTTTCAGTGGGCCGGCGAAGTCGATATGTAATTTAGGCCACCGTAGGTTTGTTTTAGGCCAAGGATTAAATTTGATGGGAGTCCCTTTGCTGCTAAGGCACAGCCTTTACATCTTTTAACTGCGTTTTCGATGTCTCTGTCTATATTTGGCCAATAGACGAAACTACGCATGAGGCTTTTCATTTTTGTGCTGCCTGGATGGTTAGCGGGAAAATATTTTTAAGATTTGTTTTTGTAGTGTTAACGGTATTACTACGCGCTTTCTATACAATAGCACTGTGTCGCTTAATGAAAAAAATGTTCGTCGTATACTGGTCTCTTTCAGCTATTTTTTTCTTTATTTGGATAATATATTTATCCCGGGTAGCCTCTTGTTTGATTTTATCTAACGTTACTGGTAGTTCGCGAACCGCATTGCACACGGTGGATTTTAACTCTCCTTCCGATTTGAGCGAGGCAATTACCGTGTCTTCCAACCATTCTCTAAATTATGGGACCAATCTCGATAGTTCATCCGCGTAGCCAAACTTATTAGACTGTACATACTTCATTTTGAAATGAAAATTTAATAAGATTGTTCCCTATCTTTGTAGCCTGTTAACTGTATGCGTCGCAAACCCGTTTTTGAACCAAATATAGGATGTGCGTTGTGGCGAAGTGGATATCGACTCGGAACGAGAAATCGGGGAGCCGAGTTCGAGTTCCAGTTGAAATTCCTTGCATTCACTTACGCACAAATACCCTTGGGAAAGGTATTAATCCGTCTCTTCCTTCTAGTTATGGTTTAAATAATAGGACAGATTGGGTTCTATAGCCTTGGTTGGCAACCAGTCTACCGCAGAAAGCAATGGCAACCAACTGCGGGATAATCTTCTGCCCAGTCAGTCATGTCTCTTTCGAGACATGATCACCCAAGCGTGTATCGCGTATGGCACTTAACTGACTGATAGAAAGCAGCGGTTTATGGTCGGTTTGCAATGTGAAATGACAACCGTGGACGAAACAGTGAAACTCCCAGTGCCTCTTTTTCTATCTGTGAGTAGTTCTTTTCAGCAGGTAGTAGGGCTCTAGAAGCATGGCTCTCGGTTCAATTTGACCGTCTAGTAGTTTATGTATGTCCCTATACTATACACGCTTGCGTCATAAGCTACTATAATTTTTAGACCCGGGTGATAATGGGTTAGAAATATGTCTGAAGTTAAAGTTTCTTTTCTTTTTTTTTAATGACTGCTGGCATTCAGTTGTCCAATTCCAGGGCATTTCTTTTTTAGTAGCTCATTCAACGGGGCACGCAGATCATCCATTTTAGGAATGAAAGTTTGATAATAATTCGCCAATCCCAAAAATCTTTGCAAAGACGTGATATTATTCGGAGCAGGCATATCTTTAATGTCTGCAGCTCGCTCTGGGTCTGGCTTTCTGCCATTTTTGTCGATTATATGCCCAAGGTATTTTATTTTTTCCATAAAAAATTCACACTTATTTTCTTTGAATTTAAACCCATAGTCTTAAATTCTAGAAAAAAACTCTATTAATGTGTTCAACGTGTTCCGTTATATTTCCGCTTTTCATTAGGATATCATCTAGATAAGCCACCGCGAAATCAAGGCCACTTAGCATTGTATCCATTACCTGTTAGAAAATTGCCGGTGCCACCTTGACTCCAAAATGGCAATCTATTAATTTTGTATAATCCACGAGGCGTGTTTACACATAGTAGTTTTGAACTCTCCTCTTCCACCGGGATTTGTAAGTACTTGTCGCTAAGGTCTATTTTTGAGAATATTTTTCTTCCATTTAGCTTTGCGAAAATATCCTCCGGTGACGGAAGAGGATAGTTTAAATCCTTAAGTGCAGCGTTCAATCTTGTGGAGAAATCGCCGTAGACACGAATTTCTTTTGATATTTTTTTACGTACACCGTCGGTGCAGCCCAACTACTGTATTCTACTTTATTCAGTTCGTCATTGATCTGCTCAAGTGAGAGGAAAGACACATTTCGTTTCTTTTTAAAAACTGGTTGCGTATTTTTGGGAAGTTGAAATTTCGCTACCATCTTGGTACATCTGCCCAACCCGGGAGAAAAAAAAACAGTAGGAAATGTTTCCTTTAATTTTGTAATTAATTTTTGGGCTTCGGTATTCAGGCTTTCCACTTGATAGCAAAAAGAATTTATTGGTAAGTCTCAAAGCTCAAACTCGGTTATCCAGTTTTTCCCAAGCAGATTAGTAGTATTCTTCATGACAAATAACTTTAATTTGCGTATTTTATCGTTGAGCGTGACCTTGGTAATAAATTCACCCACGAATTTGTTTTTTCCCCAGTTACTGACTTAGCGTTCATATTTGATTTTAGCAAGGTCAGCTTTCTTAATTTTTCTCATGTATGCAAATTAATTATCGACACATCAGATTCTGTGTCCAATTGCATTATTATTTTTTTATTGAATAATGTGACGGTGACAAATTTGCGAGTATTACAATCGTTCACTCCATCTGAATTTAGTTTTTTGATGTCATTAATTTAATTATTCGACCGGCAATGTGTAATTTTATGACTAAATTTGTTGCATTGGAAGCATTTATTATTTCTAAAATTACAATATTTATACCAATGTAATTTACCTCACCCATAGCACGGTTTCGCGGGTAAATCCGTTTGGTTAATTTTTTTCTGGTACTTCTCCTTTTGACGAATAGTCATTAATTTTAGGTTTATTTTTCCCGGAGACTGACTTTGTTTCTTTTAGCGTAATTTTTTAATATGTGCCACGTCTGATTCTTCTATGTTCTTTGAATCCTGCTTTACACTTACAAATCTTTGGCAGTCTTTGTTGTAACGTGATATTTAGCTCGTTCTACAGTTTATTCAGAATTCTTCGTCGTATTTCTGCGTCGTTAAACATTTAAAGTTGTCAGCACTTAATTCTGCGAGTCTAAAATCGTTGCAGTGCTTGTTTACGTAAGATGCGAACGTAATATAGTCCTCTTCTTCGTCTCTCGTTACGTTTAAGCATTTCCACCTCTTGTGGAAGAAAGATTTTTTCTGTAAATATCTCAACCGCCTTGACAAATACCAATTCGCTAGTCTTTCTTGATAAAATATAAGTAACCAATGTCATTTCCCAATTTGCTAAGGAGAAGTCGTAGTCTTTAACGTCACTGCACGATTTAAAATCTGCATTGTAAACGTTCTCATATTTTTTAAGTATACCGCGAAGGTTACTTTCTCTTTTGGACAGTATGAAAATTTTTCAATCGCATTCCATACAGTACTTTCTGGGAAAGAATTGAATTGTTGAAATGACTCTTTCCTATTCGAAGTTATTTCAAGAATTTGTCTTTGAAAATTTAGCTGAATTTTTCCATCTTTTCTTGAAATTTCATTTGTTGCTCCAGAGTTTTCGCTTGTCGCTCACTTTGGATTTTCTGTTGTTGCTCCATTTTTCTCCCTTGTCGCTCACTTTGGATTTTCTGTTGTTGCTCCAGAGTTTTCGCTTGTCGCTCACTTTGGATTTTCTGTTGTTGCTCCAGAGTTTTCGCTTGTCGCTCACTTTGGATTTTCTGTTGTTGCTCCAGAGTTTTCGCTTGTCGCTCATTTTGGATTTTCTTTTGTTCCAGTAGAAACTTCTCCAATCTTTCTTGGGCCTTTCTTTGTTGTTCGCTTTGGAATTTTATAAATTCCAAAAATACACTTTTAACATCCTCTGTTGCCAGAATGGTGGGGCTTCAGCAAGGGGTCCGAATCTTTCTGCTATTTAGCCTAGTTCTTTGTTTGTGTTCCTGTAGCGCCAGTCCATAAAGTTCAGAAGTGGATGGTTTTCACCAAGACCCATCGGCTTTACTCCCTCAAAGTTATTTTTAGTCAGTCATCTGAGAAAACGCTTGTATATATCTGACAGTTTAGATATTTATGAAAGGGTCAGATGCTATTCATAGTTGAAGTCTCTTTCTTTTGCTCCAATCTGTGACAAAAGTATATCTTTGTTTAGAAGGTTTCAGTTAAGTGCCATACGTGATACACACTTGGACGATCATGTCTCTTTCGAGACATGATTGACTGGGCGGAAGATTATCCCGCAGTAGGTTGCCATTGCTTTCTGTGGTAGACTGGTTGCCAACCAAGGCTATAGAACCCAATCTGTCCTGTTATTTAACCCATAACTGGAAGGAATAGACGGATTAATACTTTTCCCAAGTGTATTTGCGCCTAAGTGTTTGCAATGAATTCATCTGGAATTCTAACTCGGCTCCCCGATTTCTCGTTCCGAGCCGATATCCAATGCACCACAATGCACATCTTTTAGAAGGTTTACATATGTCATAAAATGGCATCAGATATATTATTTTCAGAATTGAAATATATTAGCCGTCGTTTATTACATATATACCACCGGCTATAATTATTAGGCCACCCCAATTCTTTTTAAAGAAATGATGTATTTCATACTATTTTTAGTATTTATTGCCAAAAAACTCGCTTCCATTCTTTCAAACACTCTTCCCACCCATCCAACTATCTATCACCCCCCTTCTGACTTTTCCTATATCTAACCAATCTTTCTATTTACCTTCCCCTATGTAGCCCCAAGCGCAATAGTGGCAGTGGAATGCCTTGATTGGGGTGGAATGATTAAAAAAAATGAAAACAGAATGTTTCTTTTGTTATCATTAATTTGCAAAATTTTACAAGGCAAGGATGCAAAGATAAACACGTCCGAATTAAACCTAAATTTTCTTCATTCTTTCATTGATGAAACTGCAATATAGGTAATTATTAAATATTTATAAATTCATTTGATGCACATGTTTTTGTGCAGTATTAACAAAAGAACCATTTTTTTTTCATTTACAATTATTCACTTGGCAATAAATACTAAAAAATAGTATGAAATACATCATTTTTTTAAACACTGGGGTGGCCTAATAATTATGTCCAGTAGTGTACATAATGCTATAATATTTTCAATTATATTAGATTTTCAAAATATACTATTAAAAATAGCAACTGTTGTTTGACTGCTCTTTACTATGTTGTGGTGCAGTGGATATTGGCTTAGAACGAGAAATCGGAGAGCCGAGATCAAATTCCAGTTAATTCGTCGCATTCATTTACACGCAAATACCCTTGGTAAGATATTATTCAGTCTTTTCTGCCTCCAGCTATGAGTTGAATTTCAGGACAGATTGGGTTCTATAGCCTTGGCTGGCAACCAGTCTACTGCAGAAAGTAATGGCAACCTACTGCAGGAAAATCTTCTGCCCAGTTAGTCATGTTTCTTTCAAGACATGATCGTTTAAGCGTGTATCACGTATGGCACTTAACTGACTGACTCCTAAGCCGAGATTTAAATTCTGAGGTAGTTATCACTTTCATAAGAGAAAATAGCTTTATTTGAATAATGCTGAAGTTTTATTATAGAAGCCACCATTAATCATTTATTTTCAATGATCACAAATAATCTTAGAAACAAATAATTAAATTAATTTTTAAAAAATGTTGATTTTTTTAAAAGTTGAATAAGCAAATTAGTAATCTCCATGAAGCAATAGTAATATTAGCCGTTTTCTTATAAGGAAACATTCAGCATTCATTGACTGAGTAGCCAGTATGCTGTTGAGAGAAATTATGAAATTTTTCTTATGTGTACGTTGTGGTGCAGTGGATATAGACTTGGAATGACAAATCGGGTCGCCGAGTTCGAATCCCAGTTGAATTCCTTGCAAACACTTACGCGCAAATACCCCTGGGAAAGGTATTAATCCGTCTCTTCCATTCTGTTATGGGTTAAATAACAGGACAGATTGGGTCCTATAGCCTTGGCTGGCAACCAGTCTACCGTAGAAAGCAATGGCAATCTACTGCGGGATAATATTCTGCCCAGTCAGTCATGTCTTTTCGAGACATGATCGCCCAAAGCGTGTATCACGTATGCTACTTAACTGACTGACTTTCTTCTATCCAGCAGCTGTTATCACACTTTCCAGTATTGATGGGAATTTCCTTCCTAATCTTTTTTTAAAGTAGTGTCAAACGCCAAAACCTTGATTACATCATTAGTTTTCCTTCGAGTTACATGTGATATCCATTTTAGCTGTTGCTTAACTCAAGGCAAATGACCCCTCATCTGATGTGATATGGTTTCTATTATTTGGTACAGTACTTTTTTGTGATTCTGTAGCGCCAGTCCACAAGATTCGAAGAAGGATGTTCTTTGCCAAAACCTACAGGCTTCTCTTACTGAAAGCCATAAATATCGAAAATCGATAATCGAAAAAATCAGGTTATAGAAGGAGTGGTCCAATTTTAATCAAATTTGATATACTCATAGACAAAGACATAAACGATATTCAGAAGTTTCAAGGTTGCAGTTCTTACAATAGTGCAGAAAATCGATAATATATATATATATAAAAGGCAAGATGTTTGTGTGTGTGTCTGTTTAGCTGCCTGTATGTCTGTATTTTTTCTGCCCTTTTATTTTAGTTTTTGCTTCGGGTTTGGCTCTAAGTAGGTATAATTGTAGTTCTTAGTCTCAGCCATGATACCATTTACTCAGAGGACTTATTTAGCCTTCAAAATTCAGTTTACAACGAAAAACTTATTTGATATCGATACCAGGAAATCAAAATTTAACTTACATCCATTGATTTTTCTTTTAGTCTACGCTTTCGCTTTAACTTTAACTGGAAGCAACTATTGCTTTTTAGTCTTTCGTGCCAACGTCTAAAGAGTCTGAGCTCCAGGACAATGGATTAGTTTTAAAGCTTTCATTACACCCGAGCAATGCCGGGCTATACTGCTAGTAAAATGTAAAACAATCATTATAAGTCACAGGTTTAGGTAATATTTATACAGACGCACAGACAGACGACCAGCTTAATATATGTTAAAATATTTTAAAAAGTTTCTACTGGGCACACATACAAACATTCTGCTTTATATATAAGATGAAAGATGACCCTATTTTTGATTAATTTCCACTTTTGGTTTTGAAGAGAAAGAAATGTCAAGCATGTTTTGAGTACCTTGCATTAAACGTTTCTTAAAAGCAAGTGCACATATAATAAATTTAATATATGTAGCAATTTATTTATTATCCTCTGTCTAAATAATATTACAAAATGAAATATTGCACTTGCCCATAGACGCATCAAAAAGAATTCGAGTCAAAAGTTAAAAACACATTTGCGTTACATTCGCTTCCAAAGCACAAAGTAAAGAGTTAATGTTTAAATAGTCGATGTTAAAATGACATGTCGTCATTTCAACAAAAGATCAAATGTTTGATAAGAACGAATCACATCAACTGGAATATATCCTCCCGTGGAAACTAAGTGATCGGAGTTCGTATCCTTAGCAACGGCCGATGAGCCTGTCCTGAAAGGGTAGCAGCAGTTTTTTTTTTTCCGAGTAACCCTCCCTCCCGATTTCTGGACATTCTTGTCGTTTCCTCGCAGATCGATCGATTACTAATGGTCGATATCGATCGATTGTCTCCTCCAACAGCAGGACCTTCAAATCGATCGGATCAATGTCAGTGATAGTCTTGTTTTAGCAAAGAGCAGATGTGACAAGTAGCATTATTCATTGTTTCCCACGAACAGATGTCGTTATTGTTAAAAAAAAAAAAGACCAGAATGTAACCGGTATTAAAAACGTAGCTATTTTTCAAAGTTTCCATTAGATTACACTACCCACTCATAAAATCTTCTATCAGTGAATATTAATTGCTAAATACATTCTCAATAAAATAGATTAAAGAATTTCCCTGTCGCGCATTTATCTAGTGAGATAATGAAACTGTTTAAAATTTGTCTTTTCTTTTGCTTTACACTTATGTGGTGCGAGCCAATAAACTAACCTGTTTATAGTATCTTTCTCCACTTTTAGAGAAATAAGTAAAACAGTTGATATTTCTATACAATATAATCTTACTAAATTCCGTAAATATCTTTTTGTCTGTCTGTTTCTTATGTTGTGGATGTGCGTTGTGGTGCAGTGGAATCGGGGAGTCGAATTCAAGTTGAATTCCTTGCATTTCACTTACGCGCAGATGCCATTGAGAAAGGAATTAATCCATCTCTTTCCCCCAGTTATGGGTTAAATAAGAGGACAGATTGGGTTCTATAGCTTTGTTCGGCAACCAGTTTACTGCAGAAAGTAATGGCAACCTACTACGGGATAATCTTCTGTCCAGTCAGTCATGTCTCTTTCGAGACATCATCGCCCAAGCGTATGGTACTTAACTGACTGTCTGTTTGTTATCATATAACTCAATTTTTGATCGAATTATGTTAACCAAGATTTTATTGATTGATTAATTATTTTTTATGGCTTATCGCAGATTATTTAAACTAGAAATGGCTTCTTCTCAGATTATTTAAACTAGAAAATATTTTTGATTGTGAGAACATTTTCGAGATAATGAAGATTTACTGATGCAAGTACTACTAATTAACCCATAGCTGGATGGAGGGAAGAGACGGTTTCATGCCTTTCCGAAAGGTATTTGAGCGTAAATTAATAAAACGAACCCAACTGGAATTGGAACTCAGCTCTCCGATTTCCGAGTCCAAACAGTTTTCAGTTAGACCACCCACACATCCAAGATTACAACCCTTAGCATTCCTAAGTGGTCACTCATATAGGTACTAACTAAACTTGACAGGATGTTTCGAGCTATAACTAACAAGAATGGTTAGAAATATGGTTACTAAAAATGGTTAAGACTGTAGCTACCAAGGATAGTGAGTGCTATATCCACCAAAGATAGCTATAGCTATGGCTAACAAGGATGGTTAGACCGATAACGACCAAGAGTATTTAGTACTATAGCTACGGAATATGGTTAGAGATATGTCCACCAAAATACCTGGAAATATTACTATCAAATGTGGTTAGAACTATCAGTCAGTCAATTAAGTGCTATGCGTAATACACGCTTGGGCGATCATGTCTCGAAAAAGACATAACTGACTGGGCAGAAGATTATCCCTTCTGCGGTGGACTGGTTGCCAGCCAAGGCTATAGAACCCAATATGTCCTATTATTTAACCCATAACTGGAGGGAAGAGACGAATTAATATTTTTTCCATGCGTATTTGTGCATAAATGGATGCAATGAATTCCACTGGATTTTGAACTTGGCATATTTTTCTATAAAAGTCTATTTTTATGTATATATATATATATTTCTATGAAAGTTTATTTTTATACTTTCATAGTGTTTTGACCCCAGTTTGGGGGTTAACTATTTGTCCATAGCTGGGACCCTAACAAGTACTACCATCCCGGGTCAGAGTGGACCTGGGGACAACAGCAATTAAGAGGTAGCTCCATGATCCTCACAACCTCTCAATCAGAGGCCTTGCTGCCGGATGCAGTTTAGCGTCATACCCAGAACATATATGTTGCATATTTTAAATGCAATGGTAGTTTACCGTCATACATTTGACACAATTTAAATACATAGGAAGCGTTATAACAGAAGACGGAAAGTACGACACTGAGATCCGAAGGCGAATTGGCATGGCGAAGAAAGCATTTCAGAAGTTGAGTAAAGTATTAAAAAACAGGACAATTTCGCTAGAAACTAGGAAGAGAGTACTGGATTGCTATGTGATGTCCGTTCTTAAATATGGCAGTGAATGCTGGACAATACCATCATAGATGAAGGAAAAACTTGAAGCAACTAAAATGTGGTTCTACAGAAGGATGCTGCGAATATCATGGATCGAGCAATGATGAGGTTTTGGAAATGATGGAAACAAAAAGGAAATTAATACTGAGCATCAGGAAGAGACAGCTGAAGTTCCAGGGACACGCAATGAGGAAGGAGGGCTTTGAGAATATGATACTAACAGGTCAGATAGAGGGAAAAAGAGACAGAGGAAAGCAACGGATAACATATTTGAAGGACCTAATCATGTGGATGACAGAACGAGGATTGCACAGCGTAGCAGGAGAAGGCGTGCTCAGAGCCACCAGGGATAGGGAAACGTGGAAAGCCATGATCGCGTACGTCCTGAAGGGACAGGGCACATGGGAGTGTACCAATCTCACAATTAGTCAGCCAGTTAAGTGCCATACGTGATACACGTTTGAGCGATCATGTGTCTTTCGATTCATAGCTGACTAAGCAAAACATCTTCCCACAGTAGGTTGCCGTTTCTTTCTGCGAGAGACGGGTTGCCAACCAAGGCTATAGAACCCAATCTGTTCTGCTATTCAACCTATAGCTGGATGGAAAAGCGATGGATTCATACCTTTCGCAATGATATTTTCGTGTAAGTGAATGCAAGGAATCTAGCTGGAATTCGAACTCGGTTCTCCGATTTCTCATTCCGAGTCGATATCTCACAACGCATATACTCAGAAATAAGCGTATGATCAGGACCCCGACCATACATGTAAACACTGATAATTGCATAAGAAATAGCAACACAATGCGAGATACGAGCTAATAGAGAAAAAAAAATCTGCTCGGAGTAGACTGATTTACAATGAGACATCTCAATGACTTTCTCTCTCTCTCTCTCTCTCTCTCTCTATCTATCTATATATATATATATATATATATATATATATATATATATATATATCCAGGTAAAGAGGATCCAAGGTTTTACGGTTTTGAGACTCCTGGCATTTATTTTTTTTTATATAAACAGTGCTCAGTACAATAAATATTGTAGAGCTTTATATAATTCTATAATTATTAATTAAATGGGCATTGCGACACGAAAATCTTTATATTTCGAGATAGAATCTCGTCATCAGGCAATGTTGGATGTTGGTTGTGAAAATGATATAATTTTCACAACCAACATCCAACACTGTCTGATGATGAGATTATATATCGAAACAGAAATTTCCGTGTCGCTATGTATATTTAACTCATAATTATATGATTATATATATATATATATAGAGAGAGAGAGAGACAGAGCGAGAGGGAGCGAGAGAGACAGACAGACAGACAGAGACAGAGAGAGAGAGAGAGAGAGAGAGAGAGACGGAGATAGATAGATAGATAGATAGATAGATAGATAGATAGATAGATAGATAATGATACCAAATCCGTAAACAGAGAAGATAATACAAAAAGATCCATTTAATGTACAATATTAAGAGATAGATCTGTATAGAAAGGTCAGTGGCTATTATCCAGAACAATATGATATACATAAAGGTAAACTCAACACATCAACTAAAGTGCTTATAAAATGTAAATAATTTCGACGGCCGCCATTTTTTCAAACCAGGATTTCATTTGGTTTAAATCTTCTCAGAACTTTAAAAAAATTTCACACAAGGGGAATTCAAGTAATATGACCCAAAATAGAAATCTGTATGTTAGGATCATAAAGGTTAAGGAAGAAAGAGTTCATGCTTTAAGTGTGGTTTGATAGGACAGAATGAGTAACCATAAACCATGTACACACACACACGTGCACACGTATATGACCACACACACACACACACACAAACACAAATATATATATATATATATATTGTAATGGTGGTTACAATGGTTTATAAATTCATAGTATCACGACACAAAAACTTTCGCGTTTCGAAGCTGCTATGTGCGCTTCTCATCGGGTGATAAGTTGAATATGTATATATATATATGCTATGACCATCCACAGACAGATCTGTTTCGCTGTATTTCAGCTCATCAGTACGGCTTAGACTCCGGTCGATTCCTAACCCAGGATTGAAACCCGACCGAATTGGCGTCAGTCGGCGATTCTACCCCTAGGCCACGAGCGTCAAGTAGAAGAAGGCCAGAGTATAAACACACCCAATAGCTATCGTGCTCCAATTCGTTATCGAATGAGCGGTGCGTAAATGCCGGTGGATATATATATATATATATATATATATATATATATATATATATATATATATATATATATATATATATATATATATCCACCCATTCATACATGCAAATATCTCATGGATATATATTCTCGCGTATTCGCACACCCACCAATTGAAACTATATATACACTTAATAGTAAGGTATATATGGAGAAATTATATGATTTAAGGTTTTAGATAGTTGGTATCCCGGTGTAGATATTTGTGATATGATGGGGTTGAGAGGAAAACCTA
>JBBBDQ010000339.1:160000-285000 GCA_037127315.1 Ascarosepion bandense | reverse complement strand
AAAAATAATTGAATAAATAAATATAAGAAAAGGATAAATAAAATATTAAAATGATCTTAAAAATTATCATAACTAATATTAATAAAAAATATAATGATAATAATAATAATAAAAAATATAAAATATATATTAAAATTTTTTTAAAACAATAATAACACTAATAATAATAATATTATAAATCTTTTGAAATAATATAATAAATAAATAAATATGAGAAAGTGATAAATAAAATATTAAAACGATCTGAAAAATGATCTGAAATAATATTAATAAAAATATAATAATAATAATAATAATAATAAATATAAAATATATATTAAAAATATTAAAACAATAATAACATTAATAATAATATTATTATTATAAAAAAACCTAGTAAAGAAGCTAACATACACCAAAAAATAAATATATCATATAACACTGAAAAAAGAGGAAACAATAAAATTAAAATATAAATACATACACATACTCACATATATATATATATATATATATATATATATATATATATATATATATATATATATTCATATACACGAATGCATCATCATACATCCAAATGCAAATATATACATATCCCATATATATTTTGTCATTAACATATACACATATATACATACATACACATACACATACATTCATATACATATATACACACATACACACATACATATACTTACCCGCAAATTCATACACACATATACATACAACATTACAATCTAAAATATTATAAAACCATTACAATAATCTAACTATAAAAATAATGACTATAACAATTTTGGGGGTAGAACCTTTCCATCGGTAAATTGCAGATTTTTCTCAAAAAGAAACCAATTTTTTAAGTTAAGTTAAATTAAATTATAATTTTTATCTAGCTAAATTATTTTATACTTATTCTTATGCCTGCATTTAAATATCAATTCGTTCTGTTGATTAAGGTGTTCCTTTGGATTATTGTATGTGATAATAATCAATTTCTCCTCCAGGTATAAATTACACCTATCCCTGAAGTTTCTGAGAGTGTTAACATATTTTATTATCCCCCATTTGACCAGTGGAGTAAATCTTTTATATCCCAGTAGTATTTAGACAGGGCTGTTTGATGTTTCAAGGAGGCATTGGAAAACGAGTGTCTGTGATTGTAAAGTCTCTGTTTCCAACTACCTGAAGATATCCCTATATAAACGCTTTTTTTGCTAGGGTCCTCTTCTGGAAAAATAGTTGCTTCATAAACAGCTTTTTCAGAATTGCACCTGCCATCAACAGGGCAGTTGGTTTTATTGGTGCAATTGCAAGAAAGTTTATTCTCCAGAGGTTTGTTATGGAAGTTGTTATGGGACCACCCCTTTTTCTATGATAATGGACTCGACTTGAGTATACATATACACCTGCCATAATGAAATCCGTGAGAACAGAGGAGTACCGTAAGAGCCGTAAGAGGCACGTAAGTTACCGAACTATACGGAAGTTACGCCGAGAATACTGCGTCAGCAGTCATAGTAGCTCTGAGCTTCACTCAGCCAGGATAGTATTATACGGATATACTAATTCCAGCACAGCTTCACTTCAAAAACTTGTATATATATTTTCCTTACTAATCGTATTCCTGGATTATGAACCTGCGTTTCAGTTGTATCTTTACGTTTAATATAACCTATTCTTCTATCTCAAATATCTGTTTCGTTGTTCGTTATTTTGTGTGGCTCCTCACCAGGAATCCACAACAGATGTTTTTAAGTAGTTTATCATTATGAGAATTAATTATGTTTTGCATGTTATTGTTAGTTGAATAACTAATTTTAAGAGTTTTTCTGTTGAATAATTCACCTAGGGGATTATTTTGGTGAAAGTGTTTGCTAACTAAATTTAAAAAATGTTTACCTATGTTTACATTGGACAACTTACAAAAAGGAGGGTTGAATCATATTATTGTCTTTTTTCTAATTTTGCCTTTGTCTCCATTTTTAGTTTTATCTTTATTTTAATTATTATTTAATTTTTTATATGTATGTATATATATATATATATATATATATATATATATATTGTATATATAGATATATAATAATGAAATATATATATATATATTGTATATATATATATACAAATGAAATATATATATATATATTGTATATATATATATATACAAATTATATATATATATTTATATATATATTGTATATATATACAAATGAAATATATATATATATATATATATATATATATATATATATATATATATATATATATATAACAAATGAAATATATATATATATATATATATATATATATATATATAAATTAAAATAGGATTAATTCAAGGATGTTGGATGACCATTTCGATATGAAAATCCTCACGGGGGATAACACATCACCTCCGCAACAAAAAAAATCCTTTTGTTGCTGAGGTGATGTGTTATCCCCCGTGGGGATTTTCATATCGAAATGGTCATCCAACATACTTGAATTAATTCTATTTTAATTTATATTTGCTCTGTAATATTTTATTACATGGAGCTCTCTCCCTGTATTATTTTTTAATATTAAAATAAATTTTTTAATATTAATTAGGATCGGGTTTTTGAAATTTACCTTCCTGCTTTTTCTTTTTCCGCTTGGATTAAAGTATCTGAATATATATATATATATATATATATATAAATAAATATATATATATATATATATATATATATATATATATATATATATATATATATATATATATATATAAATGAAATATATATATATATTGTATATATATATATACAATTGAAATATATATATATGTATATATATATTGTGTATATATATATATATACAAATGATATATATATATATATATTGTATATATATATACAAATGAAATATATATATATATTGTATATATACATACAAATAATATATATATATATATTGTATATATATATATATATACAAATGAAATATATATATATATATTGTGTATATATATATATATATATATATACAAATGATGAAATATATATATATATATATATATTTAGTATATCGAGGCAGCATGTAATTTTCTAAACATATGCTGTTAAATATAAGAGACAATGAATGTCTATTATGTTTAATCATGAGCCGTTCTAAACGTCGTATTTTGGCTTTAATTTCAGTTGAAAATAAAGACAAAAATTCTCCAATATTTGGATTATTATTTATTGGTTTTTTTCTAAGCTTTCGGCTCACATGAGCCATCTTCAGAGAGGTCGTTCAAACTGAAACTGCAGATATTGGAGGCCATGTACATCAAATCAAAACAACCAACACTCAATAAATCAAATTTAAAACAGGAAATAACATATTACATTGCATTTGACTACATGATTTTGTTGTCATTTCGCGCTATCCCGCGGTGTGACGACATAAAACCGCATCGCAAACTTAAGAACTGCGTTTATTATTTTTGGTAACTATAGCCGTTGCCAAGCGGAGTTTTATGTCAACACACAATAAAATCGTCGGTGATGGTGGATTTTATAATATTTCAGTTTGAACGACCTCTCTGAAGATGGCTCATGTGAGCCGAAAGCTTAGAAGAAAACCAATAAATAATTATCCAAATGTTGGAGAATTTTTGTCTTTATTTTCAACTGAAATTAAAGCAAAAATACGACGTTTAGAACGGCCCATGATTAAACATAATAGACATTCATTGTCTCTTATATTTAACAGCATATGTTTAGAAAATATATATATATATATATATATATATATATATATATATAATCATTTGTAAACGAAATATGAACCCAGGTTTCTACCATTTGGTGTTTTCAGACGATTTACAATAACTTTAAGGAGATAGTGCTGCCCTGGGTCGAGTGGATGGCTGCTGGAAGACCATATATCTGGCAACAGGACATTGAACCGTGCCACACGAGCAAGAGAACCAAGTCATGGCTGTCAGACAATTTCTGCAACCACATCACTCCTTACACCTGGCCACTTAACTCCCCAGATTGCAAGCCCCTTGATTATTATGTGTGGAGGGCAGTTGGGCGAGAGACCAACAAGACCCATTGTAACACTAAAGATAAACTGAAGGCAAGGGTTATGGCAGCGTTCACCAACATATACAAGGAGATCGTCTAAAAGAAGAATTGCAGGAGATTTCGAATTGCCTTGAGACCGTGGTTAAAAGCTAATGAGTGTTTTATTGAATAAATTTACTCTTTAGTATTTCACGATATTTTTGTGGAATTTTAGTAAATATATCTGTTACAATTAGATATCAGCGTTATTTTCATTTTTGCGTAATTTAGACGACAATTCATCCATCGCACCTTGTATAATTAGTATTTTAGACGCGTTCCACATTTTATGAACTGTTCTCATTGAGAAGTTATTTAACAGTGTAAAACGAAAGCCATTGACTAACATAGTATAAATGTATTCAAAGTAATCACATACAAACCTGCTATTGGCAAACTGCCAGAACTAAGCAGAAATGTAAGATTATTCACTGATATAATTTTCATTTCTTCTAATGACTTGAAGCAACATAGTCAATAGAAATGTATTTGTAAATTTCTTTAGGGGTAATGGCTTTGCAAATATTACTTCTCAAAGATCATTTGTTGTTACAAATTGCACACCGCCCTCATAAATACGCCTCTTGACAATACTCTAAAAGTTCTTGATGAGGTTTAACTGAACTGACACGCTTAATGAGTTGATTTGACTTCAAAAAGGATTGAACATTTGCTTTGGTGCACGTTCCTAAGCACCTCAGTATACCGAATAGTAACATTTAAAGCACATTTATGGTCTAATAACTTCGAATAACTATTAACTTCTCATAAGTAGGAGCTTGCGTACCTCAATATTCAACTGGGTTTCCATTTGTTGAGTGAAAAGATATATATTTTACCTTTATCGTGTCGCGCAATATGCAGTCAGTTTTGGAACAGATTTCATGATTGGTTTCATTTATCTACGAATTTATCAATATCAAGTGTTATTTATTGATCATAAAGAATTTGAACAAGTTTTGTCTTGTTATTATCATTTAAATATGTGCTAAAGTAACGGCTAAATAAAAATTGGCACAGTTGTAACGGATGAGTTACACAAATAAGGTAAACAATTTGTTGCAAGCTCTTAAAAGTATGTGTCACCGTGAATTTTTAGGTATCATTCGGCTCGAATAATAGTTTACTATCTAAACTTATTTATAAATGGAACTTTGTCTGTGTGTGCGTGTCTGTGTGTGTGTGTATGTGTGTGTGTGTGTGTGTGTCCGTTACCTATAGACTCCGAAACGGCTGAACCGATTTTCTTGAAAATTTACACAGTTGTACTATAAGCGTCTGCGAGTGTTCTTAGCTAGGTTTTGTGTCGAGGTACTCCTGATAAATATCGAAAATCGATAATCGAAAAAATCGGGTTATAGAGGGAGTGGTCCGATTTTAATCAAATTTGATACACTCATAGACAAAAACATAAGAAACGATATTCAGAAGTTTAAAGGTTGCAGTTCTTACAATAGTACAGAAAATCGATAATATATATATATATATATATATATATATATATATATATATATAAAAGGCAATATGTTTGTGTGTGTGTCTGTTTATCTGTCTGTATGCCCTTTATACAAATCCACAATTTTTATCCGATTCTCACCAAACTTTACACAAATATTCTCTACGCTGAGTCTGAGCTCCAGGATTATGGATTAGTTTTAAAGCTTTCATTACACCCGAGCAACGCCGGGCTATGCTGCTAGTAATTCAATAAGTGTGTTCTCTAAGTGGGTAATCTCTGCACGTATGCAAATGTACACTTGCCGTGTCGAAACGCCAAAAAAAAAAAGTACTGGTCGCCCACCTCAATTTCGGTCTCTCTTATACGTATCGAGTCTCGCCACCTCACGTGGGACTACCACACTCTCCTTCATAAAACTAGTTACACTTACGTCCTTATCTTTCTTCTTTCTTTAACGTGCCGATAGCAGAGAGCATACCTTCTGCCTCTTCGAGGTAAGTCTATTTGTTGCATTACTACTACAAAGTGCTTCTTCTTCTTCTTCTTCTTCTTCTTCGTGCCGTGTCCCTTCAGGACATAGACGATCATGGTTCTCCACGTCTCCCTATCCCTTGTGGCTCTTAGTATGTTTGCTCCTGTTACACCTCGCAACCCCCGTTCCGTCATCCACCTGATCAGGCCCTGCAAATATGTTATCCGCTGCCTTCTTCTGTCTCTTTTTCCTTCTATCTGGCCAGTCAGTATCAGGTTCTCCAGGCTCTCCTTCCTCATTGCGTGTCCTAGGAACTTCAGTTGTCTCTTCCTGATGCTCAGTATTAATTTTCTTTTTGTTGCCATTCTTTCCAACACCACATCGTTGCTTGCATGCTCAGTCCACGATATCCGCAGCATCCTTCTGTAGAACCACATTTCCGCTGCTTCAAGTTTTGTCCTCATTTTTGATGATATATTCCAGCATTCACTGCCGTATTGAAGAACTGACATCACATAGCAATCCAGCACTCTTTTCTTTGTTTCTAGTGAAATTTTCCTGTGTGTTAGAACTTGCTTGCGCATCTCAAATTTTTCTTGCGTTTCTATTTACCAAAAGAAAAATCAAAGCGGTACAGTGTGCCGTTTTCAAATATTTTGCAAAGTGGTTTACATGATAGTGGTCTTTTTCTCATAGATAGCACCCAACTGACCCTACTTATTGCGCAGTCGATAAAATTAAAAACAAATAGTGCAAAATTTGAAATACAAAATGGCGACAATTTACACAGCGCACCCTGTATATAAAAAAAATATGACTTGTGCAAAATAGTGGAACGTCGTAATATATATATATATATATATATATATATATATATATATATATGGCCCAGGGGTAGAGTCGCCGACTGACGCCAATTCGGTCGGGTTTCGAGCCTGGGTTATGTAGCAATCGGAGTCTAACCGTACTGATGAGCTGTGATACAGCGAAACAGATCTGTCTGCGGATTACAATATATATATAAACCACCAAGTTATGAGAATAGACACAAATAACTGTGTTCTCGATTTCAATTTAATAAGTTTTTGGGTCGGCCACAACTGTAAGTTTCGTGTGCATCGAAACTTACAATCATCACATCCTATTGCGTTAAATTTTCTATAGTTACTCAACAAATTGAATTCAAAACAGAAATTATCGGGTAACCTGCATGAACAAAATAGGTGCATTTGGCAACCCAAATTACCAATTTAGGTGCGGAGATGCTTGACAGAAGATGATAAATTCAATCGTTTCCGTCCAAAATATCATGACAAAATTAATAAATACAGTCAACTTTGGTTAAAAAATTAAATGCAATGTCAATCGTTATATTGTTATCTTAATTTCTCTTCTTTTATTGTTCTCTCTCCTTAATAGCGTTTCTTTTTTTCTCACAATCTCTCACAACCAGTAACAATTTATGTCTTAGTGGCTTTATCGCCTGACCTGCTGTGAAATGTTTAAAAAGATCTCTGCTAAAACACTAAAATAAATCTTAAAGCAGAGGCCATTATATATTAAGTAATTTTACTCACTATGACGGGGATGTGCGTTGTGGTGCAGTGGATATCGACTCGTAACTTGAGATCAAGGTGCTGAGTTCGAATTCAAGTTGAATTTCTTGCATTCACTTACGCACAAATACCCTTTGGGAAAAGTATTAATCCGTCTCTTCTCTCCAGTTATGGGCTAAATAATAGGACAAATTGGGTTCTATAGCATTGGCTGGCAGTCTACCGCAGAAAGTAATGGCAACCTACTGCTCGATAATCTTCTACCCAGTCAGTCATGTCTCGAAAGAGACATGATCGCCGAGAGCGTGTATCACGTGTGGCATTTAACTGACTGAATGAAAGGGCAGACGACCTCATATTGCACAACATGCGTTAAATTTAACATTCTCATTTCCTTTTTATTTATTTTAATTTTTATATAATTGTTTCCCCCTAAGCAAAGCAATACTGCTACTGGTGCGTATGGGTTTACAATGAGAGAAGACAGATTACAGAAAAGAAAAGAGTAAAAGCAATGTTGTAGAAAGGATAGCAGAAAAGTGGGAGTTACGAAGAAAGAAGATGGCAACTGACGTTGCATTTCAGTGAAGCAATCATGTTAATGGAAATCCACAGACAATAAGTGCGAGGAAAGAAACTACTAGAGTAGAATTGGCAATTACATTTGCCTATTTTGGTGGTAAAAGGGTGGGGCCTAGTTGCCAATCTAGTTGCACGGGTGAATTGATAACGGCGAGGCACCAGGGAATAAAGCTCGTCAGAGCAGAAGCCGTAAAAACAGTTGCAGAAAAGACAGAAGGAAGCCACATTCCGTCCGTGAGAAAGTGGCTGAGGGTGAGCAGCCAAATCGGGATGAATTACATTGCAGATCCTACTTTGGATTTTGTCGAGAACTTCGAGATGAACAGCAGCAGCACTTGACCAGATATGGCAACAATGAATGCACGGATATCATGTCTTTATAATTTTCAATGCACGGACGAACGGTATATTTATAATCTACAAAAATATCTTATTTTAGAATTTTTTAGCATCACATCTTATACACATACGTTAAAAAAAATGCACACAAAAACATACGTTCATATATATAGGATGCGACATAAATACCTCTCGTATATTACCTTCAAGGAATACCTCTCACACTTATGATAGACTTCTTTTTCAGGTTATTTTTAAAGGGGATATATATATATATATATATATATATATATATATATATATATATATATATAAAGGAAAACTCAACACGTCATTTAAATTGGTTATAAATTATATGTCATTTCATCAAACCACACAATATTTCTTCCATTTGGGATAAAAAATTTTGCCGGAATAAGCATTTCTTTTAACTGAAGAGAAAGATAAAAAAAAAAAATAAAAGAAAAAGGAAAAAAGAAAAAAGAAAAAGGAAAAGAGAGCTAGGACAAAGGCATGTGCGTCATATCAGTTGGGGGTATTCAGACCAGTCACGAAGATGTTAACCACTAATTCATTAACCGCCTACTTCTAATTCCATGGTATATATAAGGACAAGTCTTTGACGAATTTAAATCATCAAAATTTTTGATGAATCAAGCCCTCAAATTACAGAAAATCTGCTCTAAATCGGAAAAAAATGCAATAAAACTAAGATCGCATCGTGGAGTGAAGGCAAACATTAATGCGCTGCTTCTGTTGATAACAAACCTGAATCCAGCAATTATCCATCTTCGTGAAACTTTCCTAAATAGGGATAACAAAAAAATTATTAGAGAGTACCTGCAATATAATTATACAAAATGCATCAGGCATCAGGTGGTACGTCTATCTTAGTCAAGAATGATGTTTTACAGAGTCAGCTAAGCCTGACAACAAACTTACATTCGATAGCTGTAAAATAACGCTGCACAAACCAATTAACATCTAATCGCTGTACATTCTACCAAATGAAGAAATAAATTAAGCCGAATTGTAGGAAATTATAAGGTAACTTTTGCTCCCTTTATGTTACAAGGGGATTTTAACTGTCACAGCATCATATGGGGCTGTAAAGCTACAAACCTGAAAGAAAAGAATATGGAATCTGTTATAGATAACAACAATTTGTGTAACTATAATGATAAATCCCCAACTTATGTGTGTCTATTCTCTGGCAGTTAATCTGCAATCGATTTATCTTTCTGCGATCCATCTATCTTTATACACTTTTCCTGGGAGGTACTGATGGACACATGTGGTAGCTATCATTTTCCAATTGGCCTGTGTAGACGTAACCCGCAATGTTGGAAATTGTGTAAAGCAAACTGGGAGCAATTTCAAACGCTATTCTCTGAAAAACTAGAAGAAAGATTATGCATCAACGACATAACACAGTTTACAGAAATCTTGGATTTCTAGCAAAGAAATATATCCCTAAGTGTGAAATTTAAAAATAAAAGAAATAAACTTTGGTTTAATAATGAGTGCAAAAAATCTATTAGGCTCAAAAGAAAGGCATTAAGAGTTTTAACAAAGTTCACAAAACAGATAAGTTGCTGAAATTCAAGCAACTTTGAGCAAAAACTCGGAAAAATTAAAACATAACAAGCAGAAATGTTAGAAAAATTACGCCAGCAAACTTAGTTCAGCAACAAAAACAAAATCTGTTTGGAATATTATAAGGAAAATGGCTGTAATAAAATACCTTTCCACAAATGACAATAAAATAACCAGCAAAAAGGCTATTTCTCACGAATTAGCAACAACTATATCTAAAAACTTATCAACCAAGAATGGCAGTTCACATTATTAAGTTCAAACAAAAAACCGAAAAAAACCCCTCTAAACCTGAGAGCTACAACCTTGCATTTGCGATAAAAACAGCAGTGAAACCAGACGATATTCATTATCAATAAACCAGACGATATTCATTATCAATAAACCAGACGATATTCATTATCAATAAACCAGACGATATTCATTATCAATAAACCAGACGATATTCATTATTAATTCCTAAAGCAGCTGCCAAACCGATCGTTAAGGCTGTTGCTGAAAGTATTTTAACAACATATAGACGAGTGGACATTTTCCAGATTCCCTATTTCGAAACCTAGAAAAGATGACCCAGAACCTGGAAAATACATACCGATAGCGTTAACTAGTTGTCTGTGTAAAATCATGGAAAGAATGGTCAATAACAGATTGACTTAGTATTTGGGAAGAAACGGCCTAATCAGGAATTACCAATGAACATTCAGAAAATAAGAAGTACCGTGGATCACTTAGTGCGGCTGGAAACTTTTGTCAGGGAAGCATTTCTTCTCAAGGCAGTCTTTTTTGGCTTAGAAAAAGCCTATGATGACACATGGAAGTTCGGCATATTAAAAGATTTGCATGAATTAGGCATAAGATGTAAGCTTACAGAATTCATAGAGAACTTCATAAAAAAATCAAATTTTCATGTCCAAGTAGGAAGTACACGATCAGAAGTACAAGAAGAAGAAGAGGAAGGAGTTCCACAATCAAGCATTCTATCATCGACGCATTTTGTGTTAAAATCAATTCTATAGTGAAATCCCTACGCCCAGGAGTCAGATGCTCCCTTTACGCTGACAATTTCTTAATCATGTACAAATCTCGAAATCTGGTCACAATAAAAAGGCTACTTCAACAGTGCTTAAAAAATACAGAAATGGGCCATGGAAAACGGGTTTACATTTTTTAAAACGAAAACCAAATGTATTAAGAAAACTTCATAATGATTCATGTGTGAAATTAGATGAAGCAGTAGTTGAACAGCACTAATTTCTATATGTAATTTTTGACAGGAGACTTTCATCCCTCATCTGAAATATCTGAAAATGAAATGTTGCAAAGTTCTACAAGTTTTGCGCGGAGTGGCACATACTGAATGGAGAGCAGCCGGTATACTTTGATCAAATTATATAGATCGCTACTCCGTTCTAGATTGGATTATGTTAGTTTTACATATGAGACTGTCAGAAAGTCGTACATAAAAATCCTCAACGCAACTTACCATCAAGGTCTCAGATTAGTGTTCGAGGCTTTTAGAACATCTTCGGTGGAGAGCTTATATTCAGAAGCCGGTGAAACCCCTCCACATATACGGCGTATTAAACTGACATTGCAGTATTATGTAAAAATTAAATCATGCCCAACTAATCCAGCTTATATAACTACTTTTAATTCAAATTATTGTGATCAATTTTGTCATGCATAAAATGTTATACAGCCATATGAACTAGGGATGAAACCCATTGCCGAAGAATTAGGTACTTCACTATCAAATATTCAAGGAACAACGGTATCCAGTATTTCTCATTAGATGATTAAATATCCTGAAGTCATCCTTGAAATGAATGATTTTTTCAAAGAAAATAAAAAGCACCCTTTCATATTTCTGGACACATTCCAGGAAATATTGAAAAACATCCACGATTATATAAAAATATATACGGACGTGTGGGAACAAAATTGGATGTGCAGGAGTAACATAAGAAATTATTAAAAACAAACGCCTTCCAAAGGAAATTCGATATTCACTGCTGAATAGACTCAATCTCCATCTTATCAGCTTTGAAGAGAAACAAATCCAACAATTCAATGATCATTAAAATATTACACAGGATAAATGCATTGAACAGGAGGAGAAATATAATATGTTGAATTGCAAGCCACATTGAAATAAAATATAGCTGTAAAGCAAACCTGGCAGCCAAATCAGATTTGGATATTATTGTAAATTATTGTGATCAATTCCATCATCCAAAAATGTCATACAACCATATGGTCTTAGGATGAAACCTATTGCTGAAGAATTGGGCACTCCACTATCAAAGAAAGAAACAACGGTATCCAGAATTGGATTCAACATCCTTAAGTCATTCTTGAAAAGCGTAATTTTCCAAAGAAAAAACCCACCCTCTCACATTTCTGGGCACATTCCAATAAATACTGGAAAACTTCCACAATAATGCAAAAATATATATGGACAGGTTAAAAAGTGGGGACAAAATAGGATATGCAGCAGTAGCCGAAAAATTACCAAAAAGAAACACCTTCAAAAGAGTAGCTTGATATTCACTGCTGAGGTTTATGCTACTGAATTGGTTGTAGACATCATCTCTGAGAGCAAAGTAAGAACTTCCTAATATTTTCAGACTTACTCTCGTCCTATTGGATGTGCGTTGTGGTACAGTGGATATCGGCTTGGAATGAGAAACCGGGGAGCCGAGTTCGATTTCCAGTTGAATCCATTGTATTCACTTACGCGCAAATACCATTGGGAAAGGTGTTAATCCGTCTCTTGCTTCCAGTTATGGGTTAAATAATGGGACAGATTGGGTTCTATAGCCTTGGGCGGCAACCAGTCTACCGCAGAAAGCAATGGCAACCTACTGCGGGATAATCTTCTGCCCAGTCAGTCATGTCTCTTTCGAGACATGATCGCCCAAGCGTGTATCACGTATGGCACTTTAACTGACTGACTCGTCCTATTAGCTTTGAAGAGGAACAAATCCAACAATTCAATGATCGTTAAAATGTTACAGAGGATCAATGCATTGAACAGGAACAGAAATATAATATTGTCTTGGTCCCCTCGCCACATTGAAATAAAAAGTAACTTTAGAGCAGACCTGCTAGCTAAATCATGAACGTGAATACAAGGATCAAGGTCCCATCTACCGACTTTAAGGCGTATATATATATATATATATATATATATATATATATATATATAAGAAAAATGCCACTATATTAGTCTCCAACTCCACTACATTCAAATAATATTGAGCACCAAAACTGGTCGGGCGCCCCTGCCATTCATCTCAGGGTTCACGAGAAGTTTCAAAGGAGAATCTGTAACGTGATCGGTCCCGACCTGGCAGCTCGACTCCAGCCACTTTCTCACCGATGGGATCTGGCTTCTATCTGTCTATTCTACAAATATTTTCATGGCTTCTGCTCTGACGAGCTTAGCTCACTGATACCCTCTCCACAAGAATTTTCTCGAGTAACCAGACTGACAACAAGGTCCCACCCTTTTACAGTTAAATCAACTAAATGCAGCCGTCACTTCTACTCCATCAGCTTCCTTTCTCACACTTCCCGCCTGTTGAACTCCCTTCCGTATACTTGCTTCCCTGACGGCTACAATCTCCAAGAATTTAAATGCAATGTCAATTCCGATCTCTTGTCCACTTGACTCCAGTCCTACCCTCGTCCTTTCCCATCACCCCGTGTATCTTGTTCTTTTCCTTTCTCACTCTACCCTCGCAACTGTCTTCACACTGGTATTCCCATCCTTCTCCTGCCCTTTCTCTGACATCCCCAGTAACTGGTTTGTCTTTCTCTTTGCTCTCGCCCTGCTTAATCTTTCACTCTTCTCCTATGTAGCCTCCTGCGCACCAGTGACGGTGCCGACTTGCTTGCGGTGAAACGTTTAAAAAATAGTGAGCACTTTATAAAATGTAAATATTAAACTGTGGAATATATATATATATATATATATATATATATATATATATATATATATAACCGTGTCACCCCAAAGCAAGGCATTCCACTACCACTATAGCGCAGGGGGTTACATAGAGCGACTGGGTATAGGAAATGTCAGAAGGAGGGTAATAGACAACTTAGGATGTACATAGGTGGAGAGTTGGAGAGAGTGGGTGTGAGTTAGTGTGTTAGGAAGTGTCTATTGACCCTACATTTAAACTCCTGGAGGTTGTAGCCGTCGGGGAAGCAAGCATAAGGTAGGGAATTTCACAGGCGGGAAGTGCGAGGAAAGAAGCTGTTGGAGTAGAAATTGCGGTTACATTTCATCGGTTTCTCTGTAAAAGGGTGGGACCTAGTTGCCAATCTAGTATCTCGTGCAAATTCACATCTAGGGGACACTAGTGATTTAAGTTCGTCAGCGCAGAAGCCATGAAAGTATTTATAGAAGAGGCACAGAGAAGCCACGTCACGCTGGTGAAAGAGAGACTGTAGGCGGTCAGCCAAGTCGGTATCAATCACATTACAGATTCTTCGCTGTATTTTGTCAAGAACACCGAGGAGAACAGAAGGGGCACGAGTGGATAATCGATTTATATAAGTGCAGGATAGATTCAGACGGAAAGAATTTCCGGGCCCTGCACAAAGAGCCGACTTTCATAGCAGCGGACCTAGCAATGGATTCGACGTAGTCATTCTACTTGAGGTCCGCTGAGATTGTCAGGCCAAGCAGGCGTAGTGTTTTACTCTGTGGGAGGCAAGCCTGTTCCATGCTAATGGGAGGAAGGTGCGGTTGTCTGTGGTGGTTAATTGACAGCAGCTTCGTTTTGGAAGAATTGAACTTTACGAGCCATTTCTTACCCTAATCCACCACAGATTGGAGGTCCTTTTCAAGCTCGGCAGCGAGGTTCGGCTTGTCACCAACACCAGATTTTTGATCGAGGCGAGAGTAAACTGTGGTATCATCGGCGTACATGCCTACTTGTGATCTTATGGCATCGGGGAGATCATTGATATAGATTAGAAAGAGTGTAGGACCCAGGATAGAGCCTTGGGGAACACCCGCGTTTGTAGGGTAGTTCTGGGAGGCATGTCCGTTTAAAACCACCTTCAGTGTGCAGTTAGAGAGGAATGACTGGATTAAGTCCAACAAAAGTCAAGTTATGCCATAGCTTCGCAGTTTCCGTAGAAGGCCGGCATGTCATACTCTGTCGAATGCTTTAGAGATATCCAAGGCGACGGTTCGGGCATCACCATTCTTGTCGAGAGCCTGGTATATATACTCGGTGATGGTCGTTAGCATATCAGCAGTAGACCTGGTGAAGCGGAAGCCATACTGTTTGTCCGAGAGGAGCCCGTGGGCTGTGAGATGCTGAACGACCTCGGCATTGATATATATATATATAGTGTATCGAGGCAGCAAATAATTTTCTAAACATATGCTGTTAAATATAAGAGACAATGAATGTCTATTATGTTTAATCATGAGCCGTTCTAAACGTCGTATTTTGGATTTAATTTCAGTTGAAAATAAAGACAACAATTCTCCAACATTTGGATAATTATTTATTGATTTACTTATAAGCTTTCGGCTCACATGAGCCATCTTCAGAGAGGTTATTTAAACATAATAGACATTCATTGTCTCTTATATTTAACAGCATATATATATATATATATATATATATATATATATATATATATATATATATATATATATAAAATTACTATACACATTATATTTAGCGGGTAAGCATGTTCAAGTAGACATCCTTGCTTTTTTATGCAGTCAAATTATAACGTCTGCTGGCACAGAGATTAAAAAGTGTTACAAAAGAAAATATTTTCTTCATTGGAATAAAACATTTATTGCCTTTTCCCATGAAGGAAACCACCTTAAATGCATCTGCATTTTACTAATTAGGCTACGAGAAGCCATCATGGCAAAAAAAAAAAAAAAGACTCAGTTACCATATGTAAGGATAGCACACCCCTCTTGGTATCTTTTTATTTTCTTTTTCTGTTAAGTTTATTTTGTTGTACCCGAAACATAAATAAAGAATTCTTGAGCAATTAGTAGATTTAAAAATTCCAACGTTATATATTTGAACACATTTGGGGATGAAAATATTCCAAGTGGAGGAATCTGTTTGACTATGAAATCTGCGTGGATCATAAAACAAAAAATAAAAATATTAAAAAATTAAAACAATTAAAAAAACAAACAAACAAAAAATAATCAATGTACGATACATAAATATTCATTTACATTCGTAAGATTACGTTGACAATATGAAACTTTCATTTGCTGTAAAAAAGACAACAATATTCATAGAAAATCCATGATAACCCATAAATACAAATTTCTATATATACATACACACAATATAATTAAAAATTAAATGTACTTAAACATATACAACCAGTACAATCTATGTGTAAATATATACATACACAACATAGCCGACGTATTCAATCAAATACCTAACTTTCCTTTGGGTGCGGACTACTTCCGGTTTCATTAATTCATTTCCTGTGTACCAACAACGGCTATTGTTGTGTGTATGCATCTTTGTGAATGCTGTTTAGTTATATGTGTGTATATTTATTTATTCGTTAGATAATGTGTGCTTATATAAAGGACACTGTGCGTGTATGTCGTTTACTCACTTGTGTGATGCTTGCTTTGTCTTTTCGGCCATAATATAATGATGATTGTCCACTTGAAGCAAGTATAAGTTGAATATGATGGATGATGCGTCATGTAGTTGAGAGAAACGAGAAAAATCAGTTAAAAAATACTGCTAGAAGTGGCTTCGAAAGGGCAAAGATTACCAACGATCTATATAATAAAAACGTAGCTGACTCTCCGTCTGTCACTCATTGTTTGCTGCTCACTTTACATGCATATACCCATGTGTCGACATTTCTAAACCATTAAAATAAGAATTATTATCAGATTATTTTCCATATTTTTAATGGAAATTGTTTTGATGAGTTTTTCTCATCGGTACCCCGACGTTACGAATTAAGCACAGTACTTGATTATCAACCTGTTCTCAATTTTTCAGTTGAAATTGCGAGAGATAACCGTAAGTTCTATGCTAGTAGGTATTCTCTCTCGCTTTTTGATGGAGGAACACCTTTCTTGCTTCTTGCTTTCTAATCAACTTTGATCTTCAAATATTTAAATGAAATGTCAATCGTTATTTTTGTCTTCTTAATTCTTGTTATTTTATTGCTCTCTCTCTCTCTCTCCTTAATAAAAGAAAAAGAAAAGCATTATTTCACACTCAGTAACCCCTTGCGTCTTGTTGGCTTTGTTGCCATTCTTGGGGGTGAAGTGATAAAACGACGGAATGTGCGGCCCTTTGCTCATCTTTATCATTTCGGTATTTAAAGTACTAATATTTTCTAATAAATGTAGTATTTTAATTAGACAAAGTTATGTGGTGATACCGACCGAGCAAAAACGATGGACCGGTTGTTTGCACTCTCTCGATCAAAAAGAAAATGACCAAAAGTCGTCGGTGCGCACCCCAGCCTCCCGCAGATGTTCCGGTTGAAAACTAAAAATTAATTAAATATTAAATTCCAGTTCGCGAGCCTACGCGAACTTTATTTATCGGCCAATAATAATACAAATAATACAAATGTGAATTCCCAAATGATCTGCTGCGATCCAAAAAGAAGATATAAAAAGCTGATACAGAAAGCATCGCCAGACAGACAGACGCAGACAGAAAGACTCGAGAGAGACGAGAGTAATTAGTAACTCCCCTTGACTTAAGTCAAGCGGCTTACTATGTTCGCCTCCCTTACCTATTTTCCTTCTTCCCTGTCTCAAAACTACTTACTGACCTAAAGAGCGGATACATTATCACCACAACTTCAGCAAAGCGATAGGTACCGAAGTATTAATGATTATAATAAGATGAAAAAGAATAACAGATCAATGAAGAATTTGAGACAATAACAACAACTATAGTTGAATATAGTTATATATAGTCATCCGCAGACAGATCTGTTTCGCTGTATCACAGCTCATCAGTACGGTTAGACATCCGATCGCTTTTACCCAGAACAGAAACCCGACCGAATTGGCGTCAGTCGGCGATTCTACCTCTGAGCTATGAGCACTCTGTAGAAGGATGCAGACTTTTAACGTATGATGTATCATACGCAAGTAGCCAGGTGCTCTAATTCATTACTGAATGAGCGATGCGGTTATATATATATATATATATATATATATATATATATATATATATATATATATATATTCAATTTATTTGTTTAAACGCTATTTTATTGAATACTCATGTTTGAGTAGACATGCTGTTTTTATTATTAAACAGTATATTAACTTATTCGCATCTTCCGTTCTGAATCTTCGAGAAATTTTGTTAGAACAATATACGTCTTCCGGCAAGATTCAAAACTGCGTCCTCTACCGGTCACAACCACGTCATATCTATTGACGGTTTTCTCTTGTGGGACAAAAGGTCCGACTAAATTATTTAATAATTAAAACAGAGCATCTACTCAGTTATAAGTATCCATTGAAAATAATGTTTAAATAAATAAATTGAAATATGTACGTTTAATCCATTTCTCATATATATATTAAGATAGATAGATAGATAGATAGATAGATAGATAGATAGATAATGAACTCGAATAGATAGATAGATAGATAGATAGATAGATAGATAGATAGATAGATAATGAACTCGAATAGATAGATAGATAGATAGATAGATAGATAGATAGATAGATAGATAGATAATGAACTCGAATAGATAGATAGATAGATAGACAGATAGATAATGAACTCGAATAGATAGATAGATAGATAGATAGATAGATAGATAGATAGATAGATAGATAATGAACTCGAATAGATAGATAGATAGATAGATAGATAGATAGATAGATAGATAGATAGATAGATAAGGAACTCGAATAGATTTGATAACAGAGACCAGCCTGAGAGAATGATGACTACGAATTAATGAAATTACGTTTTTTCTCGTTTGGACTTCGACGAACTATAACTGCTAGTTTTAGTTTCATACTGGAAATGTAAACAACAGACATTTCTTGAAAGGATTTTTTTATCTCTTATTATTTCTTCTAGGTACCCCCACTATATCGCTGGGAAAAAAACAAAAAAACAAAAAAAACAAAAAAAAACTCGTTGACCTATCAAGTAGGCGATGACAGCACCTATCAAGCAATCTGGAAGTATGTTGACCAAAAGTTGTCATAACCCAGTTTAACCTCAAATTAACCTCAATACTATTAAAATCTATAATGCAGCACTCAAATACATTCTGGATGATTACAAGCATCAGGATTAAAGGCTGAAACCAGTGTCTTTTTACTAGGAACTTTAAGGCAACTATCATACATAATAGTGTGGATCCAAAATGCAGTTTTGTGACAAATATCAGGAAATCATAGACCATCTAATATCAGGATACTCTGTACTTGCGCCAAATGAATACAAAAATCGTCACGATAGAGTGGTGCAATATTTACACTGGACATGTGTAAACAGTTTGAAACATCATCCAGCACCAGTTAAATGAATAGAAGACATCACAATTAAATGGGATTACACCATCTTTATAGACAGGATGATTGACACAAATAGGCCAGACATAATTATCCAAAATCGAAAAGAAAACATACAAAAACTTGTCTGCTAATTAAGATGGCTTGCCAACGGGATTGTAACATAGCAACCAAAGAATTTGAAAAATATCCAAGTGTAAAGACCTGGAAATCGAAAGAGAACAAATGTGGAAATTGAAAACAAGAATAGTACCAGTGATAGTAAGTGCGCTTGAAATTATATAAAAGGAAACACAATAACACATTAAAAGTCCCTGGAAATTCCAGCTTAAGAGATATGCAAAATCTTGATAAGTACAGCCCACACACTAAAAAGAACATTGTCAATGTAACGTTGGTGTTGTTATTAGAGTTAGAAAAACATATCATGAAATGTAGCCATAACAACACACCACTACCTTCCTTAGGTCTTCCAGCATGTTTGGTAGGTACTATGACCATAGCAGAATTAAAAAGTATTATTTGAAATAATAATAATAATAATAATAATAATAATAATAAGAAGAAGAAGAAGAAAAAGAAGAAGGAGATGGTATCGATATTATACCGACCCCTCCTCTCTCAATAAGGGGGTGCTGCCGCAGTATTTACTCTACTTCCGACCAAAATCGAACGCATGTACCCTGGTAAATAACATAGGATTCATCCTCGGGGACCAAATTTAACCCGGATAAATAAAGAAAAGAAAATTTGTCAGATTCTAAATGTCGCTGTTCTAACAAATCACATTGTCAAATTGCATGTCAAATGCTGAACAAATATCTAGACTTTTTCAAGGAAATGAGTTTTTTTATAATCATTTTAACCTAAGCAAAGCAGGACCGCCACTGGTGCGCAGAGGGTTACAGTGAGAAAGAAAAAAAAAGGATCAGGGGATGTCGAAGAAAAGATAAGAGATGGATGGGAATCAAGTAGTTACAGTGGTTCCCAACCATTTTGCTGCGATTACCTCAAAATACAATTTCACTATTATCCATTATCCCAATGAACAAATATGGAACATAATATAGGAAAAGAATTATATTTTCATACATCAAAAGCAGACAAACTTAATGGAAATTATTCAATACAATAGTACCAATCTATAATAATCAGAGGTATAGTAGCCGTAACCTAGCTGTGATTTTTAATGTGAGTGTTGAGCTTGTATTGGCTGTGCCAGTTTATTTATTCTTGGCTTTGTGACTAAAAGGATTATTCGGGCGTCGTTTGCCACATTGAGTCTGCTACGTTTCTTGGTCTTCATTCCAAAGACAGTAGAAAAAGCTTGTTCATATAGATAATTGGTTGAAAATCCTATGAGAATTTGTACTGCTCTAGAGGTTAGTGTTGGTATATCCTGCAGACGAGAGATCCAAAAGGTGTCTAGACCAGACTTGGTCTCAAACAAAAGCTTCCATGCATTGTTCATACTGAGTGTTTAGAAATTCTTCTTTTGCTGGATAGTTCTCATCAGAAATGATATCTTCACTCACAAGATATGAATTTCTTACCCATTCATTGTTGGAATTATTCAAGTTTGGAAAGTACTTACCTAAGTTTTCCAAGAAGCTTGAAAGAAAGATACTTTAAGAGAGATTGGGGTAGGGGGAATTCTTCATTGAAATGCTGTCTTGTTAATAATTTGACACAGTGTGAAATTATAAGTTGATTGCTTCTTCCCAAACCAAACATCAATTACCCCCAAAATATGGGCTCGTTACCCCACTGGGGTAATTTACCCGGGGTTGGGAAATACGGAGTTAGAAGATGGCGATTGATCCTTGAACTTTTGGCTATCAGGGAAGCTAACAAACGGTAGGATGTTCTAGAAAAAATATATGCTGTCGCACTTGAAGCAGTTTTAAAGAGTTTTCCAAAGAGATTAGAAGAATTGGCAATGTGTTAAACCAACCAGACGACAGCATTACTAAAATCAGCTGGAATAACAAGAACAGTGCTTGAGTACCGAGGAGGGTTAATATTTCTACATATCTAATAAATGCTACAAGCTAAAGAAATTCGAAAACCCTTTTATTTTAAAAATATTTCTATCGTATACTTCGTTTTCTTCCTTATCCACATATATTGATTAAAATACTTTCTCTACAACAATAATTACTACGCTAGTGTAACGGATGAATTATGTTTTGAGATTATCCTGACTTGGTACCAACGATTACGACTCGTCAGAGCAGACTAAATATAGTAAATATCTATAATATACAACGATAGTAAATTCGTAAACTGTTAACTAATGCGAATTGTATTACTGTTATAGTACACGTAGCTAAAGTTAACAAATATATGCATAGATCATAGAAAACTTTTTTGAAATAACCAAAAATAGTTTTTTTGTTCAGGTGACACATTCTGGAAATTCAAATTTCTCACAATGCATTGTTGTTGATAATTTTCCTAGATGTCGGTGTTAGGAGGAGAAAGGATCTATTTATTCATGGACATTCCTAACTTAGAAACCGCCATCATTACTGTCAAAGCAGTTCCTGGAGAGGAGTTGAACAACGGAAAATGTCTTCATTCACAAGCATCAGCTGGGCCCTTTATAGGATCAATGCAGACCAACGCATGCGCACACTCAGTGAACATGTCAGTGCCTACTGATTTATTGTTGGCTAATAGACAAAACGTGTAGCTACGGTTGTGCTGAGGCGATATCTTTATTCAACACAATTTTCTATTAGAGATTTCCCCACCATGTGAGCACTATTTTCCCGCCTCGAACAAGCACAATGTCCGGTTCTTTTCGAATATTTACCTGGCTCTTTTATTTGTATGAGTTCGGTTTTATTCATAAAGAGAAGTGTGCGTCACTCACTAGAAAGATCGTTTCACATGCGATTGACAGTGATTTTGTTAGTCCGTTCCTCATAGACAGATGAAACAAAAAAGAGCCAACGTAAGTTGTAAATAAAAAACAACACACTACAAAACACATCGCAAAAATGAGAAATTGTTTGTGAACTTTTGGGCTATGAGTCTTTGTGTGCTAGCGTCTCTCTTTCTTATATATATATATATATATAGTGTATCGAGGTTGTAGATCATTTTCTAAACATATACTGTTAAATATAAGAGACAATGAATGTCTATTATGTTTAATCAGTGTCCAAGTGGTGAGCCAAAAGCTTAGAACCAACATAATAAAAGAAATGTCCAAATGTTGAACAATTTTTGTCTTTATTTTCACCTGAAATTAAAGCGAAAACACAATGTTTAGAAAGGCTCATGATTAAACATAATATACATTTATTGTCTCTTATATTTAACAGTAATATATATATATATATATATATATATATATATATATATATATATAGTTTAGAACATGTACAAATTATCATCTACTACAGAGTGTACATTTTGTTTCGACATGTAAAGGACAATGTCTCATTAGGTAATATCTATAATGGACACTACCTAATGAGACATTGCCCATTCACTATCCTTTCAGATAAAAGAGACTTTGTCCTTTCAATGTCGAAACAAAATGTACACTTTGTAGTAGATGATAATTTATATATGTCATAAACTATAATTCATAATAAATATTCATAGCTCTATTTTTATATTGGGCACTGTTTTAAATTTATGTTTTCAACGTTGTTAATATTTGAATATAGAAACCTGGGTTGCATGTGTAATAACTCGTTTACAACTGAATAAATGAATATATATATATATATATATATATATATTTATATATATATATATTCATATATATATATATATATATATATATATATATATATATATATATATATATATATATAGATATATATATATATAATCATTCATTTGGCCTTTCACCTTGTTGTCTGACAAATTTATTTTCTTTATTTACTATGGGCAGAATTTTAGGTTATTTATCCGGTACATGCGTTCGATTTTGGCCGGAAAACACACACACACACACACAGACACACACACACACACACACACACACACACACACACACACACAAATATATATATATATATATATATAGCCTTGTGAATTAATAAGGTTACATGCATGTATAATATTGTATATCAGGAGTTAATAAAACAAGTTTGTAATATGCACCTGATGATTGCATTAACACATGAAACTTCGAGTCGTGTCAATGCCGTAGGAATATATATATATATATATATATATATATATATATATAATCTTGTATGTATGTATGTTTTTATGTATGTATATTGCCGAGATATAACTTAAACGATACATAATGGTCCAACCAATTTAGGGATATATTTTATCGTGAACACATGTTAAATGCAGGCCTAAACTTCTTCAGGAATTAGACAAGGATTGTTGAACTAGGGCCGTTTTCCTGTTTTTACTGAGATTTTAATAGGAAACTCACTATTTGATTTCAATACGCTATTTTATATAAAAAAATGAAAACTAAATAAAGGAGGCATACATATTTTATGTTATTTCAATAAATATTAATCCTCTTAAGCAGACGAGTGATACTTTTTTTAATGATCGTCACGCTTAAAAATCATATAGTAAATGCTAAAATTGGTATAAATTGTCACACGATTTTTTTTTTTTTTACATGACGTTTACCTTTGAAAATCTTATGGTGAACACTAGAATTGGTATAAATTGTCATCTTGGAGCTACTATTACTTAAATGGAAAATCCTGTGGTGTGGTATTACTTTGAAATTCCAGTCTATAAAAGGAAACTTTTTCATGCAATCCAGTGCTTGCATTAAAGGGACAGTATCAAATTAAAGCTATGTTATAGTTCCGGAACAATGATAAGTCTCCTATGACATTGTAGTATTATTATTTATTGTTTATTCTGAAAGTCTGTTGTTTGATAATTTAAGGTCTATCATTGAATTTCCATCTGAATTTCATTAAGAAAACTATGTAAATTAGAGAATACACGATTGTTTTTCTAATTATAAAATATGCCTATTATATACACTCATGATTTTGTATCATGAACAGCTTTTCAAAGGACCCTAAAGAGTATATGAGTGGTCTGATATATAATAAAAATGTCGAATTAAATATAAGTAATAAAGATATCGAATTGAAAATAATCATTCATTCAGTAATGAATTTGAACACTCTCAGCTACTGGCGTGTGTATACATTCTATATAACACGCTAAAAGTTCGTCTTCCTCTACCGAGCGCCCATAGCTCAAAGGTAAAATCTGATGTCAATCCTGTCGGGTTTCAATTCTGGCTAGAAGCAATCGGATGTCTAACCGTACTGATGAGTTGTGAAACAGATCTCTCTGCGGATGGCTATATATATTTATATATATGTATGTATGTGTGCGCGTGTGTGTGTTTATGTATTATCGAGCTGTTAAAAACAAAACGAAATTTAAATGAATTTAGTAACTAAATGACAATAACATAATATTTGCCTTCGTCTCGCTTGCCAGTAACAATTAATGCAAGATTCTTGTCACTTTTAGAGAGCATCTAGTTAAGTTCAAATTAAAATTAATTAACATAATGCTAAATTTTCGAAACCTATCTGATCCAGAGATCAGATGCGTCTACAATATCTGATGATACAAGTCAGTAAATAACTTTTTTCTGAATAGGACAACAAGATTAAAGGCCGATTGATTATTGTCTTTTTTTTAAGGATTATCAACCTTTTCCGGGTTATTTAATGATTTGGAAATAATAAGGATTTACTGATACAAGTCATAATATTTGACCCGTAGTTAGAGGGAGAAAAAGTAGAATCATACCTTTCCTAATGGTATTTGCACGTAAGTGAATATAATGAACCCGTCTAAGTGCTACAAAGGACAGGGAGTTGTGGAGAGCATTGACCGCTAACGTCCTGAAGGGACACGACACATAGAAGAAGCATTTGTGAAACTGATTAAGGTTTTGTCAAAATGTATGTCATCAACGGAATTGCTGAGAGAGAAAGAGAGAAAGAGAGAGAGAGAGAGAGAGAGAGAGAGGAATGACACTTGGTATAGCATTTTGTTTTGCAAGCATGCATATATATATATATATATATATATATATATATATATATATATACAACATAGTGATGATCCACGTATACTGTCTTTCTGTATAGGAAAGAATATTAATAAAAAAATGTTTTGAATTTTGAAAAGTACATTTTTAAATTCAAAACTTTTTTATTAATATTCTTTTCTATATATATATATATATATATATATATATATATATATATATTTTCTAGACATATGCTATTAAATATAAGAGACAATGAATGTCTATTATGTTTAATCATGAGCCGTTCTAAACGTCGTATTTTTGCTTTAATTTTAGTTGAAAATAAAGACAAAAATTCTCCAACATTTGGATAATTATTTATTATTTATTGGTTTTCTTCTAAAAACCGCATCGCAAACTTAAGAACTGCGTTTATTATTTTTGGTAACTATTGCCGTTGTCAAGCGGAGTTTTATGTCAACACAAAATAAAATCGTCGGTGATGGTGGATTTTATAATATTTCAGTTTAAACTACCTCTCTGAAGATGGCTCATGTGAGCCGAAAGCTTAGAAGAAAACCAATAAATAATTATCCAAATGTTGGAGAATTTTTGTCTTTATTTTCAACTGAAATTAAATCCAAAATACGACGTTTAGAACGGCTCATGATTAAACATAATAGACATTCATTGTCTCTTATATTTAATAGCATATGTCGAGAAAATTACTTGCTGCCTCGATATACTATATATATATATATATATATATATATATATATATATATATATATATATAGGTAATCAGGTAATAAGTGCATAATAAGTAGAAATTTATGTAGGAGGAAAGATTGAATGTTTGTATTTAAGGTAATAGGTGAATAGCTAATAGGTGTGTTAGTATTTAAGGTAATAGTTGAAGTTTAATGTGTGTGTTAAGGACAGTTTTTATAATTAATCTAATTATGGATATTAAAACTTCAGAATTTAGTAAATAGATTTTTTCTATAGAATTTTTAATTTTTTAGAAAAATTTCTAATCTAATTATGAATATTAAACGTTACTTTAGAATTTAGTAATTCGATTTTTTTCTATAGAATTTTTAATTTTTGAGAAAAATTTCTAATCTAATTATGAATATTAAAACTTACTTTAGAATTTAGTAATTTGATTTTTTTCTATAGAATTTTTAATTTCTTAGAAAAATTTCTAGGGGGTCCTAGCTCTGGTTTTGTAGTATTTTTAGCATGATTGTAATGTTACTTCTTAAATGTGCTTGCAGTTTACTGTGGTTTCATGCCTCTGGTTTAAAAGCTTGTTACTATTCATATATTTAAGGATTTCAATTTTTTCTTGAAGACAAAGGAAACTTGGTTCCTTTACAGATTTAGCTGTTCTTGCTTGTTTAAGGATTTTCCATTTAACTTTAGGCGTTTTATTTTTGTCTTTTAACTTCCAAAAGTATTTGGAGAGAGATGTCATGTTGTGTTTTTCTTTGTTATTGAAAGATGGGAGGTGATTGTAAAATCTCTTTTTAAATACGTTCTTGGTATTTCCGATATATATTTTTTTCATTCTTAGGATTCTCCGTGGATGAAATCGAACACATATATATCAGGGATTTTGTTAGACATTTATTGTTTATGGGGCATTGGTTAGGGTTTCTACAGTTACAGAGGTTGTTATTATGGTGCTGGAGTTATTTTTGTTGTGTGCTTTCAATATTTTGCTGTTATGTATTTCAATTATTTTTTCTAAATTATTGGAGCAGCTATAGCTTAGTTTATTGTATTTTATTGAAGATTTTGCTTAGGGAAGTGCTTATCTATTAGTTTAAGAAATTTATGTCCCAGCTTGAAGTTAACTGATTGATTAAAAGGAGGGTTATACCATGTGATTTTCCGGTTTCTATTTTTGCTTTTTGAACTCCTGAATTTTTCCACAAAGCTAATTTTTGATGATTGATATCCGCTTTCTTTAAGGGTTCTATCGTAAATGACCTTGTGTTTATCAAATATTTTTTTACTTGGATGAGTGTGTGTTAATGCGGCGTTCTACCGATGATGGGATATGTTTGATAATGGGTGGTGGGTGATTAGAGTTTTTTTATTTTTAATCATTTCACCCCGAGCAAGGTGGAAACGCCACTGATGTGCAGTGGGCTACATAAATGTAAAAAGATTAATTAGAAAAGAGTGAGGAGTACAAACTAGTTAGAAAGGAACAATAGAAAGCTGAGAAAGCGTGTGCGATGACAGATACATAGGTGGAGAGAAAGGGAAGGTTATACAGGGGAGGGGAGAGAGCTAGAGTCCAGTGGTTAGTAGATGAGTATTGACTTTGCATTTAAATTTCTGGAGGTTGTAGCCGTTAGGAAAGCAAGAATACGGGAGCGAGTTCCACAGGCGGGAAGTGCGAGAGAAGAAGCTGCAGGAGTAGAATTGTCGACTGCATTTGGCTAACCTGACTGTGAATGGGTGGGACCCAGTTGCCAGTCTGGTTGCACGAGTAAACACCTGTTGAGGAGGCATCAGTGACTTAAGTTCGTCTGTGCAGAAGCCATGAAAGTATTTATAGAACAGACAAATGGAGGCCACATTTCGACGATGGGGAAGTGGCTGCAGTCGAGCTGGGGTTTATATATATTGGGTTAGCATTGTTTTTCATGTAAGGTTGGAAAGTGTTCGATATTAAGTTTAATGTTATGTCTAGGAAGTCTACTTGCTTGATATTGGGGTTAATCACTACGTTAAGACCAAAGGATTTAAAGACTTTATTAATTAATTTTCTAGTTTTATCAACCTTACCTCCAGTAGATTTACTTATTATCATGAGTCCGTCATCTCTATATAGTCCTATATTGTTCGTGTCGATTTCCTTATGCGTAGTGAAGTTGTACAATAAGAATAATCCTACCAGATCTGAAGATTCTGCAGAATCCAGGGCCCCCATAGATAAATCAAAATTATCCGTTGAATGTTTTGTCCACTGTTTGTTGTTGTGGATGAGAACTGATTTTCTACAGTTCAGAATTATTTTGATTTCATTCTTTGAGATGTCCGAGTAGAATTCCGTGAATTCCAGGGCGAGATTGAAGAGGTCCTCAGAAATCGATGGGTAAAAATCCACGATGTCAAACAGTAAGGTGGCATTATTTTTTTCCCCAAGGTTTTCAAACCATTTTATTACGTCCATTGTACCCCTTCATTGTATTAGTTGAATTTTTTTCTTTATTTGCTGGTTGGCTCTTTCTAATATTACTTTACTAATTCTACTGATTTACGATAAAATTCCAGTTTGTGGTCTTTCAAAAGCACATATGCCTCCTTTATTGTCATTTTGGGGACTCTGTCGCTTATTTTCAATTTATCCGTAATTTGTTTGTCTGCGTGGTTTATTCTGTCTATGTGGATTTGGTGCTCTGTGTTAATTTTCCGGTATTTTTTAAAGTTTTTCTTAATCAGGTCTTTGTACTGTTTGGGATCCATCTTATAGAAAAAAATTTACACTCTAGCTGCTAATGTTAGATCTGTCTAGAAATCAAAAACACTCATTAATCAAACATATTCATTACCCACACCACTCTCCTCAAAATTCTAAAGGTCAATCAACATGACTTGTCCCCTTATCACCCCCCACCGCCAACATCCCATACACAACTGAGCAAGTATAAGAAAAGAAATTTAAAATTAAAAATTTAATAGGAAAAATCTATTTCCTAAATCCAAAATTAAGATTAAATATAAAAATTTACATTAATTATATACACTCCACCCACGTCTATTGAACAGGTGAAGAAGCTCATCCCTTGTTTCCTGTTTAGGATGCGGTTTCCGGTTTTCTCTTTTCCAATCTTCTCACTTTTTTTTTCAATTGGAGTAGATAGACTAAACTATCGCCCGGTTCACACTCCACCCACGTCTATTGAACAGGTGAAGAGGCTCATCTGTTTAGGATGTGGCTTCCGGCTTTCTCTTTTCCAATCTTTTCACTCCTATGTAGCCCCCTGCACATCAGTGGCTTTACCGCCTTGCTTGGGGTGATATGATTAAAATATATATATATATTTTTTTCCTCGCCGTTTACGGACTGGACATCTATCTATCTATCTATCTATCTATCTATCTATCTATCTATCTATCTATCTATACCGAGTGAATACAGAATGAAGAAAGAATTTTTACTACGTGCAAAACATTAATTTAAAACAGTACTCGATATATAATATATAGAGCTGTGAATATTTATTATAAATTATATTTTAGAACATGTACATAATTTTTTTATATATCCACTACAAATGGTACATTTGTTTCGACATTGAAACTTCAATGTCTCATCAGGCGGTGTGGCTAGGAATGGAAAGCCTCTTTTCTTATATTTAGCCAGTTGTGCGTGGGATGTTGGTGGGGGTTCATTCCTAGCCACACCGCCTGATGTGACATTGAAGTTTCAATGTCGAAACAAATGTACAATTTGTAGTGGATATATAAAAAAATTATGTACATGTTCTAAAATATAATTTATAATATATATATATATATATATATATATATATATATATGTTTGTGTGTGTCTATGTGTATGTGTGCTTTGCCTTAAATAGTAGTTGCTCGCAGAACAATACGCTATACCAAGTCTTCATAAAATTAGCAGATAATGAAAAAATATATGCAGGAATAATTAAAGGATATTAGAAACAAACTACGCGCACAAAACATCCTTTACAAATAGTAAATGCGTTAACAGTACAACTCTTTCTAAATGTATATGGGAAATTAATACAAAAACAAATTACACTAAAATATTATGACGATTATTACATTTTAACTATGTTACCTCTGGATCTGGATCTAGATTTGGATCAGGGTTTTTTTCAATCTCTTTTGAGAAACCCCTCCCTGGATGACATCCAGAGATTATTCGCACTCTCTAAGGGTTTCCTCACCCGAAACTTTAGCTACTTTAGCTAGAATTTTGGGTATTTTCGCTTTATGGCCTTATTTACGAAGACACTTGTGAAAATGTAAGAGAAATACCAATAAATTTTAAATTTAATATAGTTACCGATCTTATTCTCTGGTAATGTCGTGTATGGACGTCCATATTTACAGAAATCTGCACATTTATGCAAACACACAAAAAAAATCAAAATTATTTTTGAAATACTGGAATCGTTGAATATAGTTTTTACTTAATGACAATATCGCATAACCAACAAAAATTAATGCAGAATTTCAAAAGATTTAAACTTTTATAGATGATTAAAATTAAAGTTTTAAAAAAATGAAAACAATTCTTGTAAAAATTCATTATTAATCGAAATAATTTTTTGTAGGCAATAGAGTCCCTCATATATCTTATTTATAAAAGCAATGAAATTTTTTTCTAATTAAATATTGTCCTTGTTTTATTGTCTTATTTTAAGATTCAGAACAAATTTTTCATTTGTGTGATGCTTGACAAAAAAATTGATGATTTTTAGATTCTCAAAGAAATTGTCTTTAAAACTAATATAAAGCGCAATACAAATCAATTTCTCGAAATTTCATCAGATTAACTAAGTTTTGGGTAACATGTAAAAAAAGAATATTTTTACAAAGATTTTTTAAAAAGGAAACATTTCTGAAATAATTTAACTTATATATGAATACATCCTGAAAGTTTCATTAAAATCTAACTATTATTTGATTTTTGCAAGAATTTCCAAATGAATTTGTTTTTAAATGTAAAAGATGTACGAAGGTCACATACTAATTGATCGTCACCCGTTGAGTTAAGAAAAACAATATTTTAACAAAAATTTCCTAAGCCCTAAAATAGGATTAAATATATAATTTAATAAAAAGAAATATTTGGTATTTCCTCTTAATAATAACAAAGATTTTAACAATGAAACTTTGTTTTTATTAAATTTGGGCATTTTTTGTCATATGTGCTACTCTTTTAGCGAATGTTTGTAGGTACCTATATACAGTGATTAGCAAAAGTATTTAACACGTCTGTTTGTTATAAATTTTACAATAAAAAATTCAGTTAAATTTGAATGATACTTCAAATATTTTAATGAACATTGTCAAACTAAACATAGAGAAAAATGGAGAAACGTTGCTTTTATATAGTTTTACATTATTTGGGCTGTTGTCCTTAACTTTGTTGTCATTTGTACGACGTTTCGGTCGTTGTACGATCCGGCCTTAAGGACACATGGCCCAGTGGATATAGAAGTTGGTTAGTTCCTGTGACTTGACCCAAAGAGTTGTGAGTTCAATACCAGGCTAAAGCAGTAGTGAACAAGTAACTTACAGGATTAGAGGGAGATAACTCATGACTTCCAAAAGAGGCAGTATTACGCAAGGAATGGAGTTCATATACCCCAGTGATTGTAATAAAGGGTTCAGTTCGAAAGTCCTAGTACCTGAAGAAGGCTTGAACGTACAACGGCTGAAACATCGTAGAAATGGCAACAAAGATGAGGACAATAGTCCGAATAATGTAAATACCGCAATCACAGGTTGTATCAACATATGTATTTTAAAGAGGCACGTCACTCAATCGCTACATAGTGCTAACAGGTCTGATACACTAAAATTATCCATTATCTAAACTTATTAAAATGGTTAAAACCAAAAATTGTCAAATGATATGAGACAGAAGATTGTAAAACTGCACAAAAATTGCTCAAGATTTAAATTTGCTTGTGTGTACAGTGGTTGCTGTTGTTTGAAAGTGAAAAAAAAATGATACAACTGAAAATATTAAAAGGAGTTGTCGTCTGCGTAAATTAAACGAGGCTGCTGAACAATGTATAGCCCATCATGTGAAGAAGCAATTATTTTTGACTAGAAGAGAAATTCAGAACGATTTGAAAAATCCCGGAATTAAGAGATCACTGAATCGTACAGGACTGTATTCTAGATCGCCAAGAAAGACTTGACTATTAAAACATAAACGTGTGCAAGACTTTTTGAAATTTGTTAAAAAGTATGATCATGAATCAGATAAATTTTAGAAGAAAGTTATTTAGTCAGATGAAACGAAAATTAAGTATTTCGGGAGAAACATGTATAGCCAAGTATAGAGGGAAAAAATGAATACAGTTCTGTAAAAATCATTCCAACAAGTCCAATATAAGAGAGAAAGTGTGAAGACTTATGGAGATGGTTAATGCTTCTTGATTCGGCCTTGTGTCAGACATAACCGAACTCCCTACAGCTTACAGGATTTATGCAGAATTATCATCATCAGAATTATCAGAAGGTTTTCATCAGAAGGTTGGCTGTCGGCAGGTTGGAATATGTGGAATTGGTGTGGAATAATGTAAGAATGTAAGAATGTAATGTGCAATTAGAAACATTATTAAGACGTTCAGGGTAGAGTTCGTGTTCAATGATAAAGTTATGGGTATCAAGAAATGTAGAAAATATTCGTAGTAGTAATTGCTGAAAGAGATAAGGAGAAAGAGAACAAGGTGCGACCTGACATTATCTCCGGGTCGATTTAAAGTTGAAGTTACATTTTAGTTGTTTCGTCTCGCAGCTCCCATCTGACTCTCTTTAACTGACTGACGCTGATGAAGTCCTTTTATTGTAATCTAAATTTTTCGCACTTATTCGCGAGGTCCTTTTTTGGTCTTGCAAGTCACTCCCATTGGTCAAAAATCATTTTGACACCTACTTGCGAACTCTGGTTTCGACATTTTCTTTAAGCACATTGTCAATCCTTTTTCTATTTAGGAAAACCAGAATTTCACACGTCATTGTGAATTTTTGTAAAAATTAAGAAGGTTGAATTTAATTAATTTTTTATCCGCTACAAGTGTAATGATTTGGGGTTGTTTTTCGTATAATGATAGGAGGCGAAATGGACGTCATCGAAGGAAGAATGAATGCAGCAAAACACAAACAAATCTTATCAACCCATCAAATCATCTGTTAAAAAGTGCAACAACTTTGGGTATTGACCGAGATTTTAGATTTCAACAGGACAACGATCTAAAGCATAGGGCGAAAATAACTTCTTTAGTTAATGTTCATTAAAATGTTTGAAGTAAGTATCATTCAAAGTGAACGATTTTTTAATTCTTTTTAACAGGTTCGAAATTTTGATTAAAAATCTAGTTTTTTCTTTTCGTCAGCGAGTGACCAGATTTTTACAAGAGATTTTTCTTCTTCTATGTGCCCTATCCTTTCAGGACGTAGGCGATCACGGCTTTCCACGTGTCCCTATCCCTTGTGGCTCTTAATATGTTTTCTCCTGTTAGTCAACGCAATCCCCGTTCCGTCATCCACCCGATCAGGCCCTGCAAATATGTTATCCGCTGCCTTCCTCTGTCTCTTTTTTCTTCTATCTAGCCAGTCAGTGTCAGGTTCTCCAAGCCCTCCTTCCTCATTGTATGTCCCAGGAACTTCAGTTGTCTCTTCCTGATGCTCACTATTAGTTTTCTTTTCGATGCCATTCTTTCCAAGACGTCATCATTACTCACATGCTCAGTCCACGATATGCGCAGCATCTTTCTGTAAAACCACATTTCCGCTGCTTCAAGTTTTTTTCCTCATCTTCGATGATATTGTCCAGCATTCACTGTCGTATTGAAGAACTGACATCACATAACAATCTAGCACTCTCTTCTTTGTTTTTAGGGAAATTTTGCTGTTTTAGTACTTTACTCAGCTTCTGGAACGCGTCCTTCGCCATGCCAATTCGCCTTTGGATCTCGGTGTTGCACTTTCCATCTCCTGTTATAACATGTCCTAGGTATTTCAATTTGCGTACTTACTTGATTCTAGTATCCCCTATCTGTATTTGGCATTTTGAGTTGCTCTTTTTGCTGGTGACCATGCATTCAGTTTTCTTGCTATTTATTTGTAGTCCTTTTTTGTCACTTTCCTCTACTGCTTTCTGTATGAGGTCCTGTAGTTTTCATTTCGTCTCTGCAATCAGCAGTGTATCATCTGCATAGCTTATATTGTTCAAATGGTGGCCTCCATTGCGGCAAAAGTAATATTACGAAGTTCATTTTTTTTGCCAGTGAAAAATACATTAATTTGGAAATTCTTGCAAAAATCAAATAATGGTCGGATTCTGATGAAATTTTTAGGACTTATTCACAAATGACTGAAACTATTTTTGAAATTATTATTATTTTTTAATTCTTGATAAAATGTTTTTCATATGTTGCGCCTCCTCCAATTAATTGCCTGATGTTTTTTAGAAACTGACTACGGTCATGATACTTTGTTTTATTAGTTAAATGTAGGACTCTTGGTTAATATAAGACATCTATTGTTTTTTTTCAAACAGTTGCTCCTTTTCAGTAAATCTGTTCCAAATAGTGCAAAAAATGCTTTAAACCTTTGCCATTTTTATTTAGATAAACTTTCAATTGTTTTATAAACAATATATATTAAGAATATCATAGTCTGGACAGAATTTCTTTTTTGATGAATAATGAATTCTTACAAGAACTGTTTTCATTTTTATTTTTGTAAGTATAATAATTTATAAAGTTTCAAATATCATTTAAAAATTCTTCCAATCATCGTGCCTATTAGTTATTAAGTACATAAGTGAAGACTATATTTACTAATGGAAAATTGAAAAGTTTAATACAAACCTGTACGCACCAAGATTTTAAAAATGATTAAAATATTTTTTGTGTGCAGATATCTGGGTGTTTTTATGGTAGGGCATAAGTGATATATCATAATTTATTGAGTTACCTCTGTCATGTTATATAATTTCATTCTTTCAGTTATTAAATTTCAAGATGAATTTAGAAAAAGTTTTTTATTATTTAAATTCTTATTTTTCAGAAAGCATCTTCAAACGTAAGACGATGAAACTAAAAACTAACTAAAATACTATAAAATATTAGATAACTGTTGAAAATATTATGTTAAACTTTAATTTTATTATGTAGTTAAAAACCAAAAACGGAAAGTTCACTTAAGTTACATAAATTTATGTCAATTCTGGTCAATTATGACAGATCCAGCTGTCTCTAATTGATCGGCACCTCAGATAAAACAGGGCCACCGTGATTAAGAAACGCTTTTATACTACATTTCAGCCAGTAAGCAATTAATATTTGCTTCAAATCAGAATAAAGTAACTTTAAATTTGTTAATTGTACCATAATAACGTGTCAGTGATGTATTTTTTACAAGAATTTTAAAACCGAGAAATAACTTTTGTTTATAAAAATTTGCTCAAAAACAGCTAAAAAATTGAAAATTCTTTTAAAATTTCAAAATTCTAGATACCAATCAATATAATTTTTGTTTGAAATACTCCAGAGTATTTTGCTTACTGGAAATAGTAAATTCAATCTTTAAGCTTTCAAATTTATTGGAGTAGATAGACTAAACTATCGCCCGGTTCACACTCCACCCTCATCTATTGAACAGGTGAAGAGGCTCATCCATTGTTTCCTGTTTAGTGTTTAGGATGTGGTTTCCGGTTTTCTCTTTTCCACTCTTTTCACTTTTACGTAGCCCCCTGCACATCAGTGGCGTTACTGCCTTGCTTGGGGTGATATGATTTTAAAAAAAAAAGATGCTAAACTGAAATCTTCAAGAAAGCTTTTTATTCATAAAAATTCATTTAAAACCTAGATATCGAAAATGAGTGGAGGTGCCTAAAAGCAAATAAGTTAAATATATATGTATAGTCATCCGTATAACCAATTTATGTATTTTTTAATATTACATTATTTCTTATTTTCTTATTACAATAAATGTTAATTGTTATATTTAATAGGCAGACGTGTTTGTGTAGATATATATCTTCTTTTTTTTTTAACAAAGGAATTAATATCTTTTAAATTTCTTTTTTGTTTTAGAGCATTATAGAACTGTTTGCTTTTTCTAGGCTATTTGCTTGTGTAATGTGTAACCTGCGAATCTTTCCGGCCTCTAAGACTTCTCAACCTTCAACCGTTGGTGACAGACTATTTCGTTGACTTTTATGGTGCACACAACGGAGGGTTTATAACCTCTTTTCCCAGACGACCGACGATCTACCGTATCTGTAGAATATTTATGGCTACCAGTATCCCCCATGTCACTTGGGGTGCTTCAGTTTTATCACAGATGAATTTTTCAAAGAGAGCTTCTTTGATATTTTTCCTTTAGTTTTTCCTTTTTTCTTTCTTTCAAAAGGATACTATTCTGTTTACGGCCATGTATCTTAAAGAGGACACTGAAAAAATGGCTTGACCACATATTTCGTCTGTCTGCACGTTTATTTTCTCTCGCTTTCTCTTTATCTCTTATATATATGTATTTATCAGTTCGCGCATGTGTTTGCGTGTATGTACGTACATGTATGAGTTTCTGTGTAAGTTTATAAGTTTTACATTAAAATATATGCTTGTGAGGTTTATAGGTGTACTGCATTCGTAATAATAATAATAATAATAATAATAATAATAATAATAAAAAATATTGTACTCACAAAAAGACCTTACACATTATGAAGGGATGTGCGTTCTGGTGCACTGGATATCGGCTCGGAACGACAAATTGGGGAGCCGAGTTAGAATTCCAGTTGAACTCCTTGCTTTCACTGACACGCAAATACTATTCCGTCTCTTACTATATTAATTCGTCTCTTCCCTCCAGTTATGGGTTAAATAATAGGACAGATTGGGTTCTATAGCCTTGGCTGGCAACCAGTCTACCACAGAAAGCAATGGCAACCTACTTCGGGATAATCTTCTGCCCAGTCAGTCACGTCTCTTTCGAGACATGATCTCACAAAGTGTGCATCACGTATTGCATTTAACTAACTGTCCTCATCTTTATTGCCATATTCACGACTTTTCGACGGTTGTACGCCCTAAACTTGGATATCGCAATAACGATGAGGATAACAGTCCGAACAATAAAAATCGTATATATATATATATATATATATATATATATATATATATATATAAATTAAAATAATTTTTCAAAATTCAAAAATGTTGAATGAACATTTCAACATGAAATCTCTAAGAGAGATCTTACGCCTCCTAGTTTTTTTTTGTGACGTATATTTCTCAAATCTTAACCGTTATATATTTATTTATTTATTTTTTTTTATTTCTTTATCATTTTTATATTTTTTTATTTCTCTTTTTAATCTTATTTTTATTCTCATTTTGATATCGACTGACTGTTGCTGAGGAGGACTTCTAGCTCTATTAAGATCATCTCGCTGTAAAAACTGAATCTATATGGTGGGAGGATACATTCTTCCCTTACGCTCTTTTCTGTTTTTGTGTATTGAGGCAATTCCTTTTCTGTCCAAACGCAGGCGATTCGATACCAGTATAAGTTTGGAATTATTTTAAAACCTTTCCTATATAAATCAATGTGTCCTATCAGAAAAATGAATACAATTACTAGATGCATTGAACATTAGAATTAAAGAAACCAGTATCAATAAAATTTGATCAAGTTTTGACACAAACGTATTAAATATATGACATATATTAAATATTGTAGGGGTTCTTATAAGGGTTCTTATAAGGGTTCTTATAAGGGTTCTTATAGTCTCCTTTCTGCCAGATGCAGTTTACTGTTCCTTTTTCTTAATACTTTCTTTAGCTTTTTGAAGACATTTTCACACTTTCCGTCCCCTGTTAAAGCACTTTCCAGATATTTAAATTGTTGCAATTGTTTAATTTACGTATATTTAATTTCTAATTTGCATGTTGGGCTGTTCTATTTACTAACGACAATGCATTCTGTCTTCTTACAATTGATGTTCAGTTTTTCCTTCTCGATTTTCTTCTCTATTTTATGTAGGAGTTCTTACAGTATAACCCGGATATAAGAGACCTGGATATAAAAGAAATCTGGATATAAATCATACTAGGAGTCGTAACAAAATATTAAAAAACGAAAGTTCTAGAAAGCGATCAGCTAGAAATGTAATTCTCCTGCGATAAAACAAAAGTATGCTTGATAAGATGCAGGGCATCTTGAGATTGGAGGGAGTCAATATTTAGACGACAAATTTATTAAAGTGTCGTCGCTTTTATAAAAGAAAGAAGCTGATAATTTTTAAACATTTTCTTTTGCATATATGGCGAATGTTTGTAATAGGCGCATCCGTAAGGGAAGTCATCGCCTAGACGTTTTTCACAGGAATTCCAGGCTTGTAAAGTGACTCATCTATGTTTTCCACACTTCCGCGTAGAAAATATTTGAAAATATATTCAAGTTAGTAACCGAGATGTAATGCAAATTTTACTCGATACGTGAATAAAAGATGGAAGAAAAGCGAGAGGAAAGGACTAAATATAAACTACAAGAAAACTAAATGCATGGTCATCAGCAAAAAGAGGAACCTAAAATGCCAACTACAGGTGGGGGATACTAAAATCAAGCAGGTGGAGAAATTGAAATACCTGAGAAATGTTGTAACAGAGGAGAGAAAATGCGACACTGAGATCTGAAGGCGTATTTTCATGGCCAAGAATGCATTCCAAAGCTAAGCAGATTATTAAGAGACAGAAAAATTTCGTTGGGAACAAAGAAAAGAGTACTAGACTGTTATGTGATATCTGTCCTCTAATATGGCAGCGAATGCTGAACAATCTCTTCAAAGATGAAGGAGAAACTGAAAACAACAGAAATGCGGTTCTTCAGAAGGATGCTGAGGATGACATGGAACAAATAGCTGAACAATGACGAGATTTTAGGGAGAAGGGAAACAAGAAGGAAATTTATATTTAACCTCAGGAAGAGGCAGTTGAAATGTTTGGGACACGTGATGAGGAAGGCTGGCTTGGAAAATCTGATACTCACAAGACAGAGAGACAGGGAAAAACGGCGCGTGATATACTTGATGAGCTTAAGCAGAATAGGGATTAGGAAAAATAACATGACATTGTAAAAAGCTACCTTTTTCACTGTCAGCCCTCTGCCTTCGGGTGGAGAACGCTCTTTGCTTTCGAGCAGAGAGCACTAACCCAGTCGTGGTTCCACCGAAGAGTAAAATCACAACTGGGTAACGATAGAAGGGTATTTTTGGCCAGGCTATATGGCTCGGAAGACCCACATATAACTGACCTTGGGTCACATGTTGCTCTTAGTGGGAGGGCCAACTAAATATTGTAGTAGTTGTGAAGGACAATCGAGTAGTTGTACAACCGCTTAGTTGATCAGTAACTTGGTGCATATTAAGTTGGATATAGACTCATTACCCGGACATACTTCTTCACTACAAAACTGTATATATTGATTCCTACTAACAGTTTTCCTAATATTCCTGAATTGACTAACCTGTGTTCCAGTTTGTATATTTTTGTTCAATATAACTTACATTTCCATCTACGTTTTTGTTATTTATTATTTTGTGTGGTTTCTCAACCAGAATCCACAACAGGAAAGAATATAAGAAAGAGAAGACATAGGAGATAATAATTCTCGTGTTTAACGTTGGAATTGGAATTCGTCTCTCCGTTAACAATTTAGAGCCATTATCCATTATACTGGCCGCACATCCAAGCTTACGGCACCTGCTGTTATCAAGCGGTCAAACATTCAGGTACTGACCAGGCTCGACGTTGCTTACCTTCAGTGATCGTACGTGTGGTTGGTGTAAAGCATAACATTGGCATTCGTGAAGCCGAGTTCCTTATATCCATTTATGCGCAAATAGGTAAGGTATGTATCCACTTCTTCTACCCTACCTATGGGTTAATTTGTAGGACTTGTATCACTAAATATTCATTATCTTCTAAAATTCTGACAATCTGAAAATATTCTATGTCATTAAATAATCTGCAAAAGGTTGATAAGCCGTAAAAACAAGTAACTCATTTGAGTAAGTCACTACAAAGCATTACGTCCATTTTACTTATCTACATTGAAAATACATTTGCTAATTGACAAGTTAATAGCATGTTAAAACACACACACACACACACACACACACACACACACACATATATATATATATATATATATGGTTTTGTGTGTGTGTGTGTCCGGTGTAACGCAGTAGCAAGTTGTTGGTGGTGTGTGTTATGTTATAATTTGGTCCGGTATTTGAGTGTAGATTGTCTCTTAAATTAATTATTTGTTTTCTGTATATTATTTGTTTTGTTAATATTATTTCAGCACGTCTTCCTTTAACTGGTTGGCATTGGTTGAATTACTGACGGCAATGTGTGCGAGATGTGTGCTACTTAAAAGCTACACAAAAAGGGAAGAAAACTATGCACGTGCACCTGTTCTTTTTATATCTTCTTAACGCCTACGCGTTTCTGCTTTGATTTTGGCGGGAACATTAGTGATTGGTTGGTTTTCGCATGACGTCACTTGACCAAGTAAGTTATGTCCGAGTTATAGAAAAGTTAAGGAAAGCATATATGTGGAGAGAGAGAGAGAGAGAGAGAGAGAGAGAGAGAGAGAGAGAGAGAGAGAGAGAGAGAGTTTTTGTGTCATTCTATTCGTAAAGATGAAAGGTGATATTTCAATACGTTTTACTACTAAGAACCAGTAATAGTTTTAGGCACCTCCATTAATTCACCGAGAAACCCCCACAAAAAAAACAAAAACAAAAACAAAAACAAAAAACAAAAAACAGTATAGCATAGAGTAAAAAAATGTTTTTAATTAAAACAAAGTTTCATCGTAAAAATGTTTATGTTATTATTAAGAGAAAAGACAAAAGTATTTTTAATTATTTAAAAAAAAAATTAAAAGAATGTGAAACCCACTGAACAATCAGGACAAGAACAGTGCGGTTTTGTCAAAGATATTGGAACAAGAAACGTGATATTCATGATCAGAATGCTCTCTGAAAGAGAAAGAGAAATGCAGAAGGAACTAGATCTGTGTTTCATAGACAACGCAAAGGCATTTGACAAAGTACGCCACAAATACTTGATAAAGATGATAGACAACCTCGACATTTTCGAGAAAGCCGTTAGGATGATCAAGAATATCGATTGGTAGCAAACCACTTGCGTACGGATAGGAAGTGAATTCAGCATGTACACAAAAACAGAAAGGGGCGTAAGTTTTTTCTCACGGATCTATTCAACTTATACAGCAAAACAATTTTGAGAGAAATAAAACCCTTGCAAGGATTCGTCATTGGTGGCTACAATCTAAACAATGTAAGATACGCGGATGATACAGTGCTGATAGCAGAAACGGAAAGGAGAATGCAGAACCTCCTACAGAAGGTAGCAACAGAAAGCGAGAAGAAAGGACTAAGCATAAACTTCAAGAGAACTCAATGCATAGTCATCAGCGAAAAGAAGGCTCCAAAATGCCAACTACAGGTCGGAGAAACTAAAATAAAACAAGTAAAGAAATTTAATTATCTGGGAAGCATGCTGACAGAGGATGGAAAGTGCAATGTTGAGATCCAAAGACGCATTTGCATGGCCAAGGACGCATTTCGAAAGCTAACCAAAGTACCGAAAGACAGGAAAATTTTACTGGAAACAATGAAGGGAGTGCTGGATTGCTACGTGGTATCTGGTCTTCTGTGTGGCAGTGAATGTTGGACGATCTCTTAAAGGATAAATGAGATGCTTGAGGCAGCAGAAATGTGGTTCTACAGAAGGATGCTGAAGATACTATGGACTGAGCACGTGACTAACGACGAGGTGTTAGAGAGGATAGAAACCAGGAGAAAACGCATACTTAATATAAAAAAAGAACGATGAGGTTTCTGGGACATGAAATTAGGAAGGAGGGCCTGGAAAATGTAATACTCACAGGACGAATAGAAAGAAAAGACAGGGGAAAGCAGCACAAGACTTACTTGATAGGCATGAGCAAGGTTTGAGAGAGATACCAAGAGGAATGTGCGTGGTGGTGCATTGGATATCGACTCGGAACGAGAAATCGGGGAGCCAAGTTCGAATTCCAGCTGAATTCATTGCATTCACTTACGCGCAAATACCCTTGGGAAAGGTATTAATCCATCTATTCCTTCTAGTTATGGGTTAAATAACAGGACAGATTGGGTTATATAGCCTTGGTCGGCAACCAGTCTACCGCAGAAAGCAATGGCAACCTACTGCGGGATAATCTTCTGCCCAGTCTTTCGAGACATGATCGCCTAAGCGTGTATCACGTATGGCACTCAACTGACTGACCAAGAGGAATAATATTGAGAACGGCAACTCAATGGCACTCAACTGACTGACCAAGAGGAAGAATATTGAGAACGGCAACCAGTCTACCGCAGAAAGCAATGGCAACCTACTGCGGGATAATCTTCTGCCCAGTCTTTCGAGACATGATCGCGGGATAATCTTCTACCCAGTCTTTCGAGACATGATGGCCTAAGCGTGTATCACGTATGGCACTCAACTGACTGACCAAGAGGAAGAATATTGAGAACGACAAGAGACAGAGCCAAGTGGAAGTCCATGATAGCCTACGCCCTAAAGGGACATGGCATATGAGAAGAAGAAGAACTCGTCCAAAATTTTGATTAAAAATCTTTTTTTAGCGGTGCACCAAAGATTACTAAGGATATTTTTTGCGGTGAAGAACACATTAGTTTGGAAATTCTTGCAAAAATCAAATAATTGTCTAATTTTAATGAAACCTTTTTTTTTTTTTTTTACATCTGTTACGAAAATCTAATTCATTTTATAGCATTTCTAGAAATTGACTACAGTCCGCAAATTTTGTTTTAATAGTTAAATGCAAGACTCCTTGGAGAATGTAATTCATTTTTTTTTTACAAAGAGTAGCTATTTTTCCGAAAATCTGCTCCAAATAGTAAAATAAAAAATGCGATAAAACTGCGCCAATTTTATTAAAATATCTTTTAAATTTTAAGTTATATTTTTTTATATTTTTTCATAAATGAAAAATTTTATATATTTTTATATATATATATGAAATATATGAAATCTCATATGTTTTTTATATATATTTTAAAAAGTTATATTTAAGTTATATTTTTTCATATTTCATATTATGAAAAAATTTTTCGATAAAATATGAATTTATACAAAAATGTTTTAATTTTTTCTTTCTAATTATGATGATTTATAAAGTTTTAAAAAATCTTTTCAAGTTTCTTCCAGTCACTGTCTGTATTGTGTTATTAAGTCATTAGGTAAAGACTATATTTACTAATCGAAAATCGAAAAGCTTAATAGAAATCATTTCGCACTATAATTTTTAAAATATTTTTAATTTTTTATGTAGAATTGTCTATTTTTTAAAGTATGAGATGAGAGGTATATCATTAAACGGTTACGTGTTTCAAGGGTTGTTTCCCTTACGAAACGTTCACTTGAGTTTTATAAATTTATGCCAGTTATAGTTGTTCTACATATCTGGTTGTCATCAATCACTTTAAATACTTTCATGGCTTCTGCTCTGACGAACTTAAATCACTGGTGCCCCCTAGATGTGAATTTGCACGAGATAATAGCTTGGCAACTAGGTCCTTCCCTTTTACAGTGAAACCGATGAAATGTAACCGCAATTTCTACTCCAACAGCTTCTTTCCTCGCACTTCCCGCCTGTGGAATTCCCTTCCGCATGCTTGCTTCACCGACGGCTATAATCTCCAGAAGTTTAAATGTAAGGTCAATAGACACCTCATAACACACTAACACTCCCATTCTCTCCAACTCTTCCCCTATGTACATCCTAACTCGTCTATCGCCCTGTGTAACCCCCTGCGCTATAGTGGCAGTGGAATGCTTTGCTTGGGGTGACATGATTAAAAAAAAAACGTGTCAGAAAGATATGACCTCCTTGATTAAGAAATACTTTTATTCTAAAGTTCCTACTATAAATAAGTAATAATTGTTTCAACTCAGAGTAATTTAACTTTAAAGTTGGTCATTTTCCAAAAATAACGTGTCATAGTTGTATGAGGGTCATTCAATAAATAAGGTGAATTTTTCGGTATAAGGACTTCTAATACAGATAGAAGCTTATTTTTTTTTATTTTTCAACGTAGTCTCCCAGCAGTGTCACACACTTTTCCCATCTGTGAACAAGTTCCCATATTCCCTCGGTGTAAAAATCTTTTGACTGATGTTTCAGCCAATCGCTCACAACACTTTTGACTTCATCATCACTTTCAAACTTCGTGCCTCTCGTGAACGCTTTCAAGGAACCAAACAGGTGAAAATCTGAAGGGGCAATGTCTGGGCTGTAAGGAGTAACGGGGAGCACTTCTCAGCCCAGCTCGTTGATGGTCTGCACCGTTTGGTCTGCTGTGTGAGGCCTTGCGTTTTCTTGATGCAAGACGACGCCATGTGACTGATGACCCCTGCGTTTGTTCCTTATGTCTTTCTTGATCTGTCTCAGCAGTTCACAGTAGTAGTTGGCACTGTTCACGCTGCTTCCTTTCTCAAGGAATGAAATGGTGATTGGGCCTTGCATATCCCAAAAAAACCGTGAGTATCACCTTCCCCGTGAACCGCTGGGACTTGAACTTCTTCGTCCCTGGAGGTCAGACTGAATGAGGTCATTGACTGATTCGATCAGCTCAGGAGACCTCACTTCTGTAGGCCTCCCAGTCCTGTCTTCATCCTCAACATTGCTCCGTCCTTCTTTAAACAATTTAGCCCACTTGTAGACATTTTTTGACTGAAACATGTGGCACCATACACAGTTGACATTCTCCTATAAATTTCAACAGGTTTGCACCCTTCAGCAACTAAAAGCTCAATCCTGGAGCATGCTTCTTGGTCGGCCATCTTTTTTAATCTCCAAAACTCTCAAAGTTTTTTTTTCAATCTAAAAAAAAAAAAAAAAATTAAATCCCTTTGAAAAAGAAGTAAAGGAAAAAAAGTAAGCTTCTATCTGTATTAGAACTCCTTATACCTAAAAATTCACCTTATTTATTGAATGACCCTTGTATATTTTATTTCTGCAAGATTTTTAAAAGAGAAAATTAATTTTTGTTTACAAACCTATGAATCTGTCAAAAATGGAAGAAATAATGATACCTTTTGAAAACTCTCAAAACGTCCAGATTTCAATCACTATAATTTCTACTTGACATACAGTACAGTATTTTGATTACAGTATATAGTAAATTTAATAATTTAGTTTTCAATTAAAGCTAAAATAAAAACATCAAGAAAGCTTTTTAGTATTTAAAAAATTCATTTTAAAACTTAGGTATCGAACATGAGTGGAAGTACTTCAATTATTTCGTTTACGTTTCGGATACGGAAATAAAATTAGCAGATAATTTGTGAGATTTAAGTAAGAAATAACAGTCAGCCAGTTAAGTGTCATACGTGATACACACTTGGACGATCATGTCTCGAAACAGACATGACTGACTGGGCAGAAGATTATCACGTAGTAGGTTGCCATTACTTTCTGCGATAGATTGGTAGCCAGCCAAACCCAAACTCTCCTGTTATTTAACCCATAACTGGAGGGAACAGACAGATTTATACCTTTCCCAAGGATACTAGTGCGTAAGTGAAAGCAAAGATTTCAATTGGAATTTGAACTCGACTCACCGGTTTCTCATTCTGAGTCGATATCCACTGCACCACAACGCACATCCAACGCTAGAAATGTACATTTCTTAAATAGAGTAAACGAACCTTGTTTTTGATAAAAAGTTTTTTGTGTCTTAGTAGGATTTGATGGTGGTTTGCCCTCTACGCGGGAAGAAACGTAAAATCTGTTAGCACAAATTGCTGACATATTAAATACTCACCTACAAAATGCATTTTCATTTCGTTTCGTTCATTTGTTTGATTTTTTACGAAAATAAACTGTTTTCCATATTCTGACTTGGCGGACCGGCTGCAACCACTCTCTCACCTGCGTGACGTGGCTTCCCTGTGCCTCTTCTACAAGTACTTTCACGGCTTCTGCTCCGATAAACCTAGATCATTGGTGTCGCCTAGGTACGAATTTACACGAGATACTAGATTAGCAATTAGGTCCCACCCTTTTACAGTGAAACAGATAAGATGTAACCGTAATTTCTACTCCGACAGCTTCTTTTCTCGCGCTTCCCGCACGTGGAATTCCCTTCCACATGCCTGCTTCCCCGACAGCTACAATCTCCAGGAGTTTAAATGTAAGGTCAATAGACACCTCCTAACACACTAACTTGCATCTATTCTCTCAAACACTCTCACCATCTAACCAACCCTCATTCTCCGTATCCTTACCCGTCTATCACCCTCCTTCTGACATTTCCTATATCTAACTATTCTTTTCCCATCACTTCCTCGACCCTATGTAAAAAAAAAATCCTCTTCAGCAAAGACTATTCTTCAGCTGGTCTTGGTGGTTATCTTATTTTGAGAAACTGTTTCAACTCTTCTTCTATTTGCCTTGTCCCTTCAGGACGTAGGCGATCATGGCCTTCCACGTTTCCCTATCCCTGGTGGCTCTGAGCACGCCTTCTCCTGTTACAACATGCAATCCTCGTTCCGTTATCCACCTGATCAGGTCCTTCAAATATGTTATCCGTTGCTTTCCCCTGTCTCTTTTCCCTTCTATCTGACCTGTTAGTATCAGATTCTCCAAGCCCACCTTCCTCACTGCGTGTCCCAGGAACTTCAGCTGTCTCTTCCTGATACTCAATATTAATTTCCTTTTTGTTTCCATCATTTCCAAGACCCGATCATTGCTCACATGCTAGATCTATGATATTCGCAGCATCCTTCTGCAGAACCACATTTCAGTTGCTTCAAGTTTTTCCTTCATCTTTGATGGTATTGTCAAGCATTCACTACTTTATTGAAGGACGGACAGCACGTAGCCATCTATTCTTTGTTTCTAGCGAAATTGTCCTGTTTCTTAATACTTTACTCAACTTCAGGAATGCTTCCTTCGCCATGCCAATTCGCCTTCGGATCTCGATGACGCACTTTCCGTCTTCTGTTATAAAGCTTCCCAGGTATTTAAATTTTTGTACCTGCTTGATTCTGGTATCCCCGACCTGTATTTGGCATATTGGGCTGCCCTTTTTACTAATGACCATATGCAAGAAAGCTGCTACCATATAGACTGATTGTCTCAGACGTAATTAGCTAAAACAATTTTCTTTCTAAAAATAGAGCGGATAACTGTTTTTCTATCATTCCTACGTTTCTACATTATTATTATTATTATTATTATTATTATTATTATTATTATTATATGGACACAAGATTTAGAGGAATATTATGATAGAAACATACTTTTTTAAAGTTTGATCAGTCAGGTAAGGTCAAATTGGCGGATGTCAAAAACGCCTTTCTGTCTGTCCTTCTGATCCTAGGTTAGCTGCTAAGAAAGTCGGTTCACTGCGTCGTGCTAGAAATGTTTCTCCTCTGAATCTATCTTACATGCATGTAAATCTACAACTCGTCCATGCTTATTGCTGCCAAATATGGTATGGTGCTCCTGCTATATATATATATATATATATATATATATATATGTATGTGTGTGTGTGTGTGTATTTATTTTATCAACGATCTTTATATATATATATGTAAAGATCCTTGATAAAATCCAAAGAATCAGCAATATTATTAATCCTGATCTGTCGTCTCGGCTTCAGTAACTTTACCACCATCGTAATGTTGCTTCCCTGTTCGTTTTCTTTAAATATTTTTATGGACCAGTTCGGACCAGCACTTCGCTATGGTACCTAGACTTTATGAATTTAAAAGCACTTCGCTATGGTACCTAGACTTTATGAATTTAAAAGCACTTCTCTATGGTACCTAGACTTTATGAATTTAAAAGCAGTACTAAATGGTGACGAGGTCTCACCAATTTAAAGTTGAGTTGGCAAACTGTAACCGTAAGTTCTATGCTAACTGTTTTTTTTCTTACACTTCTCGCTTCTGCAACTCACTTTCGGTTTAATGCTTTCCAGTCAACTTTAATCTTCAAAAATCTAAATGCAATGTCAATCGCTATCTGCTGTCCTCTCTTTATGTTCATTATTAAATGTTCCTGCTCTTAATTCTTCCACATCCTGTAACCTCTTGCATTTTAGGCGCTTTACTGCTTTACCCACTGCCATAAGAGTGCCTCTGTACCTTTTTAAATAGATACTTTCATGCTAATTGTTCATGTGCTTTTCATTATGTTATCTAGACTTTATGAATTCAAGCACAGTATTAGAATGGCGTAAAGATCTCGTCAGTTTACAGTTGAGCTGGCTAGATGTATCTAAGTTCTATGCTAACAGTTTCTTCTCTCACACTTCTCGATTGTGGAACCCCACCACCCAGCTTTCCAGGCAACTTTAATCTTCAAAAATTTAAACGCAATGTCAATTGCTATCTACTGTTCTCCTGATTACTCTTCTTTTGTTCTCGCTCCTTAGTAATGTTTCTTTTTTCTAATTCTTCCATACTAAGTGTGTCATACCTTCCATACCCTTGTGTCATAGTGGCTTGCATAGGGCGAACTCGATTAAAAAACATTAACGACAATAAGTTTTGTAAAATGGTCGGCTCCTTGTTACGCTCTGGTAAGCACCTGATTGCACGTGTCATCCCCCATCTTTACAAGAGTCAAATTAGGCCAAGAATGAAGGACTGCTGTCATATTTGGACGGGGGTCTGCACAGATCACATTTTCCAGCTTAGATGGAGTTTAAAAGCGTCTCCGAGCTTTTATGAGTGACGAAGTATTTTCCACTCTCCGACATCTCTCTCCCACAGGTGGGATGTGGCAAGCCTCTCTCTGCTCTCTTGCTATTTTCTACGGAAGGTGCTCAAACGAACTATGTTTCTTCGTTCTTCCAGGCCTTCACAGCAAGGACCCTGCCAGTTATATTGTAGCAAACCAACCACATTCCCTCAGTATTTCACCAATGAGAAGTAAGTTTCACTTGAACAGCTTCTTTCCGTGAACCCCTTCTATTTGAAACCGATTCCCAAGAGCATGTTTTCCTGATCTTTACAATCTTAACCTGTTCAACTCTAGAGATAATCGTTACTTTCCACTCCTATTCATACAAACTGCCTCCTAACGTACCCCTCTACCTTGAGTGGTCCCCAGGCCTTACTGTCAAAAAACAAAGCAAGGATTTCTGTGGATCTAGTCTTGATTTTGGTGTCGGCACTGAATTTTTTATGATAAACATATTTCTCCGTTGATATGTAAAACCCATTTTTCAATCGTGGTGACAATGCGATACAAAAATAAAAGTTAGTGTTTCTGGGTAAAAGATTGTTGCAGATGTGGAATGTTGTTTGTGGTTTTCAAGTGACAACTGATGAGGAACTCAAATTCCCTCTTTGAAAATTTTTCTCAATTTGCCTGAGTTGTTCATGAGCAGTTGAACATGACAAACTTTATTTTGCGACAGATCTCTGGGGTTTGGGAAGGGGTCCAATTCAATAGTGTCTTTCAAGAATTCTTCCAGAGTAAGTCTTGGATATATCCCAATCGCCACTTTTTGAAAACCTTTTAAATCACAGCTGATTTTAATGCGTTTCACTGCTTCCATATCAGTCAGTCAGTCAGTTAAGTGTCATACATAATACACGCTTAGGCGATCATGTCTCGAAAGAGACATGGCTGACTGAGCCGTTGTAGGGTTACTACTGTAAGATTTTGCCGTAGTAGGTTGGCATTACTTTCTACAGTAACTGGTTGCTAGCAAAGGCTATAGAACCCAATCTGTCCTGTTATTTAAACCATAACTGGAGCGAAGAGACGGATTAATACCTTTCCCAAGGGAATTTGTGCGTAAGTGAATGCAAGAAATTCAATGAAATTCGAACTCGGCTCCCTAATTTCTCGTTCCGAGCCGATATTCACTGCACCACAACGCTTCCGTATACATCGCACAAATGTTTTTTAAATGCATATGTAGCAGTACAACATTTTCGAAATTCATGCACTAAGCAATAGCGAATATGATTCTTTTTAAAGTTATAATGAAGTTAACTTCTGAAATCTCTTATAAACAACACAGAAGAGATTCTAGGCGTACTTTCTGTTAGTTTACCATCCTTGAGTCGGTCTTGACTGGTTGACTCATAATTCAAAGCAGTGCAGAAAGTAAATACTTTTCTAAAACTCTAATATAATTACTGGATGTGCGTTGTGATGCAGTGGATATCGGCTTGGAATGAGAAATTTGGGAGCCGAGTTCGAATTCTAGTTGAATTCCTTGCATTCACTTACTCGCAAATACCCTCGAGAAAAGTATTTGATTTTTGGATTATGTTTTATTTATTAGGGAAAAAATACACTTTAGCACGTACGCACGCACATACATCTGTATTTATAAACACACACACACACACACACACACATATATATATATATATAAAATTCTATAATAATATCGAATTACTAAATTCTAAAGTAAGGTTTAATATTCATAATTAAATTAGAAATTTTTCTCTAAATAAAATTTAGAATTTTATAGAAGTAATCGATTTACTAAATTATAAAGTAAGGTTAATAACCATAATTAGATTAATTATATATACTGTCCTTAACACACACAAAACTTCAACTATTACCTTAAATTCAAACCTCCACCACATACACAATTGACTAGATATAAGAAATTTAAAATTAAAAATTTAATAGAAAAAACGGTTTCCAAACTATGATCTAGTTAATAATTAAAAATTAAAAATTTAATAGAAAAAAATATATTCCCTAAATCCAAAGTTAAGATTAAACATACAAACTTACATTAATTATAAAGACTCTGCCTAAATTAAATACATCCGCGCCAACCACTACCGGCTTATCTAAGAAATCCATAAGGATATAGTCTAGTCACTAGATAATAAAAACTTACAATTGTCTAGAAATCAAAGAATCTCATTAATCAACCATTTAAAAAACAGCCTCCCCAAAATTCCAACGGTAAGAGACTTATTCCCCTATCACTAACCCCCACCAACACCTCTAACAAAACTAAATAAATATAAGGAAAGAGGATTTCCATTACTTTACACACCGCCTGATGAGATATTGATGTTTCAATGTCGAAACAATCGTACCTTTGTAGCGGATATATATAGAATGATTATGTGCATGTTCCAAAATATGATTTATAATAACTATTCACAGCTCTATATATTATATATGGAGCACTGTTTTAAATTAATGTTTTGGACGTTGTAAGAATTCTTTCTTCGTTCTGTACTCACTCGGATATATATATATATATATATATATATATATATATAGATAGATAGATAGATAGATAGATATATGGAAAGAGAAAAAGGAAAAGATTGTAAATATAGAAATCAAGCCTGCGTGGTGGCTGTAAGTTTCACGACTCAAGTGATATTAACATCCTGCAAGTGCTTTGTTTTTTATATTGAACACACTTCCACTATATATATAGTAAACAGTATACATTATACTTATATAATATATGCGTATATGTATGTGCGTGTGCGTGCTTGTGAGGTTGATATAATGATAGATACGAAATATCCGATCAAAGTATGTAAGATGGAATTTCTTAAAGCCAATTGAACGTTTAAATTTTTTTACTTGTCAACGTTTCGCTCATTAAGAGCATCATTAGAGCAACTGAAATAATTATGGAAATTTTACCATAGCAGGCTTACTGCTTAGAAATGCAGTAGTCAAATTAATTATGTCGGTCAAAATTAACAGTTAATAAAATTTAGAAATAATATATAGCTTTTAACAATATCTATCTATCTATCTATCTATCTATCTATCTATCTATCTATCTATCTATCTATCTATCTATCTATCTATCTATCTCTATTCTATTTCTATCTATCTATCTATCTATCTATCTATCTATCTATTCTGTTCTGCTTCTATCTATCTATCTATCTATCTATCTATCTATCTCTATCTATCTATCTCGTTCTGCTTCTTATCTATCTATCTATCTATCTATCTATCTATCTATCTATCTATCTCGTTCTGTTCTTCTATCTATCTATCTATCTATCTATCTATCTATCTATCTATCTATTCTATCTATCTATCTCGTTCTGTTCTATCTATCTATCTATCTATCTATCTATCTCGTTCTGCTTCTATCTATCTATCTATCTATCTCGTTCTGCTTCTATCTATCTATCTATCTATCTATCTATCTATCTATCTCGTTCTGCTTCTATCTATCTATCTCTATCTATCTATCTATCTATCTATCTATCTATCTATCTATCTATCTATCTATCTATGTAGATGCATGGGTGGGTTAATACGTTTATAGATTGGTACATTGTTAAGCGTTGAGTTGCGATCTGAATATAGTCTTCAATTTAAGTGATTAATATTAATCATTGGTGTTGTATCCGTGGTCTTATAATGAAACTTATTGTATTCATATCGAACCAGTATGAGACAAAGTGCAGGCTTGACCGATCCGTGTTTCTGAAAATATAGCACTCAGAAGTTATAAGCAAATGTAAAGTTAACGGCTTTTATTAATGAAAGAAAAAATAAAATTGCACAAAATAGAATTAAGGACAGTGAAAACCATAATCAGAATGTACTATGACTCCAAATAATAAGAACAACATCTTAACTCGACGAAGAATAGAGCAATAGAAATGTTCTGCCATTTCTTTTGACAGTCAATACAAAATTCTTGCATGTTCTTTGACTATTTGGTGCTAAGAGTAATCGGTCTAATCCTCTTACAGAAATCATTATTTCAATAAACATCAGAACTGTGTTTTTGGGAAGTGGGTTGGGGCGAAAACTTTCCAACGCCCTTCACCTTCCCAACATGACTTAAACCCTCTTTAGATGGCCGAAAAGGTGACTATTTCCTGTAGTTGGTTTAACCATGAAACTAATTATTTATGGCTCTCTTCCACATAAAGTTGAGATTAAGAATAATAACTGTCTTTATCTATGAACCTGCACTTATGCTTATGACATACCAGAGTCAGCTTAACACACACACACACACACACACACACACACACACACACACACACACACACACACACACACACACACACACACACACACACACACACACACACACACACACACATATATATATAATCCTTTTGGATTTAAATATTTATTGCTTCTTTTACCTGTAGTTAAGATCTCTCGGATCTAATCCCAGATAAAATATCGAAATTAAATTTTACCATTCATTATGGATAAATTCACCCCGGAATGATCCTTAAAAAAATATTTCCGGTGTCTTTACCCATACACAAAGAACTTCCGAATTTTTCCATAATAAAAAATGATCGTGAAATGAATTTATTTCGGGGAAATGATCATTCGATATACATAATTATCAAAGTTTAATACGCAATAAACATATACATATTTGGCTCTGCAAATAAATATTTTTAATTACACTGAGCTCTCTGGATCAATTTTGATATTTAATTTTCAACAATTAATATTAATAGGACCCTCCTGGGCATTTACGTACATGCCACTTCCTTTTGGATTTAAATCTTTCACACACACACACACACACACACACACACACACACACACACACACACACACACACATATATATATATATATATATATATATATATAGGAAATAGCTCACTCTTTTCCTATCTCTTTCTCTATCCCTATATATCTATATATATATACGATATATACATGTGTGCGTGTGTGTAATGAGATAGCTATATATATATATATATATATATATATATATATATATATCAAGAACAATATTTTGGAAAAATGTATGACAAAGTCGAAAATACTTATTTTTAGTTCGATGAAATCCTAAAGGATGAAATGCGTCACAAGATAACTTTTTCCACATTGTCATACATTTTCCCCATATATATATATATATATATATATATATATATATATATATATATATATATATATTAACTGAGTGGTTTTATTTCAATCATGTCGATTTCGACGTTTTGTGAGGGCATTATTGTAACACCTAAAGAGAGAAGATATTACAATAATGTCCAGACGAAACTTCGAAATCGGCCTAAATAACACCGCTAAGTGACAAACTTTTGTACATTAATTCTATTAACGCTCTAACCATATTTTGATATCGAGCAGTTTAAGACAAACAAAAAAATATATTCCTTTCCACCTGAAATGCCTTTCCACTACCGAAAAAAAAAGGCACAAACACATTATAACTTAATAATAATAATAATAATAATAATATATATATATATATATATATATATACAAAACGCAAGATGTGTGTCTGTCTGTCTGTCTGTCTGTCTGTCTGTATGTATGTATGTATGTCCTTTATACAAATCCACAAGTTTTATCCGATTCTCACCAAACTTTACACAAATATTCTTTAGGCTGGGTCATGGGTTATTTTTTTTCGATTTTCCCTTCGATATCGGAAATCGTTACCCCGATATCCGATCAGGATTTCAGCCCTTTTATCGTGGTTCTTGCTGCAGAATTTGCTCTAACTTGGTAAAATTATAAATTTTTGTCTCAAACATTAGTAGATCTTCTCAAACGACTCATTTTCCCCGATATCGGAAATCGAATCTGAACAAAAACAGATATTCAGCCATCAATATGGCTCATTTTCTTCAATTTTACTCCCGATAGGTACGATAAGTTTTCATGGACTTACTAAGGTTAGTTTATCCTTGCAGGACTTATTTGACTCCGATATTGGAAATCGATATCCAGATATCCTATCGGGTCTGATCAAAATCAGGTTTTCAACTCTATTATTTTCAATTTTTGTTTCGGGTTTTGCTCTAAGTAGGTATAATTGTAGTTTTTAGTCTCAACCATGATACCATTTACTCAGAGGACTTATTTAATTTCAAAATTCAGTTTATTATTTCTCAACCATAACAGGAAATCAAAATTTGACTTACATCCATTCATTTTTCTTTCAATCTACGGTTTCGCTTTTATTGGAAACAACTATTGCTTTTTTAGTCTTTCGTGCCAACGTCCAAAGAGTCTGAGCTCCAGGACCATGGATTAGTTTTAAAGCTTTCATTACACCCGAGCAACACCGGGCTATACTGCTAGTATATATATATAATTTTCATAATGGCTCGGAAGCAAGGAATTTATATATCAGTTTCTTAAATAAATTCTAGGCAAATCCTCATCCATACATATGTATATATATGCTCACACACATTCTATCTTTCACATACACATATACAAACAGATAGTGGTTTGTATGTTATCATATTTTTCAGTCAATATAAAATTATGGGACATATAAGCATTGATGAAATACAGCAAAATATCAAGAAGGAAAACAGTTGGAACCCACGTAGACAATTTTAGGCTATTACACATGAAATGACGCACTTTATAGGAAATGAATAAAACGCTTCTGAAGTGTTAATTAACTTATTTATTTAGATGAAATAGGTACCATGTTGATAAATTAATGTTCTTTAACATACCTCTAAATTCTTGATCCCTTTAAAAAAAAATTCTCGTCCTTTGATGTGATAAACAGTTTAAATGCTTCGATTATCTCTTCGTTATTGGAGAATGTTTTATTGCATATGAAAAGCTCAAAATATTTAGATAAATTATAATCAGTAGGAGAGATATCAGGTGAATATCAAAGATGAGGCAAAATTTATTAATACAGGCTATGCAGATTTTGGGCATTTGATTGAGAAGCGTGCGACTGTGCGTTGTCGTCAGTAAAATTGGGACACTCCTAATCACAAATCTCGGATGTTTCTTTTTTCAATTTTTCGTGCAAACACACAATTTCTCCACAAAAATAAAGGTGCTGTTATTGTTTCTTCTTGAGAGAAGAATGTATAATAAATAATCCCCTTGAAAAACAACTGTACAATAACCATTAACTTTCTAGAGTGCAGTGGAGGTTTTGAGCGTTGTTTTGGTGATTGACTTGCTTCTTTTATTGGCCTACTCTTTTACTGTTATCAAAGATGTGAAGTTGTTGTAGCGAAACTTCGCCGCAAAGTTGCAGTGATCGGTTTGGCCGGAAGTAAGACACGAAAACACGAAGGTAGGTTCAGAACTGTGTATTAGTATAACAAGAACATATATACAAAGTAAGTGTTAATAATCAGTAAATTGGAATAAGTAAGTCCGAACGGTACAGTTACGCTGCTTATTGCCTGACTAGTAGCTGATTTTCACTGCGCACTTAACTGCATAAACCGGAAGTCACGCAGGTAATTGTATATAAAAAAAGGAAGAGTTCATTCCTCATAGGAGGGCACCATAACAAAAGAGTATCCGTTTCTCATCGTACGTAATGATTCGATGCAAAAATGGATACTTTTCCTAGTTTGTGCTCCTACAATAAGATGACTCGACATTGTTTGATTGTAATCATATTTATTGGTCTTATGCGTAACAATATATTGAAAGAAAAATTATCTGAGAAGAAAAAGTGTCAGGAATAAGTTAATAATTTTATATACTAATGAGGTTACTTTGTTAGTCGGCCGGATCAACAATGAACCAAAAATGCATCATTTCATGTGTGAAAACCTAATATCCCAAAAAATAATTTAAAAAAAAGAAAGAAAGAAATGAAGAAGAAAAATAGATTTTTTTTATATCCACAATGTATATTTACTTATTTCGTTTCATTTATTTATTTAATTAATTAACTGGGTGTTTCATACATAAATCATTCGTGATCCTGTTTTATTTCTGCGCGTCAATCTATTGTATATCTATACATATATATGTTTACACAGGTCTCTTTGTAGATAAATTGAAGTGAATAAAAAGGTACCTTTTTCGAGGTACTCGCGGGATGTAAATATACAAAAATGTATTGACCATGGCAGGCAGGAGTTAAAAAAATTGCCCTAGGTGTTAAAAACTTTCTAGTTTTTCTAGGTTCGATCCCAGAATTACAATGTTACCGTGCCCATTATATATATAAAAAAAAAACAAAAACAAACAAACATGTAGACCAGACAAGTCACCCACCCACCCAGTTCACATGATTGTATATAAGTATGTGTATGTATGAGAATGTTTATACTCATGGGTATCGCAGATTTGACAAGTAGACGAATGGAACTGACTGTAATGGGCTAGGATATGAAAGACTTGCCCAAGATATCCGCTCAAATGTTTGAACCAAAAATATTTATACTGACATGACTAGTTAAGGAACCAATCAGTTTATTATATGAGCCTGGACACCTATCTAAGATATTTAAATATGTGCGCATGCGTATGTGTGTATGTGTGTGTAAAATAACATGGTTAAAGTTTGTGTACAAATGTATGTATGTATGTATTTTATTTTATTTCATTAATTTTCTTCCCCACCTTTTTTTTTTTTTTCATTTTTTTTTTAAAATCAAGCTTGATAGAAATTCTAACCACAAATCAAATCGTATTTGTCGGAATTAATTTTGCGTTTGGTTTTTCAGAGTCTCGTCTCGTTTTTGGAGCTTTTTAGCTTTTATCCGTCGGTTTTGGAACCAGATTTTAATTTGACGTTCACTCAAATTAAGTAACTGAGACAGTTCCCATCGGCGTGATTTTGATATGTACGTTGACAACGCGTATTCCCTTTCCAGTTCCGCTATTTGATATTTTGAATATGGACGTCTTCGCTTTCTCAGGGCGATCGCCGATGGTGGCAAGGCGGACGGAAGATGAATGGCTTGCTGAAGGTCTGAAAAATTAAAATATATATATATATATATTATTCCAGTTGAAACATGTCGTTTGCATTGTTATAAAATAAAAAGAACTGAAAAATAATTATATCTTCAATTTCATGAATATACAACGTCAAATGAATAAATTATTATTTGAATATTTATGCGTGCAAATATTTTATTTTTTATTTTTCCTATATTTTCATTATCCTGTTTTAAATTCTCATTGTATCCCTCGATTTTACAAGCATAAAGAAATACAAAAACATCTCTAATTTTTACAGAAATCATTTCGATAGTTTTTATCTGAATTTCTGGGATGAAGAGTTTTTATTTACACTATCACGTGCGGATTATTGTCCTCATCTTTGCTGTTGCTATCTTAACTAATGTGGATCCGATAGTGGGGCCACGACATATGATGAAGGTCAGAACACACAACGACTGAAACGTTAATGTTGTGGGCACGTACTTTTCCAGTCATTATTTAAACCATAAGGATAATAGGTTTAACATTAAACCAATTATCCGGACAACGGATAATAGGTTTAACATTAACCCTATTATCCGGACAATGGATAATAGGTTTAACATTAAACCTATTCTCCGGACAACGGATAATAGGTTTAACATTAAACCAATTATCCGGACAACGGATAATAGGTTTAACATTAAACCAATTATCCGGACAATGGATAATAAGTTTAACATTAAACCTATTATCCGGACAACGGATAATAGGTTTAACATTAAACCAATTATCCGGACAACGGATAATAGGTTTAACATTAAACCAATTATCCGGACAATGGATAATAAGTTTAACATTAAACCTATTATCCGGACAACGGATAATAGGTTTAACATTAAACCAATTATCCGGACAACGGGTAATAGGTTTAACATTAAACCAATTATCCGGACAATGGATAATAGGTTTAACATTAGACCTATTATCTGGACAACGGATAATAGGTTTAACATATTGTATTTAAGAAGGAAAACATAATTACAAGAATGGCATTAAGCCACACCTACCTGGCGATCTGCTCCCGGAACGACTGCCCTGAGAGTATAAACCTTATGGTTTAAATAATGACTGGAAGAATACGCGCTCACAACATTAACGTTTCGGTCGTTGTGTGTTCTGACCTTCATCAGGTATATGTCGATCTAGGTAACCTACAAAGAATTCCGAGCGATTTTTTTTTTAATATACGAATGTAGACTGTTCTCGTTCTATATAAAAGCGAAGAGAGGATATCTCTAGACCGAATAAAAGGTTTAGTTCGGAGCTCTTTGTAGATTACCCAGATCGACATAAACTTGATGAAGGCCGTAGGGTACAACGACTGAAACGTGATAACAACAAGGATGAAGACTATAGCCTGCATGTAAACAGTGTAAATAATCATATCAATACTTTTTTCCAGGTCGTCTCCATACAATGTAGGATCGAATTCGATAAATTTTCTCTCTATTTTATAATCATAAATAATAAAATAAATCATATGAATACTTTTTATTTTTATTTTGAAGTATTTTAGTTGAAATAACTCATTTTAGTCTCGCTGGTCGACAAAAAGTTCCCTAAATTGTGTAAAAAATTAAAAATAATTGTTTTCTTTATGTTCAAACTATTTCAGAAAAAAATAGAGAGAAAATTTATCGAATTTGATCCTACATTATATGGAGACGGCCTGAAAATAGAAAATAATAACCTCACCCCTGCAACGTTTATTATTTACTTTGCTGTATTCCATATTGTTTTATAAGCAATATTAATCACTGTTTTACCGCAGGCGTTTATTGTGGCCCGATACCAGATAAAATTCTAATTTACGATCTAGATCAGGGGTCGTCAAACTTTCTCGACCAGAGACCCACTTTTGTTTCTCTTTCTTCCTCAGCGAGCCCCATTTAAAATATCTTTGAACCTTAAAACTCGCACTGATATAGGCAATAAAAATGTTAACTAAAATGAAGAAAAGTTAAGATCAGGTTCAAAATTTCCCCAGCATCATCTTATTCCGAATGTTCCAAAAACATATTCAAGAAAATATATTAAGCAATCCCAATGATTAAGGCAAATTATATACTAAATACACCAAGCCTAAATACAGCCGATGCTATTAAACATTAATATATAACTAATAACCAATTAATCAGGTATTGTATGCAAAGAATATGGTTAAGACCGGGAGTGAATTGTTTCAAATGCAAAGAAGCCCTTAAATGAGTGTCCTATAAAAGGTACAAAGATGGTGATGCTTGGAGATACATAAAAATACCATGTGCTTTATACAAAAAATGTAGCAATATCAAACGAGATCTTTTTTGATGGGTTTGATACTTCTTTAAGATATATTTTTAGAGTACTGATTAAGTATGCCACAAGGCCGTCAATATACAGCATAAAATGCTTTGGGTACAAGAAACCACACAAAAAATATATTAAACCATCTTAAGCAGAAATACCAAAGATCTATTTTAGCAGAGATAAATTGGGTGGACTTGGTATCGTTGTGCAAGTTGTTCGCTCACCGACTGCCATTTGACTCCTTGAATATCATCGACTCCCTAGAGGTCCTCAACGACCCGTAGGGATCCCGTTTAACGACCCATCATCTAGACAGTGATTATCTGCCGTGGTGTGGTGACTGACAAGCTAGTTCGATTCTTGTTAAAACGAACCACTATTTTGGTATAGCGGATATCGACGTGGACAGTAGAATCGGCGAGCAAGGTTCAAATTCTATCCTAGTCTGTTTACTTCACTTTCGCACGAATGTTTCTGCTTGCACCACAGCTGTAGGTTAAATAGCAGAGTATAATGGTTTCGCTAGCCTTGGATAGCAGTCAGTCAAATAGACGAGCTACACTGAATTCAAAACTATAGAGAATGCATTTATATATCCACATGTAGTCATTGCAAGTCGTAAATAATAAAAGAAACACAATGTGTGATGTAGGTATTAAAAATACTAACAATACTGTACCAAACTTTATGTGTCAGTTAATATCTCTGTTATATTTACATACACACAAAAACAGGTAAACTGAATTAGGATGTGTGTGCACACACACTAAATCCCTCTCAGGCACAAACACACAGAATATATATATATATATATATATATATATATATATATATATATATATATATATGCGTATTAACGCTCAGTCAGGTTAATGGAAAATGAAAATATAAAATCAATCAGATGATTAAAAAGCAGCCGATGCATCTTTATATGGCAAAACCAGCGTGCTAAGCCTTTTTTGTCTTTTGCAATACGTATGTACGCATGCGTACGCACGTTTCTGTGCGTTACATCCGTTAATTTTACGACTTGGTCTAAAACAAGAAAACGTGAAAAATAAACTCGTTATAAGAATAAAGAAAACTCTGCGCACGTCAACGAATATATCAAGATAAATAAAAAGAAAATGTAAAAACTCATAATCAGAATCAGCTTTAATAATACGAATAAAATAGAAAAAAATCCCGCTTAAAGAAAATCTTTTCCCGCCAAAAATTGGCTGTAAAAAGCTGCGTTCGTGAACTGAATTGCAAAATAAGAGTTTTTGCTCTTCATCAGAAAGATGGTGGCTAAATAAATCACTATGCGTACTTTTATCTTGTTTTTGTATTACGAGAACCATGCTAAAAGCCACATTTGCTTCATTAGTCGTGACTTGCTTCTATTTTTCGGATTCTCTATATTAGCAGACATTAGCTCATACAGGCATGCATACACTTATTCATATAGTCATACATACACTAGAATGACAAACTTCTGTGCATACATTAAATAGCTTACAACTTTGTAGTTTATTTCCTTTTACTGATGAAATTTCTAAATTGTATGTATATTTTTGGTCATTTTGTATAGCAAGAAATATACATGGGTTATACAAAAACATATGTAAGGTGTTCATCGGGTGACACTTAATGTGACGAAAGGTTAGATACCTGGGGGACGACCTTTGTGAGGAAAAGCTCTTCAAGTAATGGCAAGAGAAATAAAAATAAAACCCACCCCAAAGAATATAGATATTTATTAAGCTACCGCAAAGGATATGCAAAGTAACTCTGAAATTAATGCCCTATATAAGGCAAAAATATGAGCTCGGAGATGTATTTGCTAAGTCGGATTGAAAAAAATATAGGTATTTACTAGTCTTTTAATAAGATATTACTAAGTTTAACATCACTAATGTTGGCTAAAAGTAGGTCCTGTCTACTACCAAAACCGTTCTGTGAAAAAAAAAAAAAAAAAAATTTGATATCAACATCCAATCCCTTGCTGTTGGCAAATACGTAGTTATCAGGAGCCGGCATATTGTCTATCTGCATAACCGTTTATTTAATTATATATATATATATATATATATATATATATATATATAAGCTCTATCACTGATATTGAGCGCTTTCAAATATATATATATATGCAATTTGTTATAGATATCATATTATTTATATATTATATATGCGTGGTACTTATTTGAAAGCGCTCAATATCAGTGATAGAGCTTATATATATATATATATATATTTACGCTCTCACACCCTGATTGAGCACTCTGGAAAAGTGGGAGACTTTGAAAAACAGTAGCTACTCCGGCATATACGCATCGCTCATTCAATAATGAATTAGAGCACTCTAGCTATTGGCCATGTATAATGATATACGCTTAAAAGTCCGCCTTCTTCTACCGGACGCTTGTGGCCCAGAGGTAGAATCGCCGACTGACGCCAATTCGGTCGGGTTTCAATCTTGGGTTAGGTAGCGATCGGAGTCTAACTGTATTGATGAGCTGTGATACAGCGAAACAGATCTGTCTGCTCATGACTATAGTATATATATATATATATATATATATATATATATATATATGATATTTATAATTATATACATACACTTTTCACACACACACACACATATATATATATATATATATATATATATATATATATATATATATGTGTGTGTGTGTGAAAAGTGTATGTATGTGTGTGCGCACGCGTATATTTATATGTATGCACGTTTGAATGTATAATCTACAAAGATGGACACACAAATAACTCAATATAGCAATATGACCCTCAGCAAGATTTTTTGTACAGCATTTGTAAAATAAAAGTGTGTAGGTCATCCAGTGGACTCACTCAACGCCATTAAACCAAATTTGCAAATCTTTTGTGTCATTTAAGACATCATCAACGAATCATTCGCGAAGAACGTGGTTGGATCTGCTTTTCGAGGGCGCAGAATGGACACAGAAATAACACAATTTACCAATATGATACGCACCAAGAATTTCCATGCAGTATTTGCAATAAAGTCTGTATGCCATCCAATGGACTCATCTGGTACCATTAAACCAAAGATTCAGATAATAAAGTGGCTGTCAGAAAACTCGCCTGTTCTCAGTGTGGAATGGCTCGCAGGTCACTTGCCTGTCTTATGATTCATTTAAGACATCATCACGACATGGAAATCCTCCCTGAAATACTTGTTTATAGGTCATAAGACATGGTGGGGGGTTACGAATCAATTAATAATGCATAAACGAAGCGTTATGTATACATATAACAAAGTATTGAATGCAACATTGCTATATCGCTTCCTGCGGCAAATGAACGGTTGCACTCTCGGTGAAGCTTCGTGTTCTGAATGTCTGTTGGATCTCAAGTTCATCCCAAACCTCAAGTAGAAATCATGCATAGGAAAAACAAACAAACAAAAAAAAAAAAGCGAAACAGAACAAAAAAGAACAAAACAACGAACAAAAAAAACCCCAAGAAACGGTTGGCTCATTCTATCGTTGCAGGAAGTACCCTACTCCTCTTTCAATGCTTTATCTTTACAAGAGATAGATAATCCAGAACAAGAGATATACAAGAGATAGATAATCCAGAACTGAATATAGTTAGCAAGTAATACAAATATAATAGCATCATGCATGTGCAAAAAAAAAAAAAGAAAAAAAAATTATGGAAGCATTATTAATAAAAAAGAAAAAACCAACACTCAACAATATCAACTATGAATACGACCACGATGTTTACGCTTAATTTTACCGCCAGTTAACTCTAAAATCGAGTAATTCCGCCTTTAATAATTAACTTTATGGCTTTACGTCTATTTGTTTACATTAAAATTGAGTTTTTATATTAACAATACTCTTTAAGACAAATATTTTAATGTTTTAATTTCAATCTCGTCGCATCTCAAATGATATATTGGCTACAATATTTCTTCAATCCTTATTTCAACTGATACAACTGACACTTCCTTTTCTTTTGTCAATACATTGCTACACTTTAATGTATCAATATCCATTGGTCTACAGCCACAAATCTTTTAAGTTATAATAACCTTCCACTCCACTAAATTCAACTAATATGGTGACAGCTTTTATTTTTATTTTGAATTTCCTTATCAATATACATACATACATACATACATACACACACACACACACACACACATATATATATATATATATATATATATATATATATATATATATATATTGTAAAAGTCAAAGGAATTAGTTTTTTTCAGAGGTCAAACCATCTCAAGACAGTCTGAACAACTTCAAACTGATACTACCCATATTTGGAACTGGATTCTCTCTCTTTCTTCCCTATTCCCTCCCTTTCCTTTCTTTTCCTTTTTTCCTTTTTCTCTTTCCCCTTACATTAATTGTCATTTATTTGTTTGTTTGTAATCTTATGTTTATTATTATTATTATTTTTATTATTATCCCTCTCTTCATTTTAAGAAAACGTTCATTCCGGCAGAAATTTTGTACCAGATGGAGGAAATATTGTAAAATATCTGATGATATGAGCTAATTAAACTCATTGAAATGAACTATAGTTGATAACAAATATGACGCGTTGAGTTTTCCTTTATAAACATATATATATATATCCGCAGATAGATCTGTTTTGCTGTATCACAGCTCATCAGTACGGTTAGACAGCCGAATGCTTTTTATTTAGGATTGAAACCCGACCGAATTGGCGTCAGTCAGCGATTCTATCTCTGAGCTATGGTAGAAGGAGGCAGACTTTTTAGCGTGTATATTATCATTATAGACGCCCAATAGCTGAGAGTGTTCTAATTCATCGCCGAATGAACGATGCGTATATGCTAGAGTAGCTACTGCTTTTAAAGTCTACCATTCTTCCAGAGTGCTCAATCAGGATGTGAGAACGTATATATATATATATATATATATATATATATATATAGAGAGAGAGAGAGAGAGAGAGAGATACAATGAGGAAGAGAGATAAAGCATTTAAAATTAAAAGTTAGGGAGTTAAATCTCTCTCCCTATCGAGAACATATACAGTTAGAGTTACAAAGAGAAAGCGAAATCTACGAGAGTATGGGTGTTAAAACTATGGAAAAAAGAAAGAGAACAAATAGAATGACATTATTACTACAATTTCTTTATCATTCTCCTTTTCTCTATTTATCAGTCTATCCATCTCTAAAGAAAATTGTTTAGTAAGATGGTGACAATGCAGAATTGTGGAACGCGACCGACTCTTGAAACGGGAAAGGACTTTGCCAGTTTGAGTGACAGACGAAGTGACAGCCCTCCATAAAACGTCGCTTTGAATCGAGGCCACCGGAGATAGTAATCGGAAATGGATGAACCATAAACTTCAACAACCGCCCAGAATAAATTCAACAGTTTTAATCGAATCTTAGCATTGTGAACTTTTATGGGCGCCCGGATTTATCCGGTTTCACTATTTGCCCGTGCCACTGAACACACGAGTTGCTCCCCTTTTTTTTGATCTTGAAAAAGGGAAATGATTTATAATGAATTTTCCAGAATAATATAATTGAAAAAATAAATCTCCCCGATCTGTCAGCAAAGCTTAGCTGTGTACCTGTCAGATTGGCGAAGATCAGGGAAGCAATTGAATTCTTTCTTTAAATGGGTTTTGGGCGTTTTTTTTTTTATCAAAGTAGATATTGCACAGTTTGTGTAGATACTGATTTCATTATTCCTTTTTACAAATATATTTGAACTGAAAATATTTCTTGTTTTTAAATTGTTTAGAATAATACTGATTATGATGATGATGGTATTTTATATGGACATACGTAATACAGATATGAAACGATATGATACAATACATAAGATTATAATGATATGAGAATAAATGGCGACCAAGCTATGACATAACAATTCTTGGTTCTGGTAATGTTTACGAACGAGAAAAGGAAACATCAACTAAAAAATTATATATATATATATAATTCTTTTTTTGATATTTCGTTTTCGCGTATTATTGTGTGTATTTGGGCAGTATTTTTTCATTGATGCATGTTTAATAATCCAATCTAAGTTTTCGGCTTACATTATATATATACGGACAAACAAAAATTTACATAAAATAAATAGACAAAACTTGTCTATATTATTTAATGAAATATGCATTAATAATAATAATAATTATAATATATATATATATATATATATATATATATATATATATATATATATATAAACTTATTTATAAATGGAACTTTGTGTGTCTGTGTGTCTCTGTGTGTATGTATCCGTTACCTATAGACTCCGAAACGGCTGAACCGAGTTTCTCGAGAATTTACACAGTTGTACTATAAGCGTCTGCGAGTGTTCTTAGCTAGATTTTGTTTCAAGGTATCCTCGATAAATATCGAAAATTGATAATAAAAAAATCAGGTTATAGAAGCAGTGGTCCGATTTTAATCAAATTTTATACACTCATAGACAAAGACATAAGAAACGATATTCAGTAGTTTCAAGGTTGCAGTTCTTACAATAGTGCAGAAGATCGATAATATATATATATATATATATATATGGCAAGATGTTTGTGTGTGTCTGTTTATTTGTCTGTATGTCTGTATTTTTTTCAGTCAATTTTATTCTAGTTTTTGCTTTAAGTTTGGCTCTAAGTAGATATAATTGTAGTTCTTAGTCTCGGCCATGATACCATTTACTCAGAGGACTTATTTAGCCTTCAAAATTCAGTTTACGATGAAAAAATTTTTTTGATATCGATACCAGGAAATCAAAATTTGACTTACATCCATTCATTTTTCTATTAGTCTACAGTTTTGCTTTAACAACTATTGCTTTTTAGTCTTTCCAAGTGTATGAGCTCCAGGACCATGGATTAATTTTAAGGCTTTCATTACACCCGATCAACGCCGGGCTATACTGCTAGTATATATATATATATGTGTGTGTGTGTGTGTGTGTATGTGTGTGTGTGTGTGTGTGTGTGTGTGTGTGTAAGGTGTCTAAAGTTTAGACACATAAGAAAAATGCATATTTCCAAGAAATTAAATTTTTAACAACATTTTTTCTATTTGGATATTAACAAATAACATATTCAATATGATTTCCATCATTAGTGATGTAAAGGTTGATGCACTTTGCAAGATTTACGTGAACTCGATGCAGTAACTTCGCATTGTAGTCAAATCTATCCCATTCACTCTTTATGCATTCAGTCAAGTGTGTTGCATCTGTGATTTTCATTGAGAACACCTTCTTTATTAGTATATCCTAGAAAAAGATGTCAATTCTTTCTTCTTTCGACAAAGCCGTGTTTAATCTGTTGAGGTTATAAATATAGTTAATGAGATTTTGTCTTGTATGGGATTTTGTAGATATTTCTGTATATTATTTGTACGGGATTATGCTCATGAGTTTGCATTTATCTCAGGTAATTACTTTGATGTCAATTAAACTTTACAAAAATAGAATTATGATTTTAAAATAAACAGACGGTTTTCACAGTTTTTTATTTTTTGCTTTACAATTCGGAACCTAATGTCCAATTGATATTTGGCATTTTATTTGCATATACAAATTGGAACTTTATGTTGAAAACACAGGTGCTAAAAGTTCCGAAGAACAACAGACAAAAATATGAAACAAGTCTACAACTAATAAAATACCAACTATCGGCACAGATTATAAACGAAGATGCATATTCGACATCGTCATTAACAATAAGCAATAATAATCTTCCATTTGAATACACGTTCAGCAAAGATACGAAACAATGGACCAGTTATTTTCTGATCTTGTACGTAACGGCTGTGAAGAATAATGGCGCCAACTCCATGTGTATTTCCCAGGCATTGTGGGAAATAGGTTTTTAAAGACAAAGACATCTGAAACGAAACGTTCACAATGGCCGCCCCAGTCAGTCGTTCGTTATTTGCAAACTACTTCACAAGAAGAGTTCGTCTGCGAACTCTTTTTTTACCCATAACTTCGGAAAGACAACCGGAGAAGAAAATGTCTGACGTAAGAAAAGAAAAATATGTTTTGTTTTTATTATTAGTTTTTCTTAGATAATAAGACTATAATATAATGCTGAACAATGTCAAACAATACAAAGAAAGGTGGGTAAAAACAAATAAAATTAAGAAAAATAAGAGCAAGAAAAAGAGAAAAAAATTCTTGGTCTCCGCGCTTTCATGTTAACGTTTTATTTGAAGTTTTCGCGATATAATTTGGTCACTTAATGTAAAACGGATAATTATAAAACGATTGTAAAAGAAAACGAATAAAATTATCAATACTGTTATTAAATGATCTTCGTTTATTGATATTATGATCAGTAAGTGATGTACAAAGCTGTTGTTTTGATTTTATTACGCGCGTAAGTCTAAACATTGGCACGTGTACGCATGTATGCATATGTACGGGTGGAAAGCCGGACGGACAGACGGGTGCATTGTCTTGTTACCTTACCGACTATAAGACACGAGTTCGAATCTCACATTGGTCGATTTATTAAGGACTTAACTTTTTGATAATATGGGTCTGGGGAGATGATTTCTGTAGCACTGTTAGGTAATAAACAAAAATCATACGATTCCTATCCAACTGTATTTGTCCCAACACATTTTCGCAGTTTGTTTTTATTCATAACTTCAGGACGACAACCAGAGAAAAACATTTGTAACGCATGAAAAGAAAGATTGCGGAGCACTAGATAGGCAATTAGGTTTCATAATTTTACCGGTAAAATAGCGAGATGTAGCCATTGTTGGTGAGTGAAAGAATTTGCGAGTGATCTACTACTCTGGACAATTAACCATGGTGCAAGACTGGATGGTTTCCCAGCAACCACCTACATTGACCATGTAATGACAAAGAATGCCGCCCAAATGACCTTTCGGTCTTGATGCAGGACCGTGATGGTAGGCGTGATGAATTTATAAATTGGGACATGCATGGGCTAGCTTGACTGAATAAAAATAGCACTATTATTACAGACTTTGAATCCGAGAAAAATTCTTCCGAATGTGGAAAAGGTTTGTGGTTAAGATATTTGTGCATTTCCCACTACTACCAGAAGTTAGATTTGAAGCTCATATAAATGTAAAATTTCTGAACACATATTTTCAAAGCAGGAAGAATCATCTCACTTGGTATATTTCCTACTAAAACTAAAAGAATAGGCATGACTAGGAAGACTGAATAGTTTATCGTTCTCGAATTTGTTTACTTTCAATCGTAATAAAAACTATAAAATATTTTGAGAAAACAGTAGTTAGAGCATTCCATCGAAAAAGGAAATGGTATATTGAACGAGAACATTTATCAGGTTAAATATGAAAGTCATCCTTCTTCTTCTATGTGCCTTGTTCCTTCAGGACGTAGGTGATCCACTTTTCCCTACCACTGGTGGCTCTGAGCACGCCTTCTCCTGTTACACCATGCAATCCTCGTTCCGTCATCCAGCTGATCAGGTCCTTCAAATATGTTATTCATTGCTATCTCCGGTCTCTTTTTCCCTCTATTTGGTCTGTTAGTATCAGATTCTCCAAGCCCTCCTTCCTCATTGCGTGTCCCAGGAACTTCAGCTGTCTCTTCCTGAACTAAAATTAACAGAATACACTGTGTTGTCATTGGTAAGTTTTGGCGGCCACAATCATAACAACATTGGATATAAAGATGACCCAGTGTTGATAGCAGGCTTAAAAAGGAAACTACAGAAACTCCCGCGGAAGGTCGGGAAAGAAATCAAGAAGAAGGGACTAATATCAACTGAAAAAATTCAGAATGCATCGTTGTCAGCAACGTGCAAATTACAAATTAGATACCCTCAAATCATCAAGTAAAACAATTTAAATATCTGGTAGGGGTTCTAACAGGGGATGCAAAGTGTAACACTGAAATCCGAAGGCGCATTGTGATAGCCTTCCAAAATCTAAGCAAAGTATAAAGAAACAGGACATTTTTTTATAAACAAAGAAAAGATTACTGAACTGTCGTTAGAAGCCAGAACTCTTTGATAGCGCTTAGAGTGGCTGCACTGATCAAGTATCGCATAATATCGCGATATCTGTAGTGCTTTGTCTAGCACGGGTAGGTGCTCTTGCATGTATTTTCGGTGGGTAGCACTGAGGCCCAAATTATGTTCTATTTTCAGCGGTGCCCTTCCTAGTTTGTATTGTTATTGACGACAGATAGTGACAGGTATGGAGCTCTTTTTTTCTTTCTTCAAAATGAATCTCATAGATATTACAACAAAAAGAAATACAAAAAACAAACAAAAAAACACCTACCCTTCCCCCCTTAACTTTTCTTTCTCCAATATTAGTCGTGGTATCTGTTCCAACTTTTGCAGCGTAGAATCTTTCCTCTTGGAACAGTCGCCAGATATCTTTGCATTCTGTGAAACAAACTTAGATTCTTCCATTGCTTCCAATGAATTCTTGGTTCCAGGTTATCTTCTTCTTTGCCGAAAACATTTCAGCATTTACATGCATGGCTTTGGTGTTTACATCCACGAAAAACATCCGATAGTCAGGAAATTGCCTCCCGAGGCCCACGACTACTCTTTTATGTGCTTCCATCTTTCGTTACTAAAACCTGTTTTCTTTATCGCCCTCCCTCTTCCCAGAACTGTAGTATATTAGACATAATAGTTGACAAGTCACTTTCTCTCCATAAATCTGCGAATATTTTTGTTTTTGGTGACTTTAATACTCATCATCACACGTGGCTGAAACACTGATATTGCTGCTATTCAGGCATTAAATATTTTATTGCCAAATTCCTTACTCAAATTGTAGATTTCTCCAGTCATTTCTCTATCAAAACTGAGCAACAGGTTTCTCTACTTGATTTATTTCTTGTCTACACTCCTTGCCCATGCCAAACTTCGCAACACTGCCCTCTTGGTAACTCGGACCATTCTGTCGTAGATATTTCATTCCAGTCATCTATCAATGAGGAACGGTCTATCCACAAGACCTCTTTTCATTAGCAGCATACTGATTAAAACTCATCCGGGATTTTCTTCGTGGCACTCCTTGGACTAACATCTTCAACCTCCCAATTGAAAATTGCGCCACTGAGGTTTTTTTTGGGGTCAAAGCCAGAATGGACGCTTTTATCCTTTCTCGGAAATACCAGGTCAACTCTCAATCCTCTCCATGGCTAACACCAACATGCTCAGCTACTAAAGCACACAGGAACCACTATTTTCGGCGATACCGGCGTGGTAGCTCTCGTCACAATAAGCTCCTATTCATTGTTCTCGTAATAAATGTAAACAAGTTTTTGAATGAGTTATGTCTCTGTTTGTTGAGAGAATGAGCCACCATATAAAGTCTAATAATTTTGACTCTTGTGATTACTGGCGGCTCTGTAATAGAGTATTAAATATGTGCGAGGTCTCTATTACTCCACTCTTCAAACAATTCTAGTTGTTATCATCCTTCGCTGATAGAATTGAATGCTTTGCTCGTAAATTCTCCTCAAATTCTACTCGAGACTCATCTGGAGTATCCTTGCTTAACTTCCCATTTAGAACAGAATCTCTTTTGAGTGATATGCATATAACCTTTTCCGTGGTTTCTGCTCTCATCTCTAACTTAGATCACCACAAAGCACGTGAACCTGATGCTATTTCTTTAATAGTTATTAAGAAATGTTTTTCCGAACTGGCCCTTGTTCTCTTAAAACTGTATGATAAATGCCTCGCTATCTTCTGCTTTTCTGTCTGCTTCTCCTTCTTTTCTACCTGTTGTTCCAGTTTTTAAGAACTCTGAGGAAGCGTCTAACCCTATCAGCTATCGGCCTATTATCCTTCTATCTCGTTTTGGGAAACACCAAGAGGCCCTAATCAATGCTGAATTATTTAAACTGGCTTGTCATATTCTATATCTCCAAACAACAAACTAGTAGTGTTCCATAATCACCGAGTCATCCTTAAAATTTCATCTAATGCAATGAATAGGGGTTCTCTCTAGGAGAACATAAACTCACCTGAGGACCTCAATTGCAACTCCTGTATATCTATCTATCTAAACTTATTTATAAATGGAACTTTGTCTCTGTGTGCGTGTGTGTGTCTCTGTGTGTGTGTGTGTGTGTATCCGTTACCTATAGACTCCAAAACGGCTGAACCAATTTTCTTGAAAATTTAAACAGTTGTACTATAAACGCCTGCGAGTGTTTTTAGCTAAGTTTTGTGTCGAGGCACCCAGGATAAATATCAAAAATCGATAATCGAAAAAATTGGGTTATAGAAGGAGTGGTCCGATTTTAATCAAATTTGATACACTCATAGACAAAGACATAAGAAACGATATTCAGAAGTTTCAAGGTTGCAGTTCTTACAATAGTGCAGAAAATTTGATATCGATACCAGGAAATCAAAATTTGACTTACATCCATTAATTTTTCTTTCAATCTACGGTTTCGCTTTAACTGGAAACAACTATTGCTTTTTAGTCTTTCGTTCCAACTTCCAAAGAGTCTGAGCTCCAGGACCATGGATTATTAGTTTTAAAGCTTTCATTACACCCGAGCAACGCCGGGCTATACTGCTAGTTAAATATACTGGGAAAATAGTCTGTTCCTTGTAGCGTTGCAATAAGTACTTGGCACTCTCTGCTACCATCTACCTGAATAAAAGCCCGATCAGACCGAAAACGGACTACTGTTGCCATATCTGGGCTGGAGCTACCTAGTATTCTCTTTTCAGTTCAAAATCATCTACGTGGTCCTATGAGTGATAATTTATTTTCTACCCTACAACCGTAATATGCTTAAGGCTATATCACATTAAAACCTTAGTTCTCGTACACACCGGAACATCCAAAATTAAAACCAACACTTCTAGTTAACTTCGGATCATCGAAGTTAATTAACATCGAGCTTAGCTGGTACCTATATAAGTGACCGCTTAGGAATACGATGTGCTGTAAGCTTGTATGTGCGAGTGGTGTAATGAATAACGGCTTTGAATTGGAAATCGGAGGTGCGAATTCCAGTTTCAGTCAAGTTCGTTATATTGACTTAAGCGCAAATACCCTTGGGAAATGTATGAATTTACCTCTTATCCCCCTACTGTGGGTTAATTAGTATTACTTGTACCAGTAAACCGTTATTATCTCCCAAAAATTCACACAATCTAAAACTATTTTCTGGCTTTAAATAATGTATGAAGGGTTGATAAGCCGTAAAAAAATCTCCGCCACGAAATTCTTCACTTGCTCAAGTTTTAGGTTAACCGTTTTATTTTTCACCTATCCTCATAAACTGCGCCTCTTATCTCTTACTCTAACGACTTCGGTAACTCTGTACATCGAGCGGATTTGGGGCCTTGCTTAGGACGAACATTAGTAAAAAAACATACACACATACACAAAGACACTGTGTGATAATTGTATTTAATATGAAAAAAAAAAAACAAACAAATAATGAAATAAAAAATAACTTAAAAAAGAGGTTAAAAGGCCAGTGTATAAATGTTCAGTTAGTGACTATTCATATACATCGTTATTCTTTCTTTGTTTTCTGATCAAGGTTCCCAACACATCGTATCTTTTCTCTTCATCTTTGTGAAAAACTTGTCGGAAAATTGTCCGACTTAAAAAATATTTCTATGTCTTTCATATCTATTTATTTCATATGTATTTTTTAAAATTATTTTCTTTTTTTTTCCATATCTCGTTTAGAAAAAAATCCTTTTTTTTTCACCGCTCAACACACACACACACACACACACACACACACACACACACACACACACACACACACACACACACACATGTACATATTTATTTATGTATATGATTACCTGGACAGCGTGTATTGCAAGGGCGACAACTGTGTCACTAGTTCAATAGAAATGGCTACAAGTTCTCATGGATATACATAAAATCAACAGAAGAAGAGAGAATATGGAAGAGACTGCATAAGAAAAAATGAAATAAAGAAAACAGAGAAAAATTAAGAGAAGTAAGACAAGGCAATAAACATACAAAAAAAAAAAAAAAAGGAAAAACGAGAAAAGAATTAAAGGATTAAATAAAGACAAGAGGAAAGACAAACTATTTTCCTTGGTTTAAAAAGGACTACGTGATTTACCGTTTATATATATATATATATATATATATATATATATATATATTATAAGTTGTACAAACAAATAGGTTACAATCCGCTGTTTCTAGTGATTTACTTTTTGAAGAGTGCTCGATAGTTAGTAAAGCAATATTTATTGTAATATTTTTATTATAAGTGTTTATAATAAAAAACAGTGAAATATTTTTTCTGTTTGGAATAATGAATGATTCCTAACAGTAAAAATATTTTATTGCCTGACGAGGTGCTAATAAATTATTACCGAAACACAACATCTCTTGTGTTGCAATCCCCCTATACTTTTATGACTCTCTCTCTCTCTCTCTCTATATATATATATATATATATATATAGTGATGTTAAAGATATTTTTCTTTTTCTGTGCCGCGTCCTTTCAGGACGTATTTTTCTGATTATGGAGGCGATTATGGCCATCCACATCTTCCTATCCCTTGTAGCTCTTAACACCCTTTTTCTTGGTATTTCTCTCAAACCTTGTCTTGCCATTCACTTACTCAAGCTTATCAAGTATATCACACGTTGCTTTTACTTGCCTCTCTTTCCCTCTATCCGTCCTGCGAGTATCAGATTCTCCAAGCCCTTCTTTCTCATTGCGTGTCCCAGAAAATTCAACTGTATCTTCCTGATGTTAACTATTAGTTTTCTATTCGTTTCCATCTACTCCAAAACCTCGACGTTGCTTGTATGTTCGGTCCATGGTATCCTCAGCATCCTTCTGTAGAACCACATTTCAGTTGCTCCAATTCTTTCCCTCATCTCTGATGAGACTGGCCAGCACGCGCTGCCATATAGGAGGACAGACATCACATAAGAGTTCAGTACTCTTTTCTTTATTTCCAACAAAATCTTTCTGTCTTCATATCTGGTTAACTTTTGGAACGTGTTCTTGGTTATGCCAATGTGCCTTCGGATCTCAGTGTCGCACTATCCGTCAAAGATAGTATGAAGCAAAATAATGTTGACTGTGAGATAGTGAGAGAAAAACTATTTAAGGCAAGCTGTCTTTGCAATAAAGTGCTCGATATCAAATATAGAACTTTAAAAGAATTAATGTGCGTCAAAGTTTGTCTCTTAGCTGATTAATGTTACTTTCAGTATTTTTTTAAAGAGTAAATTGCTATAACCACTGAATAAATACGAAACTTTGAACTCGGGATGCTTATTTATTAATATATACTTAATTGCTTTATGTATTACATAGAGCTCTTATATATATATATATTTTAATCGTATCACCCCGAGCAAGGCGGTAACGCCACTGATGTGCAGGGGGCTACGTAATAGTGAAAAGATTGGAAAAGAGAAAGCCGGAAACCACATCCTAAGGTGAATTTTTCGGTATAAGGACTTCTACGAGGGTCATTCAATGAATATGGTGAATTTTTCGGTATAAGTACTTCTACGAGGGTCATTCAATAAATAAGGTAAATTTTTCGGTATAAGGACTTCTAATACAGATAGAAGCTTACTTTTTTTAAAATTTTTCCTTTACTTCTTTTTCAAGGGGATTTAATTTGTTTTTTTGTTTTTTTTGTAGATTGAAAAAAAAAACTTTGAGAGTTTTGGAGATTAACAAAGATGGCCGACCAAGAAGCATACTCCAGGATTGAACAGAGGTCAGTTATCAATTTTTTGGTTGCTGAAGGGTGCAGACCAGTTGAAATTCATAGGAAAATGTCAACTGTGTATGGTGCCACATGTTTCAGTCAAAAAATGTCTACAAGTGGGCTAAATTATTTAAAGAAGGATGGAGCAGTGTTGAGGATGAAGACAGGCCTGGGAAGCCTACAGAAGTGAGATCTCCTGAGGTGATCGAATCAGTCAATGGCCTCATTCAGTCTGACAGTGCCAACTACTGTGAACTGCTGGGACAGGTCAAGAAAGACATAAAGAACAAACGAAGAGGTCATCAGTCAAGTGGAGTCGTCTTGCATCAAGACAACGCAAGGCCATCAACGAGCTGGGCTGGGAACTGCTCCCTCATCCCCCTTACAACCCAGACCTTGCCCCTTCAGACTTTGACCTGTTTGGTCCCATGAAAGCGTTCACGAAAGGCACGAAGTCTGAAAATGACGATGAAGTCAAAAGTGCTGTGAGTGATTGGCTGAGACATCAGTTCAAAGATCTTTACACAGAGGGAATACGGAAGCTTGTGCACAGATGGGAAAAGTGTGTGACACTGCTGGAAGAAGATAGAATTTAACAATCACATATTGACTTTAACCAACAGTAAATACAGCAAAAGTACTGCTTTATCCATATATTAATGGAAACTAAAAACAACAACAACACAATTATTACCTGAAATGACGTAGCTAAATCCAAACCTTACAACGGAAAAGGAAAAAGATGTAACTTAACACATCACTCAACCTTCAAATGGCACGTGAGAAAATTTTCGTGTGTTGATAAAGCAATACTTTCTGATGGGAAAATATTGTTCAAGCAAAGCAATGGCTTGATAAGTGTTATTCAGATTCTGTTCCGTTGGAAACAACGGTTAAGAGGTGGCATACTGATTTTAAACGAGGTCATGCAGACACAAGAGATTTTAAACTCTCAGGTCGCCCACAATTCGGCAGCTGCCCCGGAAAACAAAACAAAAAAAATTCTACAAAAAATTGTTTTGGCCGATCGCAAATTGAAGTTGCGTGAGAAAACAGAGGAATTGAACATATCAGAAAGCAGTGTAATCACCATTTTGCATGAACGTTTGTTAATGACAGAGCTGTGTTCAAAGGTGCTGCCGCGTTTGCTCACAGTCGATCAAAAACAACAACGCGTCGACGCTTCAGAGCGTTATTTGTAACTGTTTCAATGCAACAAGGAGTTTTCGCGTAAATATGTGACAATGGATGAAACCTGAATCCAACACTTCACCCCGGAGTCAAATCGGCAGTCAGCTGAGTGGACATTAGCAGGTGAAAGCCGACAAAAGCGATCAAAGAAGCAAACATTAACAGGCAATATTTTTGCCTCCGTATTTTGGGATGTGCAAGTTATTTTGTTCATCAATTACCTTGAGAAATGACCAACCATCAATAGCATTATTGTTGCGTTTGAAGGAAGAAATCGGCAAAAACGGTACAAATGAAGAAGAAAAAAGGGATCTTGCACCAAGACAACGCACCGTGTCACAAGTCGATCGCAACAATGGCAAAACTACATGGATTGCACTTCGAATTGCTTCCGCATCCACCCTATTCTCCAGATCTGGTCCCCACCGACTACTGGCTGTTTGTAAACCTCAAAAGAATGCTCCAGGGAAAGAGATTTGGCGCCAATGAAGAAGTCATATCAGAAACTGAGGCGTATTTCGAGGCCAAAGACAAATCGTTCAACAAAAAAGGCATCGAATTGTTAGAGAAGCGTTGGAATCAGTGTATCATCCTAGAAGGAGACTATGTTGATGAATAAAGTCGAATTTTGCCTCAAAGTTGTTTTATTAGTTTAGCCGGGGATTTATTGAGTGACTTTTAGAAAAACTTGTCATCTTAAACCATATCAATAATCCTAATTTACTAAACAAAAAAGTGGTTTGATGACCACATGTTGTCATAGAAAAAATACTTACTTAAATTCTTAGACTCAGATTGATATAGATTCCTCTTTCTTCCTTACTTTTCCTATTTCTTTCTTTCCTCCGTAAATATTACTTTTAACAATTAAGAATTAAGCCACTTTAATTTTAGCTTCTCGGATTGTTCAATTTTTAATTTTAATTCTAAATTTTACTTCTTAATTTTAAGTTTTAATTTAATTTAATTTTTCTTTTTATTTAAATTTCATAATTTTATTCTTTTCTCTACATGTAACATTTTAATTTCTAAATGTTTATGTGTTATGCTTTATGTGTTATGCTTTATGTGTTATGCTTTATGCTCCTTCACTTTATTCTCCCTATATTTTATTATTTTTTATTTCATTTGATATTTAAATTTTAAGTTTAAATTTAAATTCAAATTTCATGTTAATGAATGTTTAATTTAAACTTGTTATTAAAAATGTAGTAAATTAACTACAAGATTCAATTCCCATAAATATCGACTGAAATATAATAAACTGTCAGTTTAAATATGCATCAGATGTTTGCATAACGCATGAAACTTTGAGTCGTGCTATAGACGTAGGAATATATATATATATATATATATATATATATATATATACGAATTCTATTTGAATTCGTTGAATTAACATATACGCAAATAACTTTAGGAAAGGTATGAATCCGTCGTTCCTTCTTTCAGATATAGATTGAATAGCAGGACAGATTAGGATCTATAGCCTTGGTTGGAAACCAGTCTACTACAGAAAGTAATGGCAACCTACTGCGGGATAATCTTCGGCCCAGTCAACCATGTATCTTTCGAGACATGATTGCCCAAACATGTATCACGTATTGCACTTAACTGACTGACCACTGGGAAAGGTATTAATCCGTCTCTTCCCTCCAGTCGATCACCCAACTGTGTACCGCATATGGTACTTAACTGATATATATATATATATATATATATATATATATATATATATGTGTGTGTGTGTGTGTGTGTGTGTGTGTGTGTGTGTGTGTGTGTGTGTGTGTGTGTGTGTGTATTTTTATATAAAATAAGTAACTCCTAAGAGAGTACGCAACAAAGGCACACCTGATAAAAAACTGGTCAATGCAATATCAACTGAAAGCCTTAAGATTTCTAAATGAATTCCCGGTGAATGTTCTGTTACGGGGGGACATTAAAGGCCCGCTATTATTGAGCACAACTTCGCTTATAGCCTTATCCTGATTTGCTGAGGACCTACTGTTTCCCATGAAAAAGAATAATTTCTCGGCACACTTGTGAATTTTGCTTCTGGTATTTGGGTTTTTATTTTTATTTTCCAAAATAAAGGTGATTTTGCTGGATGGCCTTTTCCAAACATTAGTATGTTTTGTTGGTGTGTGCATGGTAGGTAGCACATCAATTACTCTTGTATCAATTTGAATCTGCTAAAAGAGTATAAAATACTCACTTTTACAAATAACTGTTGCTTTGTAATGGATGATAGCATAAAAAAATTAGTTGAGGTACCAACAAGCTCCCTACATGGCGGATGTCCGAGGTAGATGCAGCACAAGGAAAGTGGAAAACCGAGCCCTTAAGATCGGTAAAAAATTCTTGTTTTTTTTTTCTTCAGACAAGACTACTTTTCGGCGGGCCTTCGTCTGGGTTCCTCTCCGCCCGAATGCAGAGAATCCGGCAAAGTCAGAACAATCGATTAGTTGAGGTTGGTCATTGTTCATCAAGAGTATATATGTATATATATAAGTGCTTCCAGAATATAAATGTAGGATTTTGCAAAGATTCGTTAAAAAATGAGCACATCTGAAGAAAAAAGCCACCAAAATCAATAAAGATAAAGTTTCATCGTCAAAATATTTTGGTTACTATGAAGTAGAAAAAACAAAGGATTTTTTAAATATAAAAATGAGTTTTAATCCCTTTTAGAACCTTCGAAATTTTGGTTAATTTTTTGTTCTGCCGTCAATGTTAGACCATAAATTTGTACGGAAAATTTTGAGTGTTTTTTTGCGAAGAAAAACCTATTGAATTGGAAATTCTTGCAAAAAATCAGTTGGATTTTAATGAAACTTTCAGAATTTATTCATAAATGAATTATTTTTGAAACTTTTTTATTCAGAAAATCTTAGTAAAAATATTGTTTCTATATCTGTTACTAACACTACTTATTTAATTTTTATCTGAAATTTCGAGAAATTATTTTTTGTAACGACTAATATTTATATTAGTTACAAGGACAAATCTTCGGAGAATTTAAATCATCAGTATTTTGGGTCAAACTGGATCCTCGGCTACAGAAAATCTGCTCTGAATCGTAACAAAAAATCTAATAAAACAAAAACATTATTTAATTAGAGAAGCTTGTAATTCCTTTTATGAACTGAAGATATTATAAATACTATTGTCTTACGAAAGATAATTTTTCGATTGATAATGGATTTTTGCAATAATTATTTTCATTTCTATAAAATTTTGATTAGAATAATTTATAAACATTTAAATATTTTAAAATTATCTATTAATTTGTATCGATCAAGTAATATTATTATTAGATAATAACTATAGAACCGTAATCCATTACTTTACCCGACCGTGGTTCCTTACTTAAAGAAGTCGAGGGTAAAAAAGATGTAAAAAACCTTTGCTAATATTCTTTAAAAAAGAAACTTTTGAAAATAACTTAATTTCTTAATAAGTACTGAAAGTTACATTAAAATCCGACGATTATCTGATTTTTTAAAAGAATTTCCAAATCAATGTGTTTTTCATCGCAAAAAGACGCTTAGATTTTCAATACAAATTTATGGTAACACATCAACGCCAGAAAAATAAGATTTTTAACTAAAATTTCAAAGGGTCTAAAAAGTCTTAAAACTAATTTAAAACTTAATAACGCAACGATTTTGATGATAAAACTTTGTTTTTATCAAATATCGAGCATTTCTATCATGTATGCTCACCTTTAGCGAATCTTGGCGGTACCTATATATATATATTAGATATATGGTGACAGATGCTGCTAATGTGCCATGAACGAAACTTTTTTCATAATCCATTTGGTTGAAAGTATGGTTTTACTTAAGACGGTGATCGTATAGTATATATTTAGTTCTGTGTTAAATTTTAGGCCTAGGCTTAAAGGCTCAGTATCGATGTTAGAGAAAGTTTATATTTGGAGATGTTTTGGATGAGATTCGAATTACTTATCTGTTTCCATTTGCTGTTGGCGCTGGAGTTTAAGTTTGAATCGGTTTTGTTGCTCATTGTTTGCACATAGAAAGAGATCGATAATCCGAATCTCATTCAAAACATCTCCAAATACAAACTTTCTACCATTTATATATATATAAATATATACCATTTTATATATATATATATATATATATATATATATATATATATATATATATATATTATAAATTATATTTTAGAACATGTACATGAAATATTCACAGCTCTATATATTATATATCGAGCACTGTTTTAAATTAATGTTTTGGACGTTGTAAGAATTCTTTCTTCGTTCTGTATTCACTCGGATATATATATATATATATATATATATATATATATATATATATATATATATGTAGTTGTCCAGTCCGTTAACAGTGAATATAATCCAACAAGATTAACTTAATATAAAATTCTTTGTACCAAATGGAAGGAATATTGTGTGGTCTGATGAAATGAGCTAATTAAGCTCATTGAAATGAATTATAATTTATAACCAATTTAAATGACGTGTTGAGTTTTCCTTTATATATATATATATATATATATATATATATATATATATATATATGCAACAACGGGGTATCTCTCTCCCAACCACTCTCTCTTTCATGCACATACACATACACACACGAAGATAAATGTTTGTCCCCAGTACTATCTATCTATCTATCTATCTATCTATCTATCTATCTATCTATCTATCTATCACAGTCTGTTTGCATCTAACTATCTAGGTGTGAAAACTTTAAAAGCTACGATAACAATAGGAGGAAGAACAGACAAATTGTTCTATTAAATGCTTTCGTGGTGATTGACTCTTAGATGACCTACAACCACGGGCGCACGCACATTCACATCTCTTGACACATATACAAAAAACATTGTAAAAACTTAGAAAAAAGAAACATCACTTTTGTATCATTTCTTTTCTCGTTTTTATTTTCCTCTTGTTTGACCAGTAAATCCGGTTTATTGCAGGGGACTTCCAAACCAGCTTGATCCAAGGTGAATTTGATCTCTTTTAAATAACGATAAAACTTAGTTCAAACATAAGCGCTAGCCTGTTATCAAACGTATTTTGCCCTGGTCTCACCCTAGATTAAAATAAATAAATAAATAAATAAATAAGATATTTCAACTCAAGTGTCAACTGGGCAAAAGAAATCCGTAGTCTGCCCAATTGAAACTGAATTAGCTTTGATCTTAATTTTTTATTACTATTTCTGCTGTTAGTTTATTTGCATTGTATTTTTGTTCCTCTAACACCGAAGAGTTTCTAGACAACAGGGAACGCAAGTTTCTTTTTCTTTTCAGTCTTCAGTTTTAATTTCCATTTCTATCTTTTGTAAAAAATATGACTTTTATAGGCATCTTCAAAATATCGCTGAAAAAAACAGCATAGTAAGAAGGAAAAAGGCCCCAAACTGAATAAAAACAAAGTTTTATCCGCAAAATATCTTATGTTATTATTAAGAGAATAGATCAAAGTGTTTTTTTAATTATTTTAAAAAATATTCTTCATTCTTTCTAACACTTTCGAAATGTTAGTAGAAAATCCTGTTTTTCTTTCGTCCGTGAGTGACGTAATTTTTACAAGGGTTTATAACCCTTAATTAACCCAAACGTACCTTTGTCGTGGATATATATAGAAAAATTATGTACATGTTCTAAAATATAATTTATATATATATATATATATATATATATAACGTTTGGGTTAATTAAGGGTTATAACGTTTACGCAAGGCACTTTTTTACCGGTGAAAGACACATTAATTTGGAAATTCCTGCAAAAATCAAATAATGATCGGAATTTGGTGAAAATTTGAGAACTTATTCATAATTGACCGAAACCATTTTTGAAGTAATTATTTTTAGAAAATCTTGGTAAAAATATTTTGCTTTTTACATATGTTTTCCCCCACCACCAATTAATTTCCGGAAACGTCTAGAAATTCGCCATTGTTTCCCCATAAACCTAATATTAATTAAATTCGGGAGTTATTAGGGAATGCTAATCAACTGTCCTTTTTTCTTCAAACTTAACCCATTTTTAGAAAATCTGCTCCGAATTGCGAAAACAAAAATGCAATAAACCAATGCCATTTTTTATTATGATAAACTTTTAATTGCTTTTATAAACAATACAAATTAAGGATATAATCTGAAAAGAAAAAAAAAATTAAAGAATAATGAACTTTTATAAGAATCGTTTTCATTTTTATTATTTTTTATTGTAATAATTTATAAAGTTTCAAAAAAGTTTTAAATTTTCTCCTTCATCGTTAACGCTAGGGTGTTAAATTACTGCATGAAGATTTACTACTTACTACTCGAAAATTGAAAAGCTTAATACAAATAATTTAGCCAATGGTTTTTTAAAATAAAACATTTTAATTGTGAGCATGCTGATTACTCGTATTTTCTTGTTACGGGTGGCCGTCCATGATATATATATATATCATTAAAAGGTCATGTGCTTTAAATGTTGCGCTCCATACATGAAAAAACAAAAAACAAAAAAACAAAAAACAAAAAAAACTATATAAACATTTTAGGCAGAGTACAATTTTTTCATTTCGCTTCATCGTTTCCTATACTCTACGTTTTAAGATTGAAAGTGCTTTGCAAATCATCTCTTCAAAATTTAGAGCAAGTTTTATATTTTAATTCCTAATTTCCTAAATTTGTTAAAAAATTAGTTGTGAAATTCACAATTTGTGGAGGTACCTAGAAAAATATGAAAAATAGATATTAAAAGTAAAAATTAATAAATGCCTTAACATTTCATGAATTATTGAGTTACTTCTACCGTTACAACATTTCATTCTGTTATAAAAATGCAAAATTTTTTAAAAAGAAAGTTTTATATTAGATAGATACTTTTGACAACACATCCAAAGACAATGTGTACAAAAAGGACACGTTTTCTCTACTATATATATATATATATATATATATATATATATATATATCTATCTATCTATCTATCTACGCTGTTTTCCAACAGTTAACGTTCCCAGAAATGCTGCGTGTGTAGTTGGTAACGCATCTATGAGGAAGTTCTATGAGCAAACTTGAAATTCAGTGTATATCATTTCACCGAAGTGTAAACAACTTTGTTTCTCAAAGCCTTAAACATATCGGATTTCGTGTAAAAAAAAAAAAAAAAAAAAAAATACTGTATTTGCGGGGAATTTTACTGAACTAATTTATTCAAAAGAAATCTGCAGCTGAAGCACATAGAATTCTTGTTGAGACTTACGGCGACCATGCTCTGTCGGAAACAGTATGTAGAAATTGGTTTAGACGCTTTTAAAATAATGATTTTAATGCTGAAAATAAAGAACGCTCTGACGCACTGAAAAAGTTTGAAGATAAAGAACTGGAAGCATTATTCATGATGAATCATGTCAGGCGAAAGCTGAACTTGCAGAATCATTAGGAGTTGATCACACAACAGTTTTGAAACGTTTGAAAGTATTAAAAATGATTAAAAAGCAAGGATATTGAGTGCCGTACGATTTGGAACCGATACTTCAAATGATGTCTTGTCACGTGTGAACAGCTGCTTCAACGGCAGAAAAGAAAAGGATTTTTGCATCGTATTGTGACTGGCGATGAAAAGTGGATACACTACCATAACACTAAGCGTAGAAGATCGTGGGGTAAGCCCTGTCATGAATTGGCAACAAAGACGAATATCCATGGTTTGAAGATTCTGCTCTGCATTCGGTGGGGTCAGCTTAGTGTATTATATTATGAGTTGCTCAAAGCCACCAAAACCATTACAGGAGATCGCTATCGACTACAATTAATGCATTTGAGATGAGCATTGAAGAAAAAATGCATACTATCCAAGCAGACACACAACAAAGTAATTTTGTAACATGATAACGCTATATATACATATATATGCCGCCACAATTATATATATATATATATATATATATATATATAATTGTGGCGGCATTCACCCAGGGAAGGTTGAACCGGCTTTTTGCCTAGAAGTTGCATGGAACTTTTTGGCTCTATAAATGGTCCCCAGTCGAGATTTTTCCGTAGTAGAAAGTTTTTCCAGTTCTTAATGCAGTATACTGGTTGCCAACCAATGCCACAGAACTCAGTCTACTTTTTACTCATAGTTGGGGGGAAAAGAAATGTTTTCATACGTTTCCCTACATAAGTGATTGTAATGAAGTAGATTGGAATTCGAGCTCGGCTCTGTGATACCGAATCCGAACTATAAAGTGAAAAAATTAACAAAGATCAATATTCACTAAAGTAGACTTATAAAGATTATTCCCACCTTGTCTGCTAAGGACGTCACAAGGTGGCGCTGTTTCAGGATTGTAAACGGAAGGCAATAAACTTCTATTTTTTTTTTTTTTTGCAGACTCACTTACAAGAAACCGTATCTTGTGTAGTCGTGTTAAATTTCGTTCCCTCATGCAAACCGACAAGTTAATTTCTAACAAACCATCGCAGATGCACACACACCCAACCACTCACCCCCCCCCCACACACACGCATTAGGCTAGTACACACATTTTCTTTTTCGAACTATCTGTGTATACGTAAATATTATTTTCTCTTTTTCATTTTGATATAAATATATGGTATAAAAATTAATTTCTTTTTAAAATGCTGAATATCGTGAGCAACAACAACAACAACAATCTATCTATCTATCTATCTATCTATCTATCTATCTATCTATCTATTCACCAGAACAAAAAGATACTCTAAAATTTTTGACGTGATTATAGAAGATGATTAAATTATTTTCATTTAAAAAGCATGGAAAATGAAAGTGACGTAAGTGCTGGTAATAACAGGCGTACTGTGATTGAGAACAGTGATCATTGTAAAAAAGAGATTACCCAAGGGGAAAAAAAGAAACCATTCGAACTACAATACTGATCACTTTGGTGGGAATACCGAGGAAGTATTTTAAAATTTGAGTAGATTTCTTGACAATTGATTTTCTGAAAGGGACACAAGAAGGGAAAGAATAGAGAATAAAATTATAAAATTATAAATAAAATTATAAATAAAATTATAAATAAAATTATAATACTAGTAAAAGCAATACTGAGTTGATAAGGGATGAAGAAAAGAACAAAAGAGGCAGCGAGAGAATAAAACAAAAACAAAAACAGACAAACAAGGACATGAATTAAAAGTAGAAAAGAAAGTCCATTGACTAAAAAAGTGATCTCCGTAAACAAAATATCGCATAAAAGCAGAACAGGAAATTTAACTTGACAACGAAGATTTTAAGATCGGATTTTCGTCTCCCGATCTTCCTTCAGTTTATGGACAGTTACTTGTTTGTCGGGTGCGATGAGAGGGTTCATCTTTCAATGAATGGTCCCTAATGACATTCACTCTCATAAATTCTGCATGCGGATATGTGTGTTTCTCACACAGACACGCAAACACGTGTACACACACACACACACACACACACACACACACACACACACACACACACACGACCTCCTCTCACGAATACATTGGTAAAATAAATTAATTCCATACAAGGTGCAGCACACTTATCAATGCGGGGAGATATTAAAGAATACTGGGTCAGATTTTTGGAACTTTTTTTTAGCCCTCCTTATATATATATACTAGCAGTATAGCCTGGAGTTGCTCGGGTGTAATGAAAGCTTTAAAACTAATCCATGGTTCTGGAGCTCAGACTCTTTGGATGTTGGCACGAAAGACTAAAAAGCAATAGTTGTTTCCCGTTAAGGCGAAACCGTAGACTGAAAGAAAAATGAATGGATGTAAGTCAAATTTTGAAGTTTGGTGAGAATCGGATAAAAAATGTGGATTTGTATAAAGGACATACAGACAGATAAACAGACAGACACACACACAAATCTTGCCTTTTATATGTAAATATTATCGATTTTCTGCACGTTTGTAAGAAATGCAACCTTGAAACTTCTGAATATCGTTTCTTATGTCTTTGTCTATGAGTGTATCAAATTTGATTAAAATCGGACCACTCCTTCTATAACCCGATCTTTACGATTATCGATTTCCGATATTTATCGGGGGTACCGCGACACAAAACCTAGCTAAGAACACTCGCAGACGCTTATAGTACAACTGTGTAAATTTTCAAGAAAATCGGTTTAGCCGTTTTGGAGTCTATAGGTAACGGACACACACACACACTCACACACACACACACACACACACACACACACACACACACACACACAGAGACAAAGTTCCATTTATAAATAAGTTTATATATATGGAAGACGAATAACAAAAAAGCCCTGAGGAGTAAAGACACCACAATAATGCTTTCAGAAACCTTTGAAGTTGGCATAACTCTGCTCAGTTAAGTCACAAACACCAGAAACAAAATTCACAAATGTGCCGAGAAATTATTCTTTTTCATGGGAAACAGTAGGTCCTCAGCAAATCAGGATAAGGCTATAAGCGAAGTTGTGCTCAATAATAGCGGGCCTTTAATGTCCCCCCGTAACAGAACATTCACCGGGAATTCTTTTAGAAATATTAAGGCTTTCAGTTGATATTGCATTGACCAGTTTTTTATCAGGTGTGCCTTTGTTGCGTACTCTCTTAGGAGTTACTTATTTTATATAAAAATACACACACACACACACACACACACACACACACACACACACACACACACACACATATATATATATATATCAGTTAAGTACCATATGTGGTAAACAGTTGGGTGATCATGTCTCGAAAGAGACATGACTGACTGGGCATAATATTTTCCTGTAGGAGATTATCATTACTTTCTGCGGTCGACTGGTTTCCAACCAAGGCTATAGATGCCAGTCTATCCTGCTATTCAATCTGTATCTGAAAGAAGGAACGACGGATTCATACTTTTCCTAAAGTTATTTGCATATATGTTAATGCAATGAATTTAACTAGAATTCGTATATATATATATATATATATATATATATATATATATATATATAAAATTGTCATTTATCATTATGAGAATCTTAATTATAATTAAGTTTGGAGAAAAAAAGCGTGGAAAATGTTTTCAGACATACTTATATGAATAGAACATGATGACTCAGTTTCACGCCTCTAGCGATCTTCATACCACGTGTCGCCATTCCTTCAGCAGGGCTTTATATAAGGAGAACTAGTGGCCGATGAGACATATTTGAAGTCGGGGGCTGGGGGAGGAACTGTTCTTTTATTTAGATCTAATATTTAATGCTTCAGGCTACTATTATATTTCTAACTTTGATGCTTTTATGAATTTTATTTATTTATTAGCTTTAGGATTTTCTTTGCGTATCTTCTGATCTAAATTATGGCATTTGAAATAAAGCTTAAGAGATTTAGTTCATGGAATACTATTTAGTGTGTTGAGTCGTGATTTAACTATCGCCCGGTTCACACTCCATCCACGTCTATTGAACAGGTTAAGAGGCTCATCCCTTGTTCCCTGTTTAGGATGTGGTTTCTGGCTTTCTCTTTTCCAATCTTTTCACTCTTACGTAGCCCCCTGTGCCTCAGTGGCGTTACCGCCTTGCTCGGGGTGATATGATTAAAAAAATAAATAAATAAATAAATAAAGGTAGCATTATATGAATTTGTTTTCGTGAAAAGTGCTAAAGGCTTTGTATGTTTCTATTTTGGGTGCATCAAAATGTTACCTTTACATTGTATGCATTCTAACAATGCATACAAAATTAATTGTGCCATATATAAATTCTTGAGGTTCATCTAAGCGCACACACACACAAACACGCACACACACACACACACGCGCGCGCGCATATATATATCTGTTTCAAAATATCTATCACAATCTGTTCATATCTATCTATCTATCTATCTATCTATCTATCTATCTATCTATCTATCTCAGTCAGTCTGTTCAGATCTATCTATCTATCTATCTATCTCAGTCAGTCTGTTCAGATCTATCTATCTATCTCAGTCAGTCTGTTCAGATCTATCTATCTATCTCAGTCAGTCTGTTCAGATCTATCTATCTATCTATCTATCTATCTATCTATCTATCTATCTATCTCATCTATCTCAGTCAGTCTGTTCAGATCTATCTATCTATCTATCTATCTATCTATCTATCTATCTATCTATTTTAGAGTATGTATATCTGTTTTTTAAAATCTTTTGTGATCACTAATTATGACTGTAATTATATTATATAGACTCTTTTTTTATTTATTTTTATAATTATTTTGTATTTCTTCTTTAGTTTGGTGAGTTTTAGTTTAATGTTATAATTGTGCATATATTATTGTGTGCATATTACAGGGCCGTAGCTGATGCTAAAAAAAAACATCGGGCACAGAGAAAATTGCCCGGATTTATTAGTTGACAATGTGATGACGTCATCAGTGTCATCCGTTTCCAGAAACTATGATTTTTGCGGGTTTTTTCGGCTATTCCAATGGAAATTAGGCAAAGAATGTGAACGAAAGCAGGAAATTGGGTTCAGACTTTCTGAGTATAACCAGTCTTTTCTCCCAAAATTAATAAATAAACAGATTTTTACTGCGTTCATTCGGATGTTTTCTTCGTTTTTCTTTCTTTCTTTTTTACTTTCTTCGTGAATTGTTTAGTTTGATTTCTGACGAAGACATTTTTCCTTGCCCGGATTTTCGCTATGATTGCACGGATCGGCCCGAACGCGTGCCCGGTGTGCCCGGTATTCAGATACGGCCATGTTGCATATATGGCCTCTTACATGCTTTTATGCGTTTATTTTGTGTTTGATTATATCTATTCTCCTGTTTTGTTCTTGTACATATTTTTTTCCTTTCATATTCTTTGTGTGTGTATGTTTTGGTGCACGTATTCTTAATTTTATGGTGGTGTCTCTTGTTCCAATGTTTAACCCTTCATCTAACCGTATTCCCTCTCTGTGCTAACATTTTTTTATATTCTGAGTTAAATGTAACATTTGACTTTTCGGGTTTGAAAAAGCAGGTTGTAATTTTTACAACTGCTGAAATAAAATCTGGATATATATTACTTTAAATATGTGCTGAGTTTTCTTCTATATACATCATATTGCTCTGGATAGTATCCATTGAGCACTCTATTTTTATCTATTTAATATTTTATATTAATTAGATAAATTTTTGGATTTTGCCCTGTTTTTACGAGTTTGTCATTTTGTCCTATATATATATATATATATATATATATATATATATAAGTGAAGAGGACTCAAGGTTTTACTATTTTGAGTACCCCGGCATTTATTTTATTATAAACAGTGCTCAATATAATAAATATGATAGAGCTTAATATAATTATATAATTATGAATTAATTGTGCAGGAGGAAAAAAAGAGAAAAAAGTTAGGATGTATTCTTTGGAAAATAAGGGACAAATTCCAAAGTGAATTTTTTCTCTGTTTAGTTAAAAGAAACACACACATAAATTTTATATCTTCCCATAAACAGCAAACCTAAGGTTTTTTTGTATTTACATGTAAATCATTTGCACAACCAACATCTAACATTGCCTGATGAAGAGAATCAATCTCGAAACAGAAATTTCTGTGTCGTAATGCACAATTAATTCATAATTATATATATATATATATATGTGTGTGTGTGTGTGTGTGTGTGTGTGTGTGTGTGAGAGAGAGAGAGAGAGAGAGAGAGAGAGAGAATATTTATATGCAGATAACTTTTGTATGTTACCCATGATACTATAACCATATACATAGAAGTTTGTCACTTCTCCACATTAATTCTATTAACGCTCTATTCCTATCTTGATAAAGAGCACTTTATGACAAACAATTTGCTTGCCTAAAATGCCTTCCTACTAGAAAACTACTTAAAAAACACCAAGTTTAGCACTAAGCATAATTATAATTTAGCAATATATATATATACTAGCAGTATCACCCGGCGTTGTTCGGGTCTAATGAAAGCTTTAAAACTAATCCATGGTCCTGGAGCTCAGACTCTTTCGACGTTGGCATGAAAGATTAAAACGCAATAGTTGTTTCCAGTTAAAGCAAAACCGTAGACTGAAAGAAAAATGAATGGATGTAAGTCAAATTTTGATTTCCTGGTATCGATATCAAATAAGTTTTTTTCGTCGTAAACTGAATTTTGAAGGCTAAATAAGTCCTCTGAGTAAATAGTATCATGGCCGAGACTAAGAACTACAATTTTACCTACTTAGAGCCAAACCCGAAGCAAAAACTAAAATAAAAGGACTGAAAAAAATATAGGCATACAGGCAGATAAACACACACACACACACACACACACACACACACACACACACACACACACACACACACACACACACACACACACAGAGTTCCATTTATAAATAAGTTTAGATACCGATGATATTATAACCATGTCTATATAAAGGAAGCCGATTCTTTCTTTAATAGATGTATGATCAAATATTGTGAATGTTAAATGAATTAAAAAGTTCAATATAATTAATACTCTGTTCGAAAATTTACTTAAAATTTTAATCTCAGTGTGATGGTCGGACAGGACTATGTTGAATGAAAAATTACACAATATTAATAATTAAACTTTAAAATGGGGAATACATGAATCCCCTTTCTTATCCTTTCCCAGCTATGAATTAAATAATAGGATAGACAACCATTTTAGAAGTATAACCCTGAATTAAAAAAGCGGGACACTAATCCTTTCTTCTTCCCAAGAACTCATGGAAATTTACAGATAGAAAGGGAAAATGTGAAGAACGATGATCTCTTGTAAGTACTGGCGAGACATGGCATTTTAAATGGAAAACAAACAAAACAAAACAAAACAACCAACACTCTGCTTCTAGCATTTTTTTCCAGTAAACAAGACTCGCATATCATCCGTTTCTCATTCTTCCTCGGATTTTTAAACAAGAGTAGATCATTATTCTTTGTTTCCGGTTTAGGACTAGGTTTCCGGTTCACCCTAAGACCTACTTCGACTCTATACTTCCAACATCTTTGCCTAAGCAATAAAATTTTATTTACTGTTTGTCCGTCCCTAATATCGCCCATTTCATATTCATCCTTAATCTTCGGAACAGGAATGGAGGTTTATTCTGTGTTTCCTGTACAGGATTGGATTTCTGCTTTATTCTAAAATCTACTTCAACTCTATTCTTCTAACGTCTCCGCCTTAAATCTGAATTTTATTTACTATTTATTTGCTTTGTACTTTAATAGGATTAGATAGGGTTATCTATTGTTCGGTTCACATAGCACTTAAGTCTTTTAGACAGTAGTAGAGGTTTATTCATTACTAGCAGTATAGCCCGGCGTTGCTCGGGTCTAATGAAAGCTTTAAAACTAATCCACTGTCCTGGAGCTCAGACGCTTTGGACGTTCGCACGAAAGACTAAAAAGCAATAGATGTTGCCAGTTAAAGTGAAACCGTAGACTGAAAGAAAAATGAATGGATGTAAGTCAAATTTTGATTTCCTGGTATCGATATCAAATAAGTTTTTTTTCGTCGTAAACTGAATTTTGAAGGCTAAATAAGTCCTCTGAGTAAAGGGTATCATGGCAGAGACTAAGAACTACAATTATACCTACTTAGAGCCAAACCCGAAGCAAAAATTAAAATAAAAGGGCTGAAAATATACAAACATACAGGCAGATAAACAGACACACACACAAACATCTTGCCTTATATATATATATATATATTATCGATTTTTTGCACTATTGTAAGAACTGCAACCATGAAACTTCTAAATATCGTTTCTCATGTCTTTGTCTATGAGTGTATCAAATTTTATTAAAATCGGACCACTCCTTCTATAACTCGATTTTTTCGATTATCGATATTTATCGAGGGTACCTCAACACAAAACCTAGCTAAGAACACTCGCCGACGCTTATAGTACAACAGTGTGAATTTTCAAGAAAATCGGTTTAGCCGTTTTGGAGTCTATAGGTAACGGACACACACACACACACACACACACACACACACACACACACACACGCACGCGCGCACACGCACACACACAGACAAAGTTCCATTTATAAATAAGTTTAGATTTCGTATTTATGATTGAATTTCCGGTTCATTCTAACGTCTTTTTCATCCTTTTTAATTTCAGTAAACCCTTGCATCTTAGTGGCATAATCACCTTACTTGGGGAGAATTGAGTGAAAAAAAAATGCAATATATGCAGAATGTATGCAACCAATTACATGGTATAATTTCAGAACAAAATACCAATAAAATTTATCACCATCCCGTGTAGCAACTTAAGCGAAAACTTTCATTTTGTGAGGAAGACCTGACCACCCTCACGCTGCTTTTTCCACCCCCACAACTTACAATCTTCTCCAGGTCGAGTGTTTGATCTATTATCAACCACACGGAGTATCTCAATCTTTTTTACTTCCTTCCTTTCTCTCGCTCTTCTTCCTTGTCTCACCCAACTAAGTTTAAGATGACCCCCCTCCCGTGTGTATATATGTGTGTGCGTGTGTGCGTGCAAGTGGGTGGAAGTCCACAGATGCTTAGTAACTGGTGGTACTGGTGAGATCTATAAAAGATCACAAGGAGATCGTGGCGGCCGCTGGGTATGTGAAAGAAAAGGGTCGGTCTTAAAATCTCAAGTCGACTCGACCCCTGGCCGCTGCTCGTAAAACAGGGCGTCGTTTGGACGAAAGATGGCTACACAAATAGATATAAAATATTCCAACGGTCTGATGATAAACCATGCCGCTCTTGAAACAAGTATTTTTCTTTTTTTTTGTTTTTTAATTTTTATTCTGACATTTTGGATTCGATAGTCACCAAACTGTGTGCGGGCCGCGACTGTCTGTATTAGTGGGGCTCGATGACCCTTTATATAAGTGGAAATGACATTATGTGCTGAGAAGCTTATTGTGTGGGCGTGAGTGAATGTGTTTGGAAGTGAGTGAAAATCTATGTGTAAGTCTCTAACTATAAAATTTATATAGATATATAAATCAGTAGGTATAAAAGGTATATGCGGGCCTGTATCAATAAAGATGGAAATATGGGAATACATATTTTGGTGTGTAGAAAAAAATGTAGAGAAAAGTGTTGTAAAGATATATAAATATATGTAAACGAGAATACATCAATGATTGAATAACATTCGTAGGATAATGATGAAAAAAAGTAAATAAAAAACATTTATTTTACACAACAAATATTTTTAACAATCTATTTGTCAATAATACGCTCTTGCATTGTCCAAAGTTCTTACGTGGGTCATACAGACCAATCATTATACTTTGGAAATTTACAGCTTCTTACTGCGTCAATAGTAGGAATGTCCGTATGTGTCGGTTGGCGTCTCGAGGTCGGTAAGTTGATGCGAAACGATGGTATGCTTCATGCTAGGATGTGCGTTGTGGTGCAGTGGATATCGACTCGGAACGACAAGTCGGGGAGCCGGTTTCGAATTCCAGTTGAATTCCTTGCATTCACTTACTGACAAATGCCCTTGGGAAAGGTATTAATTCGTCTCAATTGGTTAAATAGCAAGACAGATTTAGTTCTATAGTCTTGGCTGGTAACCAGTTTACCGCAGAAAGCAATGACAACATACTGCGGGATAATCTTCTGCCCAGTCAGTCATGTCTCTTTCGAGACATGATCGCCCAAGGCATGTATCACGCATGGCACTTAACTGACTGACTGTGTCAAGCCAGGGATTTATCATATACTTAACTTCTACCTTCGTTAATGTGCGTTGTTGTGTCTTCGCACACAAACAGATATCTATCTATCTATCTATCTATCTATCTATCTATCTATGTCTCTTCATCTATCTATCTATCTATCTATCTATCTATCTATCCTTTGATTTCAGTTAATCTATCTATCTATCTATCTATCTATCTATCTATCTATCTATCCTTTGATTTCAGTTAATCTATCTATCTATCTATCTATCTATCTATCTATCTATCTTTATCCTTTGATTTCAGTTAATCTATCTATCTATCTATCTATCTATCTATCTATCTATCTATCTATCCTTTGATTTCAGTTAATCTATCTATCTATCTATCTATCTATCTATCTATCTATCCGTTTGATTTCAGTTAATCTATCTATCTATCTATCTATCTATCTATCTATCTATCTATCCTTTGATTTCAGTTAATCTATCTATCTATCTATCTATCTATCTATCTATCTATCCTTTATCCTTTGATTTCAGTTAATCTATCTATCTATCTATCTATCTATCTATCTATCTATCTATCTATCTATCCTTTGATTTCAGTTAATCTATCTATCTATCTATCTATCTATCTATCTATCTATCTCAGTCGGTCTGTTCATATCTATCTATCTGTTCATATCTATCTATCTATCTATCTATCTATCTATCTATCTATAGATAGATAGATAGATAGATAGATAGATAGATATGAACAGACCGACTGAGATAGATATACCAAAACGAAAAGTGAAAGTCCAGAGAGTATTGAACACACACACACACACACAATATGAAAATACGTTGTATTGAGTGAACGAATATTGTTAAAAATGGTAGCATGAATATTTTTGAAAAAGTCCAGTCCTGCTGCTGAACCTGTTACGACTTGTCTGTCGCGTTAAGTAACGCCTCCAAAACGGACATCGTTTTTATTTATTCCAACTCGACTAAATATTCCTCCTGCCACACTCAAGTAACTTGATCGACGATTCTAAACTGTATTCCCAAAATTCAACGCTGAACAGTAGTTCTTCAATGCACAATGTAAATGTATTCAACGATAAATAATTCATGGATGAACTTTTTTTTTTTTTTTTTTTTGTCTATTTCTTCCAAACAGTAATGATCGATTACCGTGCGTTTTCGGTTTCAAGTCGATTATCATGGATGACTGAATTTATTGAGTCCTTTCTGATGACCGAGCAAACAACAGCGTAAATAGTACGCATTCGTACACGTGTTGATATCAGAGAAAGAAAACCTGTGCATATTGGGCAATGGATGCCCGAACACTGGACACGCAACGATTCGCCAGATTTATTTATACTTTCAACAATTTGCATTTAATTTTCGCGTTCTGTCTTTTCACCATTCATCTTTTTTGCCTTGTTTATTTTTCTTTTTTAAAACCAGTTTCTTTCTTTGTTTCTTTCTTTTAATCTTTTTTTTTCACCTAATTTTTAAACATTCTCATTTTCCGTTCTTTTTCATTCACCCTATTCTAAAATGTTCAGACTTTTTTTTCTGTAGTATCTTTTTTGCATAAGTTTTATTCTTTCTTATTTTATTTTTTTCAGCCTTTCTTTCCTTCCCCATTCTTTTTTTTTCTATTCATGCTCTCTCTTTTTTCCCCCCATCTTTCCTTTACTAAATTCATCAAATTCTAATTTTTTCTCTTTCCTTCCTCATTTTCAAGTGCTGATCGTCATATCAAAGCGCGAACACTCCGAATCCACATATCTTCATTGCCGATTAGATCATTAGATATTTCCCCCAGGATGAAACATATATAAACTGGTCCACTTAAATTCTTTCATACCCCTATTCTCTGAATGCGCATGCTCGGCCCGGGAGACTAAAACTACCCACTTTTCTCTCAGAGTACAGCACTATGGAAGCCAAACGAAACATTTACCATCTAGTATTACTTATATAGGGATTGTTTATAATAAATTAATACAGAATCAAATGTACATTTTCAGGTTCATCTGCATTGCCTTTATTCTGTATGTATGTGTTGTGTGTGTGTGTGTGTGTGTGTGTGTATGCGTGCATGCTTGAAAGCACGTTGAATATGGTTAAAATGTTGAGACGTCAGATTTTGGGAGTGATTTTTCGGTTCCGAAACGGAATATGCGGGAACTAACCTTGTACCAATTTCCTTTTACAGAAACACGTATTTGATGAAGTTATATATATATATATATATATATATATATATATATATATATATATATATATATATATTTGTGTATTTAGACAGCAAATTTTCTTATAGGCATGTTAGATTAAATAAACTGCAAACATTGTGTCTACTTATTTCCTGAAGATGGTCTCGGAAAGAGATTGAAAGTACTTGGGTACCTTGAGAAATGAATGATAATAACATCTGTCAACGTTACAGCTCTTTTCTGGCTTCTTTCATTTATAATACGCGAAAGATTATCTGTGAATATAAACGGATTTTATTAAAAATAAGCAGGCGCAATGTTTGCATTTTATTTAATTTCACACACACACACACACACACACACACACACACACACATATATATATATATATATATATATATATATATATATATACTTGACACCCGTAAGCACGTTTAGTTTTTTTTTAAAGCAGTTCATAATTCAAAATGATAAGATAACAATATCATCAATTTCCTTCTGAATTACACATTTTAATTTGCTGTTAGAAACAGTAAAAAGAGGTTCATTTTTTTTCACTGGGATTCATAGTCAACACATTGAGTGAAAATTTTGGGCAGTAGCTTAGGATTGGTGTATTTTCTTTTCAAAATAATAATTATGCTTTTAGTAATTATTAGTTAATAATAAATCAAATATTTTTCGTCTCCAAAAACAAACGAAAAGCACCCCCCAAAAAGCAAATAAACAAACAAACAACAAAAAGCCCTCTACCCCAAAAAACAACAACAAAAAAACAACAACAAACAAACAAAAAAAAATAAAACAAAAAAAAAACGCCATAATGTAAATATATCCTGATTTAAAGTACGAACATTACTTATTTTACTATATTAATAGATATATGTTTTACTTTTTTTCTTTTTTTTTTGTAATCATATCACCCCAAGCAAGGCGAAAACGCCACTGATGCGCAGGGGGCTATGTAAGAGTGAAAAGATTGGAAAAGAGAAAAATCGGAAACCACATCCTAAACAGGAAACAAGGGATGAGCCTCTTCACCTGTTCAATAGACGTGGGTAGTGTGTGAACCGGGCGATAGTTTAGTCTATCTACTCCAATTGAAAAAAAAAACAAAACATTAAAACAAATTTCTTCCATAAAATATACTTTGAATATAAAATAAATAATTTAAACACAGTAATTTTTTCAAAACTTTTCCACTGGACTTCATAGTTCATTGCGTGAATACTTGTAGTAATGCCTTATAACAGGTGTAGACTTTTTTCAAAATAATAATTATATTTTTATTGTACATAATTGCTTCTTCTTTGCACGTATTTCAAAATACGCAACTGCAGCAAATCAGCGTGCATCTATTTATTTACCATGAAGTCGTGTGACACATATAGCTTTTTTACCTATCAAGTAGCTGTTTTATTAAAAAGTTCAAATGTAGCGTAGTGAATTGTATAAATATATGTTGTGTTATGCATCGTTAAATTTAATAATGTTATAAAATATTATGAATGTTTATTATTTTTCACACGCATAATTGTTGGAAAATAATATGTAACAATACGCGAATTGGTGTAAGAACGTGGATCGAAAAGAAAATTTTAAAAATATAGTAAAAACAGAAACACGGAACTAGCTCAAGAATCTCTTGTTTAATTTTAATGAAATTTGGTAATTCATTCTGCAGAGATTAAAGATATAGCATGCTCATAGTATTTTGGCGCGAGTATTATGTATCATTTAAACTGTTTCTTAGGAACACACATATATACATTCAAGATTATCCTCATATACCTAGAGAAAGATCATGTAAAAATGCATATATGCGTGAGTCATAGTAACTGGTTTCATACTCATTATGAAAAAAGAAAGGGGAACATAAAGTCTAAGAGAGAGAGAGAGAGAGAGAGAGAGAGAGAGAGAGAGAGAGAGAGAGAGATGAATGATTGAGAGAAAGGGAGATAGAGTGAATGGTTGAGATAGAAAGAGGGAGAAAGAGAGAGAGAGAGAGTGAATGATTGAGAGAGAAAGGTGGAGGGAGGGAGAGAGAGAGAGAGAGAAGTGACAAAGCATGTTTTGGAAGCAAATTGAAATTACAGCCGAAATTGTAATGATTCCAGTTTCCGACTTTGTTGAATAGTGAGGCCAAGATAGGTCCAGTCTGGACGTGGCATTTTCTTTTTTACGAACCAACTGATGCATTGAAATGTGCCATGATTGCGTCGCCTTCAAATATCGGTATTAAAATCCTACAACTTGGATCTATTCCAATGTCAGAACCCAACTTTCAGACGGGCCTTGTGATTTTAAGCCGTTATAAATAGTGTTCACAAAAGAATAAAAAATACAATAAGAAAGGCTGTAAGTGGTTTTGTATGTAACAATTGTAATGTTTTTCTGTACTAGAGTTATTGCTTTTCAGTGGCGACGCCAGGTGACAGTGTCTTATGAGATTTTTACGAAACCGGGATGCAAAAAGACTGTCTCTATCAAAGACACTAATAATTTAATATATATATATATATATATATATATATATATATATATATATATATATATAAAGTCACATATAAAAGCTTTAAGTAAGGAATTGATAAAATATTAATTTCATAGATACTGACATAATTAACGACATGGTTAATTGGGAAAAATGGGCTTTGGAATTCATTTTCAGTTGCAGTTTAAAGCTAAGGTTTAGTTTAGTTTAGTTTAGTTGTTTGTTTTACTAGCATATCAACCCTTTTGGGTTATTTAATACTGAAGAATTTATTTTGTTTTTGTTTACTGTTTGTTGCTCTTTTGTGAGTCTATTTCTGTCAAGATATAAGTAAAGGTGTTGTGATTTGATGTGTGATGGTTATATGCTATCTTCTTTTCCAACTATATTTTGTTATATAATTTTGTTACTTTTAGAAATTCTAAAAGATAGCAATGAACAGACTGAGATAGATAGATAGATAGATAGATAGATAGATAGATATGAACAGACTGATATATATATATATATATATATATATATATATATATATATATCTGATGAAGGACCGAGGGCGGTCTGAAATATAAAATATAATAGTAGAAATAAACAAATACTGTCAAAAAACACATTTTCAAACTCAAAACGTTTTAATATTCTTTCCTATACATATTAAGACAGTATACGTGGATCATATATATATATATAAAGAGAGAGAGAGAGAGAGAGAGAGAGAGGGAGAGGGGGGGGGGTTAGTTTAGTTGTTTGTTTCACCAGCATACCAACACTTTTGGATTATTTAATGCCGAAGAATTTGTTTTGTTTTTGTTTACTACTTGTTGATTTCTTGTGAATCTATTGCTGTCGAGATATAAGCAGAGGTGTTGTGATTTGATGTGTGATGGTTTTATGCTATCTTCTTTTCCAACTATATTTTGTTATATAATTTCGTTACTTTTAGAAATTCTAAAAGGTCATTTAGATTAGCCTTGTTGAAGATGTCTTTCAGATTGTTTCCTTGATAGTATCTTAATCGCATTTGTTCAAGATCTATGCAGCTTGTTAGTAAATTTTTCACTGTGTAGAACTCCTGGCATGGAATGTAAATTGTTACCTCCCCACCTTTTAGTAGGTGTGAATGGGTGACATCGGCGTGGCCTATTTGAAGCCTAGTCATTATTACTTTCCTTATTGACATTTTCCTATTGGAAATTTTAACTTCTATCCATTCTTTCAGGATGGGCTTAAATTTGTAGAGTTAAAGCTAAGGGTTCTAACTTTCACGTCATGAAAGTCAAAGCAAACAGTATCTGGAGATTGATTAGCCAGTGAAAACGCCTTTATCTTGTAGAAACAAACACTGCTTTTGTAAGGAACTGGGATAAGTTAATATGACCTACAGAACCATCTCTTCAGGCCTGCTAGCAATGGCGTAAGACTGCGTTGAAAGTTGACTTGAGGAAGCAATTGATATTCCCAGAAATCAAAATTTTCTGGGAGGACGGCATTTAGGATGACTAAGGGATGACTGCAATGTAGGCTGAGATCGTGGAAGTTAGGATGGTGAGAAAGCAGAAAACCTATGAAGGTAAGGAGTTTGCATGCCAAGCCCACTTCATGATCTACAACATGCCTGGCATCATAGGAACGAGTAGTCGAAGAGCCATGAAGAGACATTAGATGATAAGAAGAGAGTTGTTGGGGAGCTAGTGCATTTGCAACTTGATCAACCCTGGCTAGATCGTCTGAATAAATTGTGCCAGAGTACTAAAATACCATAAATACCTAATGACTCCAGGAAACATCACTTGATCAGATGCTCTACAACGGGTATTGAAAAATATAAAGACTAACTTGGAAAATAATGATAATAATAAGGTTTTAATAAAATCTTCCATTATTTTATTTTCACAGCATTTATAACATAATAATAATAATAATAATAATAATAATAATAATAATAATAATAATAATAAAAGACTTTAAATATATACAAGATATCGCCCGTCATCATCAATTTCATCAAACAGTGCATGTCTATATGGAAAACAACCCTTTACCTCAATCATATAAATGGAACCTATAAGTCTGATGAAATAAACATCAAAAGAGGTATATTTCAAGGTGATTCTTTATCTCCCTTACTATTCTGCATATCATTAATAGCACTAACCAGTCAACTTAATAAGACAGAATGTGGTTATAAAATAGGCCAAAAGAAAATAAGCCATCTATTTTACATGGATGACTTAAAGTTATATGCTAAGAATGATAATGAGCTGGAAGGTCTTCTGCAAACTGTAAAATGCTTCAGCGAAGACATTGGAATGAAATTCAATTTGAATAAATGTGCCAAAGCTACAGTTTTACGTGGATCAATACAAGAAACATCCTCAATTAGCTTAGACCCTGCTGTAACAATAAAAGAATTGAAACCAGAAGAAGCTTATAAATACCTAGGTGTAAATGAGAGTGAAAACATTCACCATAAAAAAATGAAAGAAACAGAAAGAGTACTATAGAAGGCTACGAATGATATTAAAAACTGAATTGAATTCTCAGAACAGAGTTATGGCCATTAATAGCCTTGCAATCCCAGTTGTCCAATATAGCTTCAACATCTTAAACTGGACTCTAAACGACATCAGGCGAATGGATTCTAAAACAAGAAAGATTCTTTCTAAGCATAAGATGCATCATCCAAAGGCTGATGTAGACCGTCTATACATACCCCGTAAAGAAGGTGGAAGAGGTCTTATTCAGCTGGAATTGTCATACAAGACAACAACTATTGGCTTACTAACATACATAGAAACAACAAAGGATTGGATGATACAATTAGTAAGGCAACATGAAGAAAGAAAGAAAAAATATTCAATAATAAAAGAAGGCAGTAACAAGATTTACAGTTAGTAGATTCTGTAGAAAAGCAAAACAGAAGCCAAGAACCAACTATTGCGGCAAAAAATATGAAAAAGAAAGCCAAGGATATAGCTCTTGAACAGATGAAACAGCGCTGGCAAGACAAACCTCTGCATGGTCAATATCCAGAACGTGCCAATAAATCCAATGTTGACAAAGTTAATACTCATCGATGGTTACGTGCATCTGGATTAAAGTCTGAAACTGAAGGCTTTATTCTTGCAGCACAAGACCAAAGTCTTTTCACTAGAAACTTTCAGGCAAATATTATGCATAATAATATGGATCCAAAATGCAGGTTTTGTGATAAACACCAAGAAACAATAGACCAGCTAATCTCAGGCTGTTCTGTGCTTGCCCCAAATGAATATAAAAATCGCCACGATAGAGTTGGGCAATATTTACATTGGGCAATGTGCAAACATTATGGAAAATCTGTAAACAAACACTGGTATGAACATCACCCAGCACCGGTTACAGAAATAGAAGATGTAACCATTCTATGGGATTACACCATCTACACAGACAGAAAAATTGAAGCAAACAGGCCAGACATTATTGTTAAAAACCAGAAGGAGAAAACTTGTCTATTAATTGATATGGCTTGTCCAGCGGATTGTAACATAGCAATCAAGGAATTTGAAAAACTGTCAAAATATAAAGACCTGGAAATTGAAATAGAAAAAATGTGGAAATTGAAAACAAGAGTTGTGCCAGTGATAGTAGGTGCACTTGGAATGATAAAAAAATGGAACAAAACAACACATTGAAAGAATCCCTGGAAACCCCAGCTTAAGAGATATACAAAAAATTGTCTTATTAAGTACAGCCCACACACTAAGGAAAACTTTATCTATGTAATGCTAGGGATGATAGGGAAGATAGAAAAACATGAAATGGAGTCATAACAACACGCCACGACCTGCCTTAGGTCTCCCCGCAGACTTGGTTGGTAGTGAGACCAAAGCAGAAATCGAAATATGATGAAAAATGACATAATAATAATAGTAGGTATATACTCGTTTAATATTGTCGACTCAAGAATAATATGAAATCCCTCGATCAGCAAACACACACACGCACAAGCGCGCACACACACAAGTATCTATTAATGTAGCGGGAATTGAATCAAACAGGTGATGTTTAATTCGACCAAAGTATGGCTGTTCAATTTTCTATTTAATTTTCCAATTCTCGAATAAGTTGTTGCCCATACAGACCACAGTTCAGTATTCTTTTCTTTATTTCTAACGAAATTTTCTATTTCTTAATATTTGCTTTACTTTTGAAACGCATCTTTCGAGATCAAAATGCGTCTTCGGATTTCGGTGTCACATTTTCCGTCCTCTGTTCAAACACTTCCAAGATATTTAAATTCTTAATGTTTTCAAAATCAGTATCCGAAATGTTGTGGCAATAACAACAAAAATGTGGACAATAATTCAAGAGTAAATAATTATAACCCAGAAATTCAGCGATTATTCGAAAGACTAGCTTCTTAATTTGATTTTGAAAACTGATCATTGAGACCAACATAAATACGCAACTACCTTAGCCATTCTGTAGCCTAAGCATTAACCATTATCATTATTATTAATATCATTTCCCTTTCCTCTGCGTTAAATATCAAGAGCTTTCAATTGCAGCATCCTTATTGTTAATTTAAACTCAGTTGCCTTAGCAGGATATGACAAAACAAATATGCAGTTCAGGGATCAGTCACCTTCAGTAACAGGATAAACTTATTATACAGAAAATGATGTCACAGAGAGAATGACAACGATTAAATATCAAATTATAAAAGATCTATCTGTTTCCGGTCCAAGAAAGAAGAGTACCTCTACAAAATTCTGAGGTTTGGTCATTTGATCACATTTTGGGAAGTTGGTCGGGTCAATAGCTTTTCAGCGCCTCGTCTTTTGACCACGTATGCTTGAAAGCGAAATCTGCGTACAGTGTTCAAATTCCGATCAAGTCTCTTGTATTCACTTTGCGCTCACTTTTGCACTTGGGAAAGACAAAACTCTATCTCTTCTCGCACTTGTTAGGGAATAAATAGGAGTGTAGACTGCGGTCTGTAGCCTTAGATGACAGCCAGTCTAGAAGAAGAACAACTCAATTCTAAACTGCAAAAAGTACGATACTATCTTTACCAAGAAGCCATTACAATTCAGTGATATTAAAGAAACGGGTGATGTGGAGAACTATGAATGCTTACATCCTGAATAAACTTGGTATTAACAAAAATGTATGAAAGAGCAGACGCGTTGTATTATTTTACGTATGTTTACGTGACGTACCTTCGCGAATTTATTAAAAAAAAACAGCATAGTATGAAGAAAAAAGACCACAAACAAAATAAAAACAAAGTACTATCGGCAAAATGTTTATGTTATTATTAAGAGGATAGATCAAAGTATTTTTTACAATATTCAAATTCTTTCTAACACGTTTGAAATTTTTTAGATAAAATCTTGTTTTTCTTTCGTTTGTGAGTGACGAAATTTTTACAAAGGTTTATTATGGCCAACCTAATATTACGCAAGTCACTTTTTGCCGGTGAAAAACACATTAATTTAGAAATTCGTGAAAAAATCAAATAATGTTCAGATTTTGATGAAAATTTCAGGACTTATTCATAAATGGATTTTTTAAATAATTATTTTTAGAAAATCTTGGAAAAATATATTTTTTACATATGTTACCCACCACTAATTAATTTCTTGAAATGTGTAGAAATTCGCGAGAAACATTAATTAAATTCAGGAGTCATTTTGGAATGCTAATCCACTGTCTTTCTTTTTTCTAAATTATCCGTTTTTCAGAAAATCTGCTCTAAGTTGTGAAAACAAAATTGCAATAAAACCATGCAATTTTTTCTTATTACAAAATGAATTAAATTATTTTGGAAATCCTTCTTTTTTAGAAATTCTTCTTTTTTTAGAAATTCTTCTTTTTTAGAAATTCTTCTTTTTTAGAAATTCTCAGTAAAAATATTTTTTGACATTAGTTACACCGAACCAAAACAACAAAAACAAAAAACACTTAATTTTATGAAATTTCAAGAAATTAATTTTTGTACAGTTTAATGTTTATATTAATTATACGTAGAATTCCTTGGTGAATTTAATTTGAATCATCAATTCTTTTTTGTAAAACAGGAAACCTCATTGCAGAAAATTTGCTCAGAATAATAAAATAAAAAATGCAATAAAACTAAAACATTATTAAATTAGCAAATCTTTTAATTGATTTTATGAATAAGGTATTCTTTGCATAGAATTTTTTTTAATGAATAATGACATTTTACAAGTATTTGCTTTATGTTTTTAAAATTTTAATTAGAATAATTTCAGGTAATAATTTAAGTTTTAAATCTTTTAAAACTTTGCATTAATTTTCCATTTTAGAAGATATTATTAAATGAAGACTATATTTATTAATGATAAATGGTAATGCTTAGTACAAATCATCAAACACCAATATTACATGTAGTCATTTCTACTGTAAGATGAGGAGACTTTACTGCTAATTTAGTTGTATGCTTAAATTAGTAAAGTTTCGGTACGATAGAGGAAAACTCATCAGAATAATTACAATGAAAATATTTATAGAAAAGACACAGGGAAACTATGTTACGGCGGTGGACTGAAGTCGAGATGCCAGGTTAGGATCGATAATATTGTGAATTTTTACGAAGAGCATTGTCAGTGTAAAATTGTGAAATATTTTGTTGCGTAAACTGTATTGTTAATGTAACAACTTTTTATCATAAAAATTGTTTAAAAAAAACAAAACGAAAAAAAAAAAAAACGAAAAACAAAAAACAAAAAAAAAAACGCATATTTATTTCCTAATTTAAAAAAATTGTTTTTCCGTACTGTTATTGTGCTTGATTTTTCTGCAATTATTTTTTGTCTGCAATCAAAAGAAATAAATGGCCGTGATTGCAATATTTCTTTATATTTTGTAGACATCCTGTTTTGAAATGTTGTTTAGTTGATGTTGACCTATTCTACGACTTAAGGCTGGATCAGCCGACATGTTTTTAGCATGACTTTCTGTTTTTAGTTGATGTTGACCTATTCTACGACATAAGGCTGGATCAGCCGACATGTTTTTAGCATGACTTTCTGTTTACTGATTCACAGATTTGATCAGACCCACTTTATGACAAGTGATTTTGAAAACGTCGTGGTATTTTTACAAAGCGTTGGATTTGTGATTTCGCCTTGCCAGACAATAAGCACATGCTGACAAAGTTTAATGTCTATCCGTACTGTTTGTTGTTTAGATATATGCTCGCCGTTTATTTTTTTGAGAAAATCGCAAGTGTACTTCGTGCCAAATTTTAAAAAATGGGATTCAGCCAAAATTATTTTATTGGATTAATTTTTCGATTAAAAAGTATTGATAAGACATATATTAGGTACCTCCATTACATCACAAAAAAAACCCCAGCATAGTATGAATTAAAAAGGTTCAAAACTTAATAAAACGAAATTTTTTTTATCAAATTTTTTATAATATTATTAAGAGGAAAGATCAAAGTAATTTTTATTTATTTTAACATGTTCGAAATTTTGGCATAAAATTTTGTTTTGATTTGTGTTAGCGTTGCAGAAAATCTTACGAATGTTTACAATCAATTACGTAATTTTTTACGTAACTCACTTTTTTGGTGACAAACACATTAATTTGGAAATTCTCGCAAAAATCAAATAATTGTCGAATTTTAATGAAACTTTCAGTACTCATTCACAAATGAATAAAATTATTTTTGAAATTATTATTTTTTAAATATTGATGAAAAACATTTTTTAAGTCTGTTACCCACACTCCACATAAATTCATAAAATTTTAATAAATTTTAATGTCTGCAAATACGATGTTCCATAGGGTTCATAACAGGTTTCCATAGGGGTCGTATTTATTTTAGAAGTTCACAAGTGTTTTGGATTATTCCCCTTACATGGAAAACAACAGAAACCGCACTTTGATTCTGATTCAAGTCTCTTCAAGACGTTTATAAAATTCAACAGCCTGTTTTGCAAGTCATTCCTTAAACATTTAAAGCAACTTTTACATTTTAATTCCTAATTTTCTTATTTTGTTAAAAAAAATAATAATGGTGAAATTCACAATTTGTGGAGGTACTTAAAAATAATATGAAAAACAGATATTAAAAATAAAAATTAGTAAATGCCATAACATTTCATAAACTGAGTTACCTCTGCTGTTATTTTCAATCTGTTATTAAATTGTACATTTTTTTAAAACAAAGTTTTATATTTTAATTTGTATTTTTCATAAAACAACTTCAAACGTAAGCCTACAAAGCTAAACTAAAATTCCATCAAATATTGGATAATTGGATAATTGCTGAAAACTGTGTTAAATTTTTAACATAGTTAAAAATTTAAAAAAAAAACGATTTGTATGAATAAGATTTATACCAAATTCGTCTTCCATACTTTTGGTCGGATACTAAATCATCAGTTGTCGGCTGCTGCTAAGGTGCTGATAAGGTGTTGACAGCTGTGATAACAAGGCTACCGTAATTGTAGAATGCTTTTTGAAACATTTTTCAAGCAGCGAGCAAAAATTCTTGTTTCAAGTCAACTTAAAGTAAGTTTAAATTCGGTAATTTGAAGAAAATAATGTGTCAGCGAGGTGTATTTTATTTTTGTAAGATTTTTTAAAACCGTAAATTGGTTTCTGTTTACAATCGATGAAAAATGTCGGAAAATTTGAAATTTTTAATTTTTTTTTAATTTAGAAAATTTTTGATTCCGATCAATATAATTTTGGTTTAAAATATCCCAAGAGTATTTTGCTTACTGGGATTAGTAAATTTAATCCATTAGCTTTCAATTAAAGCTAATTTTAAATATTGAAGATAACTTAATTATTATTAAAATTTCAATTTCAATTTTGGTATAGAAAAATGAATGGAGGTACCTAAATAGGAGAGAATGGCAGACCCATAAAGACGGAGAGAATATGTGTTGAGTTTTCCTCTCAATATATATTTATATATCTGAATTACTGAATGAAAGGACAGAAATTATGACTCAGTGTAACCATTTTATAAAATACCTATTAAGGACATACAACCATGGATGAAAACGTTATAACTTTTATTTTGAAAATTGCGCGTTCAAAAAAAAAAAAAAAAAAAATTAAATTATGAATAAAATCCCCATTACGTGAGCGTTCATGAAAAAAAAAAAAACTGTAAAAATCAGTTCTTGCAAATCGCCTGAAGGCACCACATGGTAGAAACCTAGGTCGCGTAATAACACGTTCGCCAATGAAATATATATATATATATATATATATATATATATATATTGAGTTCTTTCGGTGACTGGCGTGTGTATACATTGCTTATATACAACAGGTTAAAATTTCCCTTCTCTGATTCCATGCGCCTATGGCTTAGGGAGTAGCGACTCCGACTGACACCAAATCGGTCGAGATTCGATCCCGGCTAGAAGCAAGTGGATGTGTCTAGCCACACTGATGAGCTGTGATACAGCGAAACAGGTTTGTATGTGGATGACTAATATATATATATATATATATATATATATATATATATATTTATAATAAACATACATTTGAGAGTGCACCTATGTACAGTGTCATTTTTCATGTGTTAATAAAACAGTGCTCAATGCATGAACATAATTTTTAAATTTAAATGTTTATCCACAGGTATAGAACATTTAAATTTTTAATCTTATTAAAGCAGTAACATAACTTTAAAAGATCTAATTTCTATGAACATCGAGTGAATTTAAATTCAAATTTATTAAACTGTCATTTTGAAATATGCACCTGGTGATTGCATAACGCGTGAATATATATGAACATATAATATATGAATATATAGTATATGAAATTATGATTGCATAACTCATGAATATATATAAATATATAAATATGCACCTGATGATTGCACAACGCATGAAACTCCGAGTCGTGCCATCGACGTAGGACAATATATATATATATATGAACGAAATAAGTATACAATGAAGCACTACCCGGTGATTGGAAGTTTACCGCCATAAGTAATGATCAGACCATGTGAAAATACCAGCTTTCATTACAGTGTTGATTTCTATGACCATACGGTTTAAAATAAAATAACTATATTTAAATTTTGTAGCAGACTTGAATGCAGCGAAATGTACATATATTGATCGCTTTAGAAGACGTTTTAAAAGCGTAGATTATCCGGGCAACAGTCCAGGGCCTAAACACAGAATATTTTTTCGGCTACAACAGCAAGAAGAAGAAGAAGAAGAAGAAGAAGAAGAAGAAGAAGTAGAAGATAAATAATAATAATAATAATAATAATAATAATAATAATTAATTTTCCAGTGCTACACTTAATCTCATGGCTTATAACATTTACTGTTTAGGGGTGTTAAAATGTACATGTTTTAATTAAAATAGGTTACAAAAATACCCCATTGACTACCACATGCTTGCTTGTTAGTTGCCTGATTTGGCCAATCGGGTATCTTCCCTAGTGGCCGATGCATTGTAGACCGATTAAAGGCAGCAATCAATAAAACTATTGAAATTGGTCAATCGGAGAACTGTCGTCTTCCATCAGAGCAACGGCAGACCTCATGGCACTTTGCAGACTTAGCGGAAATTCGGACAGGTTAACTGAGGTGTCCTACTACATCCGCCAAACTCACCTGATTGTGCACATTTGAATTATCCTTTATTTCGATCACTAAATAAATTCTATTAATCTGAAGAACTTCAATTATCTATAAGTCTGTAAAAATCACTAGGACCCGTTTATTATACAGAAAGATGCTAAGGTCTGAGATAATAGAATCATGAATCGGCCTCAGATGATTGAAGATAGAGGAACAAAATGACATACGGGTGGTTGAATAAATCTGTCTTTGTCTAAATATTGTCTTAGAAATATATATCGTTCATTCAGCATTGAATTAGAAGATTCTCAGCTATTGGGCGTGTATAATGATAATATACACGCTAAAAAGTCTGCTTCTTTCTCTCGAGCGCTCATAGCTCAGAGGTAGAATCGCCGACTGACACCAATTCGGTCGGGTTTCAATCCTGGGTTAAATGCAATCGGATATCTATCCGTACTGATGAGCTGTGATACAGTAAAACAGATCTGTCTGCGGATGAATATATATGTATGTATGTATGTATATATAAAAATAAGGAACGAATAAAATCATTGCAACGTTCAAAACATTAATTTAAAACAGTGCTCGATATAAAAATAGAGCAATTAATATTTATCATTAATTATTACTTTGGAACATGTACAAGCTACTACAAAATTGTACATTTTGTTTCGACATTGAAAGAACAATGTCTCATTAGGTAGTTAATAATAATAGTCAGGATTGAAACCCGACCGAAGTGGCGTCAGTCGGCGATTCTACCTCTGGGCCACGAGCGTCCGATAGAATAAGGACGACCTCTTAGCGAGTATATCGTTACACACACCCGATAGCTAGCGTGCTCTAATTCATTATTGAATGAGCGATACGTATATGCCGGAGTAGCTACTGTTTTCAAAGACCCCCACTCTTCCAGAGTGCTCAATCAATGTGAGAGCGTAAATACTATATTCACACATGGCCGAATGGTTAGAACGTTCGTTGTCTGACCATGAATCCCTGGTTCGAATCTCACCATGGTCGATTTGTCAGCTTCAACAGGAGGCGATTTCAGCGTGGGGACACTCTTTGAGGTGCCGTTGATGATTGTGCTAGCTCGAAGTCACAAGTCATCGTGACCGAGGCTATGAGAGTCCTTGTGCAGACTGTTGTTCGCGCTCTTTCCCAGAAAGTGTAACTAAGGTCCGTTCAGTATAATTGCAGTATAAACCACAGGTGGTTTCTGTGGACGTTGTTCACAAACACAAGTGTGCCCGAGCAGGCGTCTGCAATGGAGATTAGCTAGCCGCCCTGGTAGACGAGTATCCTCTAACACGAGTGGCCAGCCATATATATATATATATATATATATATAGTTAGAGAGAGAGAGAGAGAGAGAGAGAGAGAGAGAGAGAGAGAGAGAGTCATCCGCAAACTCCGGTTTAGCTGTATTATAGTTCATCAGTATGGTTAGACACATATATATATGTGTGTGTGTGTGTGTTTGCAATTGTGTATGTGTTTATATCTGTATGCGTGTATGCTTGCATGTATTATGCAAATGAACGTCAAGAAACAGATTTATTGATTTAATATGTTTTCTAATATTTATTTTTGGTCCGTTTCATATCTAGAAAGGAAAAATAAATGCAGGAAGGCGAGGAGAGAGATAATTAAATATGAGCAAAATTAGCCGAGTTGGCGGTAGGGAAAGCATAAATCAGTTTTTCTTTCTTTTTTTCAATCGTCACTCTTGTGCCCTGCCGTCAGACATCTTGCTTACATCCTGGGGGTATTCTCGAGTAATGTCCGGTGATGACTGAGAAATTCCCCTCTTACATTATTGTACTGTTATAACATCTTCCGGTTTGCGTCCCCCTCTTCTTCCCAGTTTTGAAACCTTTCAACCCCCAGAATAACATCTAATAAATAATAGCCCTAATAAACCAAGTAAACATGACGGTAAACAAAAATAAACAAAGAAAATAAATAATATTCTGTTTTTAAGGAAAATATTGGAAAATAATTCTTCCCCTTTTTCCTAACTTCCGGTCTCTGAAATGACAGGAAAAAATCGACCAATAAAATGTAAACACAAAATAATAAAGTTGTATATTAAAAAAAACAACAACAACAAAAAAAAAAAATAAATAAAAAAAATAAAAAAATAAAATAAACAACAAAAAAAACTTCTAATACAGTTAAAATAAATGACGGAAAAATAACGTTGGTGGGTGGGGGTAATAAAATATTTCGCTCCACTTATTACAAAATGCAATAAGCATGCCGAATGTTCTCTAGTGTAACAATGTACATATCGATTATGAGTGCAACCATGTCGACAAAGGGTTTTGATAAAGAGACAAACATGCAGAGAATATGATAAATCTAATATAAGGCCTTTCTGCAGTGTGTCGGCCACTGTGTCCAATAGCGGTGGGCCGTGCAAATATCACAAAGAAATTTAAAAAATTGATGAAGACAAAATAATGAAGATAATGCGATGAGAATAAAGAGCAAAACATGAGGAAAATGCAATAAAAAGTCCCGGAAGGGTCGGAGAAATGGCGTGTAGAGTAGCAATGGTGGGTGGGGGGGAGGATAGGGAAATAGATTAAGACAAAAAAGGAATTGAAAGAGTTATAGATAAAATAAGATTGTAGCTGTTTATCGATTGTAAGGATCCACATTCGGGAAATATAAAGAGGTTTTACAAGACGGGATTGACTGGGATAAGATAGATAGATAGATAGATAGAGAGGGAGAGAGAGAGAGAGAGAGAGAGAGAAGAGGAAAGAAGAAACGGAAAAGATAGAGATTGACAGAAAGAAAAAAAATGAAGACGGATAAAGGGATGAGGAAAGAATGAAAAAGAGAGCGTAAGAAAAAAAGAAGTGAGCTAGAAAAGAGAGAAAAAAAAGAAGTACAGAGAGAAAGAGAGGGATAGAAAGGAAGGAAAAATAAGAGAAAAGAGAGTGTGTGCAGGTAAAAATAAAGGAATTATAAAGTAAAAGTGGATTGAAGAAATACAATTAGAGATAGAAATAAATAAAGATAAATAGGAAGAAAGGAGAAAGGGAGAGAGAAAGAGAGAGAGAGAGAGAGAGAGAGAGAGAGAGAGAGAGAGAGAGAGAAAAGATTCTCTAATTTAGATATGGATCCAAAAACATAAAGAAAAGTAGAGACAATGTGAATTATAAAATGAGGATAAAGCAGGACACTGAAAGCAAAATCTATAAAGGAAACGGGTGAGATAGATAGATAGATAGATAGATAGATAATAAGAAGAGACATATATATATATATATATATATATATATATATATATATAACAGAATAAGAACTAGAATAGATAGATAGATAGATAGATAGATAGATAGATAACAGAATCAGATAGATAGATAGATAGATAGGTAGGTAGGTAGGTAACAGAATCAGATAGATAGATAGATAGATAGATAGATAGATAGATAGATAGATAATGAAGAGACATATATATATATATATATAATGAACAGAATCAGCTAGATAGATAGATAGTTAGATAGATAGGTAGGTAGGTAGGTAGGTAGGTCGGTAGGTAGGTAGGTAACAGAATTAGATAGATAGATAGATAGATAGATAGATAGATAATGAACAGAATCAGATAGATAGATAGTAAGTAAGAGAGAGAGAGAGAGAGCGCGAGGGGGATGAGAAATAAATTGGAGAGGTTTGAAAAGTAAGTGAAAAATAAGGAAAAATTGTAATATTCAAATTTCTTATATGAATCGTTCTTAATTAATATCATTTTTTTTTACTCGTATTTCTTATTAATTTTACCTTTTAATAACACAATAACGTTATTCCACGTTATTCCATTATTAAGCAGCTTAAACAGAAAAAAAATGCGCTTTGTCGAGATTTGAACTCTTATCCCATCTCTTTGAAATACATACACTAAGAGAGTGAAAAGGTTTTGGGGGCCATTGAACAATTTGCAGGTGATGAACTGATTTTTTATTCTCTTGTGTTGTGTAGGTGACATTTGTTCCAACTACCTGAACCTTGGCAATTATTTATAGGTATTTATTAAGTATAGCTTACATCTTGCACAAAGTTACAATCATGGATCGAACCCACTACTCAGTAGCAGAAGACAATCACATTAATCAAATTTAGCCTGGGCACCTTGACATGATGCTGCACATTTAAAAGGCTTATTTTTCAAAAACTTTCAAATGAATTCGTAACATATTTGATAGGAACAAAATCCTAATTGTAAATTTGAAACAGAAAAAAAGTCTTATCAAATAATAATGATAATATACTTAATAATTTTTAAAAAATACAAAAAATAATCAGTAAGTGTTTCGAAAGAGTTGCATGAATATTCCTATGAGAGCCAATTTTTTTTTCCCCTAAGGCAGAAAGTTCAAGTCTTTTGCGATATTTAAGAATAAAAACTTTCTTGAAGGAAAACTCGAAAGAGAACCTGGGAAGATGAATATGGGGGGAAAAAACTGATCAAGGTAGGGTTGAAGCTCGTTGACATATGTTAGAAACTGCGTCCTTTTAATCAGCAAATGTGCGAAAAAGAAGAGGTTGAGCATCTCCGTCAGTTGTTGAGATGACCGTCCTACCTGGACCAGCTGCCTTTTTTTCACCGGTGAGAGTTGTATGTTATTATTTCGTTGATTTTTTTCGAATTTATTGGAGTAGATAGACTAAACTATCGCCCGGTTCACACTCCACCCACGTCTATTGAACAGGTGAAGAGGCCAATCCCTTGTTTCCTGTTTAGGATGTGGTTTCCGGCTTTCTCTTTTCCAATCTTTTCACTCTTTTCTTTTTTTTTTTTCAATTGGCGTAGATAGACTAAACTATCGCCCGGTTCACACTCCACCCACGTCTATTGAACAAGTGAAGAGGCTCATCCTTTGTTTCCTGTTTAGGATGTGGTTTCCGGCTTTCTCTTTTTCAATCTTTTCACTCTTACGTAGCCCCCTGCACATCAGTGGCGTTACCTCCTTGCTCGGGGTGATATGATTAAAAACAAAAAAATGCAGGGCCAAAGACAATCTTTCGTTTATATCTCCATTGCTATGACTATTTTCATGTATCTTGTGTCCGTTATTTTTGACGGATTTTCTGGCTTAGAAAAAAGAAAACAAAACATTGTAACCTTCCTTTCATATTTTTATGTATCCAATATAATTTATTTAACGTTTTCGGAAACTATAATGGCTGAAAATCAAAAAAGACATCATAAGTGAACGATTAGGGGCGAAGGATGAGGACAAAAGAAACGAGAAAATGCTGGCGAGAAGCAAAGCTAAGTTTTGTATTGGATAACAGTATCTAAGCACCCAGTCAGTATACAAAACAACTGAAGAGCGAAAATCTCAAACAATGAATTTATAATCTTAATATGTCGTAACTCTCACAACAGTCCTCAAGTGGCATGACTATATCGAATCCATAGCTAAATCCGCTGCTAAGAAGGTCGGTTCTCTGTGCAGGGCCAGGAAGTTTTTCCCGTCTGAAACAATCCTGCATATATACAAATCTACCATCCGCCCATGCATTGAATACTGCTGTCATATCTGGTCGGATGCTACTGATATCTACCTAGGGGTCCTTGACAAAATCCAACAGAGAATCTATAATGTGATCGATCCCGACTTAGCAGCTCGGATATAATCACTTTCTCACCGGCGCAATGTGGCTTCCCTGTGTCTCTTCTACAAATACTTTCATGGCTTCTGCTCAGATGACCGTAGCTCACTGGTACCCACCCCCCATACATGAATTTACTCGAGCAACAGGATTAGAAACTAGGTCCCACTCTTTTACTGTGAAACCAATAAATTGTAAATGCAAATTCTACTCCATCAGCTTCTTCTCTCGCACTTCCCACCTGTGGAATTCCTTTCCGTTTACTTGTTTTTCCGACAGTTACAATCTTCAAGAATTCAAATGTAAAGTCAATAGTCATCTCCTATCTCACTAACTTGCATCCTCTCTCTTTCATGTTCCTTTCTTCGTCCACTCCACTCTCATCAGTATTCTCATCCTTTTTTTTATCCACTTCCTGACACCTGTAACCTGTCACTCTTTCTCATAACTTTCCTCATATGTAGCCCCCTGCTCAACAGTGGCAGTAAAATACCTTGCTTGGGGCGACACGATTATTAAAAAATATATATATACCTAATCTATTTGTTTCATTATTTGTTGAATGCCTGAATAGGAAAGACGACTTGGGAAATTTTACACTCACAAGATCTATCGAGGGCAAGAGAAACAGAGCGAAACAAAGAGAAACCTACCTAATGAACTTGTGTAAAAGTACAACACAACACGGACTGGAAGTAATAGTAAAAAGACAAACTTTGTTAACAATAACAAAGGATAGGAAGTTGTGGAGAGCCATGATATCTCATGTCTTGGAAGAACATTCCATATAGAAAATGTAAAATGAGTTATAATCATTAAATGAATAAAACTTTTATTGAAATTGTTTAATAAATGCTATTAAAATTTTGTGTAAATAAATGGAAGAACAGAGACTGATCGGGATAGTAAGAAAGTAAACATTGCTTACAACTAAAAATATAGGAAGTTGTGGAGCGCCATGGTCACCCAAGTCCTGAAGGAACATGGCATCTAAAATAGGCATTTTCTTATTATCTAAATGTTAACACCAAAACACAGTCATATTTTATACAAATTTTTATTTGTTATTATCTAGAAATCGTGACTAGGGAAATGTATATATCTATTTGTGAAGGGCCTACGCATCCATGTATGCGTCAATACAAACGAACAGACAGACAACTAAAGTGATAAAGAAGAAGAATAGAGTAAGGGACAATTAAAGGTGGCCAGCCAGTTGGAAACAATCTACGCCTTCTAGCGACAAATAGTGATACTAATTAGTGTCCTTATCACCATAAACTTGTCATAATAAACTTCATGCTTTGTTTACAGTCATCAATTTGGTAGCGAGTAGAACTGTCATTATACATCCAGATTATTGTCTTTTTAATTGTTGTTGATCTACGAAAGGCTTCACGGATTCTCAGCTCTGTTGCCCAGAGACTGCATGATAATTTGCTGATCCATCTCCCTTATTGAAGCCACTGTTTCAAATATATCTAATTACGTGAGTGTATATAAAAAGATAAACTTTTAGATAGGATCATTGATGCTGCATTCACTTTCATACCAATGCTCCTGGGAAAGGCCTCCAACAGCTTCTTTTCTCGCAATTCCCGACTATGGAATTCTCTTCCACATGATTGCTTCTCCGACGGTTACAATCTCCAGGAGTTTAAATGTAAGGTCAATAGACACCTCCTAACACACTAACTCGCATCCATTCTTTCAAACACTCTTCCCATCTACCCAACCCCCAGCCTCGTTATCCTTACCCGTCTATCACCCTCCTTCTGACATTTCCTATACCTAACAACTCTTTCTCTTTACCTTCCCCTATATAACCCCTTGCGCAATAGTGGCAATGGAATGCCTTGCTTGGGGTGAAATGATTAAAAAAAAATCCATTTCTTCTTCTCCAGGTATGGGTTAAATAGGAGAGTAGACTAGATTTCTAACCTTGAGTAGCAAAAAACTTGAAAAAAAAAATTTTGATTTCAAAATCTTAAGAAGGCAATAAGAATCAATTCTTTCTCAAGAAGTTATGTAAATTCACAGATATTGAAGAAAAGGAAGGCGAGGAGGACTATTACGAGCTATGTTTTTTAATTGACCTAGTATAAAAAATGCAGATGTTTTACACGAATTGAAACTATTAGATTTTTTTATTAAATATTTTTATTCCATCGAGATAGGAGATCAATCAGGAGCCAGAATTCAGAATGCTGATTATTAAGGCAGGTATGCCCCCACCCAACATTTTAAAGATTTTTTTAAATATAATCTTCTTACTTTATTTGTCTTTTCTTTGTACAAAACTAAACTTCGTAAATATAAATTTATTGGGGATTATTTAGAATGCTTCATATTTTAATATAATTTGTCACTAAACTTAGAGAATTTGTGTTATCGCAAATTTTGATTCTTGTAATGAGTTGGACTTTCGTTGCATGAACCACAGTTCCATCTTTCGGCTGCACTAAGTTGTTTACCAAATATATATGTATATAAATGTTGAACATTTGTATGTTAACTCTGTAGACTCCCCCTTCTCTTGTGAGACACAGACCCATTGTAGGAGCCTCGGCTCTGCTTATCAAATTGGCCTTGTGCCAAACACAACCGAAGTCTCCACAATTTAAATATCAGAAGGTTGAAGGTTGGGTATTGAAATGTGGAAGGATAAAATATTTTAGTGTTCCTACATTAAAGTAACATTTTTATTAACGGAATAACAAAATTGTAAAAATAAAACTAAAATGTTCATAGAGAAAATGCATGTAGTTAAAATTGTTCAAAGAGAAATGTAGAGTTCATAGTTGATAGTAGCAGAATGTGTGTATGTAAAAAAAGATTTAAAAGGTTGCTAGTAAAAGTCTGCGTTCTTTTTCTTTTTATGACCGGAGAAAAAGTGAAGAGGGAAGTCAAGGTAATGAAGGAGATTGTAATGAAGGAGATTGTAATGAAGGAGATTGTGCTTATCGAAGTCAGTTGACGTATCGTGTTGTTGTTTTCTGGCGACGTGGAGTGAAAATGAAAAAAGGAAAATTGGAAGAGGAGGTAGAATGAATTTATATTGGCGAGACGTGACCGAGTCAGCTTGAAGTTTCTTCCTTACACTGTGACGAGATGCTGTCAGATAACGCTCCCACTCTGACTCATTTTGACAGGTTAAGAAATGTGGTTTAAGTAGTGGGTTTTAGTCATGTGACCGGCTCCAGCAGCATACCCATTTTTTTTAGGTGTTACAAAAAAAAAAAAAAAAATAAACTGGCGTCATAATTCAAATTTCTATTTCCTATCAAATCAGGATCCAGAATTTTACTTTTCACACTGACTTGTGAAATTTGCCTTGGTCTGGGTTTTTCCAAAATGTTTTTAGCCGTTTTGATCCGATTTTTCGGATATGCAATTTTACTTTGTGTGCTTTAGTTAACTGTTGGATGATATAGGCTTTGCATCCTCTACCACTACGCGAAGGTCTGCTACTGTGGTTTCAAATCATTTATGCTTTTGCCAGGTAGAGTTACTACACCCCCCGCATACAAACTGTTACGATTCAGAGTTGTACTTCTCCTTGACTGGTCGCTTTTTTTTTTTTAGATAGCTTTTTACCCTTAGATCTTTTAAAGATATTTGTGTAAAGGCCAAGGCAACGACCTCAACTCGAACCTGAATTTGACAGACCTGTAACTCATTTTCAGCGTCGATAACCGTCACACTACGCATACATCAAATGAGGAACAAGATAGTTATACGCTTACAAGAAGAAATACTTTGACAGTGTTGTTTTTTATAACAATTTTCTCCTTATTTAAGCCACAAGAGTAAAACAAGGTAGATGGATATTGAAGGAGTTTGTTGTCTAGGCGGTATGAGTAAGAAGAAATGCAGCTTATGAGAGTGAGAAACATAACTGTTACTTATTAAAGAGGAATTGCTGCCCAAATACACATCTAGCTATCAATATATCTATCTAGGTATCCCTAAAAGAGCATACCATAAAAAAGGCCCCTAAGTTGATAAAAACAAAGCATAATCGTCAAAATATACTATTATTAAGAAGGAAACTAAAGTATTTTTGATTATTTCATTAATTTTTAAAAATTTTTTCTAGCACGTTTGAAATTTTGGTGAAAATCATGTTTGTCTTGCGTCATGAAGTTTAGTGTCTTTTTGTGGTAAAAACACATTGTTTTGAAAAATCGTGCAAAATTCAAATAATTGTTAAATTTTAAAGGATTTATAAATAAAACAATGAAATTATTTAAAAAGAACTTTTCTAGAAAATCTTGTTAAATATTTATTTTTACATCTGTTACCCCCACTTACTTAATTTTATAAAATATTGGGAAATAAAAATTCCACCCTCTTCATATTTATATTAGTTAAAAGCATGACTTTTTGGAGAATTTAAATAATCAATTTGCTTTTGTTAAACAGAAATCTGCTCTTAATCGTAAAAAAAAAAAAAAAAAAATGCAATAAAACTATAACATTATTTCAAGTTAAATGCTCTTAATTGCTTGTATAAATAAAATATATTACGGACACTATTTTCTTATGGAATTTTTGTTTTCGAGGAATAATTAATTTTTACAAAAATTATTTTTATTTATTTAAAATTTTAATTAGAATAATTTATTAAGTATTAAATCTTTTACAATGTCTATTAACTTCAGCCTTTTATTATTATTAATTAAAATATATATTATTAATCATAAATGGAAACGCTTAGTAGAAACACCAATATTTTTAAAAGAATTAGAATTTTTTGTATATGTATAAACGTGTCGAGTTTTGTAGCAATTGTAGAGGGTCATAAATAATACAATGGAAAACAAGCAAGATAATGTAAATTTAAAACCAGAAAATATCTAAAATTCAATAAAACATTGGATTATAAAGAATATTTAAAAATTTTTTAAAGATTATCGAGTTAAATATTATGTACAAAAGGCGTTTACGTTATATTAATTATTTTTATGATTAAAGCCTGTATAGAACAATATTAGAGATGCATCAATCAGTCAATTGCCACCCCCATAATAATCAAGGGGGTTGTAGTCTTAAGAGTTAGGTAGCCAAATGCAAGAGGTGATGTGGTCGCAGAAATTGTTTGACAGCCATCACTGGGTTCTACTGTTTGTGTGACATGGTGCAGAATCCTGTTGCTTGACACAGAGGCTTTCAGTAGCCATTCTCTTGAGGCAGGGCAGCACTACCTTCTCAAGGCACTTGATGTAGGCCACTTTGTTGAGTCTGAGGCCCCACCAACAAATTCGGAAGTTTTTTTCTTATCAGAACGATCAGAGGGAGTTTTCCGAGCTGCTGTACTTTCGTAATCACCATTAGACTCATCTAACTCCTTCCAAATCTTCGGTAATATCCACAGATTGACACCAAGACACTCTGGAATTATCGTATTGGAGTTTTCGGTGTGAATGCCAAGAAGTGCAGCATGCCATTCCAAATTTTTGGCTGAGTGAATTGCACCATGTTGCTTTTTTGCACAGAGAGTGTTCAACTGACCTTAATATACTGCGCAGTTGACAAAACAAAGCGCATGCGCCAAATTGAAAATATAAAATGGCGACAATTTACTCATCGTACCTGATATACACTACCGGCCATAATTATTAGGCCACCCCAGATTTTTAAAAGAAATTATGTATTTCATACTATTTTTAAGTGGATAATTCTAATTGAAGATAGAACGGTTCTTTTGTTATTATTACATTGCAAAATTTTACAAGGCAAGGAAGCAAAGATGAACCTAAATGTTCTTTATTCTTTCATTGATGAAACTGCAATATAGGTAATTATTAAATATTTAGAAATGCATTTGATGCACATGTTATTGTGCAGTATTAATAAAAGAACCATTCTATTTTCATTTGTAATTATTCACATAAATACTAAAAAATAGTATGAAATACATCATTTTTTTAAAACACTGGTGGGGATTGCCTAATAATAATGGCCTGTAATATATATATATTTTTCAATAATATTCACCCTGTAAAAGGCCCAAGAGCCATTTGAGGTATAAAGTTATTACTGAGTAAGAGGTGAATGGCTCAGTTTATGGAAATATACAGGGAATAATAACGGTTAACCCTAACCCAGACAGTCAGTTCTAAAAAGCAATGACAAATATATATATAATCGTTTCACCCCAATCAAGGTGGCACTGCCACTGATGCGCTGGGAGCTACATAAGAGTAAAATTCTAGATAGGATGAGAGTGAAGAGAAAGTCGAATCAGTTACATGGGTTGTCAGAAAAAGGGCAAAAGAAGGATGGGAACACAGGTGTGAAGACAGTTGCGAAGGTAGAGCGAAATGAAGAGAACAAGATACAGAGTAATGTAAAAAGAAATGGAGTCAAGTGGATAAGAGATGGGTATTGCCGTTGCATTTAAATTCCTGGAGGTTTCAGTCGTCAGGAAAGCAAGTATATGGAAGGGAGTTCCACAGTCGGGAAAAAATATAGTTTTTAGTTGATGTCATATTTATGAGTTAAAATACTCGATATCAGGGATAAAGCGCATGTAAATAGAAAAGTGTACACTGAGCTTGACACCCAATCGCGATATATATATATATATATATATATATGGAAATTGTAAAAAAAATGTAAAAGGTTTACTTGTGCCCGATTATTCCTCTAGAACTTCAAGTAAACTTTTCCATTCCATTTTGTCTTCCATATTGTACTTTATATAGAAAAATATATATCGATATCTCATGTACACACACACACACACACACACACACACACACACACACACACACACACACACATATATATATATATATATATATATATACATGGAAATTGTAAAAAAATGTAAAATGTTTACTTGTAACACACTTCATCCTTTAGAACTTCAAGTAAACTTTTCCATTTTGTCTTACAATTTCCTCCATATTGTCTTTTATATAGAAAAATATATATCGATATCTCATCCACACACACACACACACACACACACACACACACACACACACACATATATATATATATATATATATATATATATATATATATATATCTTTAAAAAGAACAGACGTCATATTATTTAAACCCGACGAACCTTTCGGCCAACTCTTATCAAGGGTTTTCGTTGGCTTTAATTTTAAGGCAATTAAGGAAAAGGACAAGGCAAAATAAATTAAATTACTTACAATGCTGGGAGAAGATGGAACATGTTTAAAAATAAATTTATTGAAAAAAAAAACATAAAATGTAAGGGGGGTGTACACATATAATTCCACGAGAGTATTTAAAAGTGAAAAAACGTTACACTCACAGACTCACCAGCAATTGTAAGGAGCGTAAAAACCGCTCTTTCTGTCCGAACAGGTTCGGCTGTTGAATTTTCAAGCAAATTGCTTCCAACATACGAAGATGATGTGTAGACCGAGAGCTGTGAAAGACAGTAAACCAGCTGTCCTCATATGCCGAGGCACACACTTGATTGTCCAAAAGATGTCGGCCAATAGCGGAATCCAGAACAGATTGTGTTGTTCTTATAGGTCTGAGAGAGCCACTGGAACGTATATTAGCGGGGACGTGTTGTGAAACCCGCGTCTCCAACCTCAGATCGGTACGTCCTATGTATGCCGCATCACAACAACATCTAAATTTATAAACAATGGAACTTTTTCGAAAATAGGACAACCTATCTTTACTGAAGGAAGGAAACACAGGTCTAGTCTGAAAAACAACACGTAACTGCACCGCAAAATAACAGAACGAAACACATGCCGAAACTCTGTCGGTTACAGTTTGACATCTTCTACCAAGCCAGGGTATTTTCAGATACAAGGGACAGCGGCTAGGTCCTTCAACCTTAGGTTCTTTATAACGTTTGATCTTGCGATCAATTACCCGTTTCACCACATTAACCGGGTACCCGTTGCCTTCGAAAATCTCCTGCAAGTGAATTAATTCGCTTTCTAAACATTCAGGAGAACAAATATTCCAAGGCACGGTGAACCAAGGTTTCTATCAGACCCAGTTTACGAGACTTAGGGACAAACGACTTCCAATTAGTATAGAAACCAGTGAAAGTTGGTTTGCGAAAAACAGAAGTCACGAAAGCACCGTCCCGCCGCTGAACAAGGACATCTAAAAATGGGAGACATCCGTCCCTTTCAATCTCCATGGTAAACTGAAGGGAAGGATGTAAAGAATTTAACTGAACTAAAAAATGTTCAGCATCAATAGCGCTGTAAAATAAAGAGACGGTATCATCAACATATCGTTGATATATCAGAGGTTCAGCTACCCTCTCAAATAGCAGACGCTCATGAAATCCCACAAAAATATTCGCAAGGACGGGACCCAAAGGACTGCCCATAGCAACACCGTCCGTCTGCGTAAACATTGTCCCGTCAAAGCTAAATTCGACCCCCTCAGTTGCCAATCGCATACATTCCAGGAATAACTCCTCGGGAATTGCCGCGGCACCTAAACTCCCTCTATATAACATGTCTACACAAATGTTAACAGTATCATTTAATGGAACATTTGTGTACAAACTGACAATGTCAACGGAGACCATAAATTTATCCCTAGATGAAAAATCTAAGTTTCTAATGAAACTAGAAAATCTGAAGGAGTCGATGAAATTGTACGCAGACAGAGCAAGAGACACAGGTTGGAGAATCTCAGCCAACCACTTAGCCAACTCATGTTGTGCGGAGCCCACTATAGACAAAATAGGTCTGAGTGGGACTCCGTCTTTATGAACTTTTGGAAGGCCATACATTCTAGGGTGTTGCGACCCACGGGTCTGATCCTACTACAGATGTCCTTAGAAATTAATTTGTCCTTATACTTGGACAACAGCCAACGTTGAAGTTTGGTTTCTATTTTGCCGGTGTTATCGTGAGTATCGGCTGGACCGATAACTGTAAATTTAGATGGATCATCTAATATATTATGCATCTTTGCAATATAATCCGATCTATTCAAAATCACGACACCGGCACCCT
>JBBBDQ010000339.1:140000-155000 GCA_037127315.1 Ascarosepion bandense | reverse complement strand
ACCATTCATGGCATCTGTATGAAAGTCTCGATGGGATACGGCTACTTAAGAACATGACACGAGATTTTAGGTCAGTGTTTTGGTCGGATGTAGTTTTTGTATATATATATAAAGGAAAGCTCGACACGTCATTTATAACCAAACTAAATGACGGCGTGTTGAGTTTTCCTTTATAAATATCACATTGCTCTGGATAACATTCATTGAGCTCTTTATACAGATATAACACTTAATATTTTATATGAAGTTGATCTTGTTGGATTATCCTCGCCGTTTACGGACTGGACATCTATATATATATATATATATATATAAAACTAGCAGTATAGCCCGGCGTTGCTTGGGTGTAATGAAATCTTGAAAACTAATCCATGGTCCTGGAGCTCAGACTCAGCCTAAAGAATATTTGTGTGAAGTTTGGTAAGAATCGGATAAGAATTGTGGATTTGTATAAAGGACATACAGACAGATAAACAGACACACACACACACAAACATCTTGCCTTATATATATATATATATATATATATATATATATATATATATATATTATAGATTTTCTGGACTATTGTAAGAACTTCAACCTTGAAACTTCTGAATATTGTTTCTTATGTCTTTGTTTATGAGTGTATCAAACTTGATTAAAATTGGACCACTCTTTCTATAACCCAATTTTTTCGATTTTCAATATTTATCGGGGGTACCACGACACAAAATGTAGCTAAGAACACTCGCAGACGCTTATAGCACAACTGTGTAAATTTTCAAGAAAATCGGTTCAGCCGTTTCGGAGTCTATAGTTAACGGACACACACACACACACACACACACACACACACACACACACACACAGAGTTTCATTTATAAATAAGTTCAGATATATAATATCCGATTCTTTAAGTACAATTGAGAGAGGCTAGCTGTATAGATACTTGTTAACCGATGCCACAATAATATAGCACCATCTGAGGCTCGAAGCGCAACATTGTTCGGTATAGAAACAAGCAGAGGCGCGCTTAGTAAGACGTGAATGCTATATTTAATTTCCCGGGATGAGATTAACAAGCATTTTACGACAGGCGCTTAGTAGTTGTCTACCCAGTGTAGATTAGTTAATCAAGTCCCAATAGATTGGTATCAAGTGGAGGCTGAGCAATTAATGTTCTCTGAAGCGGTCTTGCAAATCGCTACTCGGAAGAATGTACCGAATGATGATAAGCGAGAAATAGTTAGTGTGACGAACAGAACTGACAACATTATGCCATTTGAGTCATAATATTGTATTCACTTACGCGCAAATACCCTTGGGAAAGGTATTAATCCGTCTCTTCCTTCCAGTTATGGGTTAAATAGCAGGACAGATTGGGTTCTATAGCCTTGGTCGGCAACCAGTCTACCGCAGGAAGCAATGGCAACCTACTGCGGGATAATCTTCTGCCCAGTCAGTCATGTCTCTTTCGAGACATGATCGCCCACGCGTGTATCACGTATGGCACTTAACTGACTGACTGAGTAATATTGTAGACGTATTCCGATGTTAACGTTGGTATTTTCCATGACTGATAATAGATATAAAAGCCTTTTTCAGCTAATGTCTCAGCAAGAAATTAGAATTTTTGCTATAAATCTATGAACAAAATTCTTTTTCTGTTTTAAAACACTGATAGCATGTTTTCTGTCTTAATTTCTGGGATGAACATCATTTATATTCGAATTAGTGTCCTCATCTTTGTTGTTGTTATCACAACGTTTCGGCTTTCATCTGACCTTCCTCAGATGTATATTGATCTGGGTAACCATCAGAGAATTCTGAACTAAACCTTTTATTTTATCTACGGGGCTAGACAATTTTCGTTCCACTGCCCATGGTCTTATCCATAGTACTGCTTAGATATTGTTCGGCCGTTTTCCCAGAGTCTAAGTACAGCGATTGAACTCCAAACAACTTTCTTATCAAATTTAATCCACTAAGGCAAAATTACCACAAAGTTTGAAGGGAATCAATATTCATGAACAAGCAAGCATAATCTGTTTTTAATTTATATTTTTTAAATATACTTTCTTTTCTGCACTTATTATTTCACGTTAAATATCCTCTTCATCTCTAAAGAGATTGTCACGTTTTTAGTACCGGACAGGAGGATTGAACTTTTATTCTAGATAATTTTTATATTAATTTTTATTGTAAATATTAAATTTTCTAAAAAAAATTCAAAAAATATTTTTAAAATTTCTAAAAATATTTTAAAAATATTCTAAAAAATTACTAAAAAATTCTAAATATTAAATAAGGACATAAATAGCAAGCATAAATTCTAAATATTAAATTTTCTAAAAAAATATTTCTAAATTATTCTAAATATTAAACAAGGATATAAATATCAAATATTTATTCTAAATATTAAATTCAATTTTCTAAATATACTTTTATTTGTGTAAACTTTATTTCATTTAAAGTATCCTCTTTATTTGTAGAATCAGTCAGTTAAGTGCCATACGTGATACATGCTTGAACGATCATGTCTCGAAAGAGACATAGCTGCCTGGGCAGAAGATTATCCCGCAGTAGGTTGCCATTACATTTTGAGGTAGACTGGTTGCCCGTCAAGGCTATAGAACCCAACCTGCCCTGTTATTTAACCCATAACTGGAGGGAAGAGACGGTATTTGCGCGTAAGTGAATACAAGAAATTCAACTGGAATTCAAACTCGGCTCCCCGATTTCTCGTTCCGAGCCGATATCCACTGCACCACAACACACATATGGAATTTTATACAAAACAACGAATAAATTTTAAAATTCTAAAATGACAAAATGTGTTCACACGTATCTTAAAAAAAAAAACACTATGATAGCAGAATGCAGATTGTATCGCAATTACAATAAAATTGTCTTTCTAATTTACCCCTGGAGATGTCGAAAGTACTTGGGTTAAAAAAAATACGGCGCCTTCCTTGATGAATTTTATGCTAAAATCAAGAAACTGATTAGGAAATGATCAGTATGAAAATAAGTAGATTCAATATGTCTATATTAATCAATGAAACATGTTTGAATGAAGACATTCTGTATAAGTATGCTATATATATATATATATATATATATATATATATATATATATATATAGTCATCCGCAGACAGATCTGTTTCGCTGTATCACAGCTCATCAGTACGGTTAGACTCCGATTGCTTTTAACCCAGGATTGAAACCCGACCGAATTGGCGTCAGTCGGCGATTCTACCTTTGGGCTATGAGCGTTCGGTAGAAAAAGCAGACTTTTTATACCCGCCCAATAGCCAGAGTGCTCTAATCCATTACTGAATGAGTGATGCGTACATGCCAGAGTAGCTACTGTTTTTTCAAAGTCAACCATTCTTCCAGAGTGCTCAATATTTAAATACAAATTTAATTATATATATATATATATATATATATATAGTAATTTCAAAAATAGAAGAGTATATAGGTAGATTCCAAAGAACAAATCCTATTAATATTCATTTTATCAATATTAAAAATGATCTAGGCGGAGGGCTCAATGTAAATAGCATTATCTATTTAAAGAGCCATATATGTATATTATATCCATAAATTTCGAAATTTACATGCTGTTGAATAGCTATTTCAGCAAGAAAATTTTCGCTTTATCAGCAATGATCAAAAGCCAAAATTTATTTATTTATAAATTTTTGTTTTTGATAGTTGCTCATGAAGCGGGAATTTTCTCGCTGAAATAGCTATTCAACAAAAATGTAAATTTCGATATATATATATATATTGGAGTTGTTGAGAAAGCTTTGCTCAATGTAATAAAACAGAACTATAAAACAAAGTTATATATTAATAAATACTCAGTGAGAGATAATGTGTGTGTGTGTGTATGTGCGTGTGTGCCTGCGAAAAACACGCCACGCATGAATGAATACATCTCCGGCTTTCAACCTGGCTATATGGTGGGAACTAATCAGGTATTCAGCAGCACAGCGACCCTACAACCATAACCGAGCATAGGACTTATGATGATGATGAGACAACAATACTAGACTTTACACAATCATTATTTTATTAAAATACATATGAATTAAGCGACCCTGAAAATGTTTAAAATCTGCCATAATTACAAAATGCGCAAATCTATAAAGGAAAAAATTACTGCGCATCGCAACAGTGCAAAGGAAAGAGACCCAGTTCACCTAGCGCCATATATCATATCCAGTTATGAAGCATTTAAATGTCAGTCAGTTAAGTGCCATACCTGATACACGCTTGGGCGATCATGTCTCGAAAGAGACATGACTGACTGGGCAGAGGATTATCCCGCAGTAGGTTGCCATTGCTTTCTGCGGTAGACTGGTTGCCAACCAGGGTTATAGAACCAAATCTGTCCTGTTATTTGACCCATAGCTGGAGGGAGGAGACAGATTAATATCTTTTCCAAGGGTATTTGTGCGTATATGATTGCAACGAATTCAACTGGAATTCGAACTCGGCTCTCCGATTTCTCGTTTCGAGTCGATATCCACTTGTCCACAACGCACATCCCATTTTAATGTAACATTCTTTAAATATTAAAGTGTTACAGAATAGGCTTTGCTCCGAAAGGTCTGAATTTGTTATTACTGACTTTCATATTTATATGATGCATGACCATCAATAGTTTTATTTTTGAATATGTGCATACTCAGGCCTCTAACTTTTGCTATCATTTACTCCCATTCTAGAATTGACTTTTATATCTTGTCTGCCAAGGTTTCTTATTTTTGTTTTATTTTCTGGTTCTTTTTAGTCGATGATATTGCATTTCTATATGCATATAACATTACTGCCTGGAATAACGTCTTTTCATATACTCATGAATAAACACAGACGCCATTTTTTAACCTATATTTTTAATAATAAAGCTGCTACAAAAACAACAATTGTAACAAGTTTGATACTTCTGCTAACAATCTAGAAGAATGTTATTAGACACAGTGTAGAAGGTGATGAAAAGTTCTTGGCTAAATCTAGAAGCCCCCTCCCATCCCCTAGAAAGCTGATTGGTCATTTGTTAATTTTGTTTTTTGTAATAGGTCTGGCTGGGAATTTTTCAGCACAGCCTGGATTTACTAGATTCAGTTTAGCTAGCATAAGACAAAGAAGTGGGGGACGATAACTGCAAAAAGTTAGGGATCGAGTTCACATTATATCGATATTATGAACAGGACCTTACTTCTAAATCGATGAAAAATAGTTTTCGTTTTTAGCAAATGTGATTTAAGAAAAGCTAAAGGAAGGCTCATGTACAAAAATCCCTATATTTTACGATTGGATCAGTTTATTTAAGTTAGGTACCTATACTCATTTTCAATAATTAACTTTTAAATTGAATTTCTAAAAATAAAAAGTTTTCTTGAAACTTTTATTTTAGGTTTAATTGAAAGCTAAATGATTAAATTTACAATTTCCAGTAAGCAAAATACTCTAGTATATCAAAAACAGAAATTATATTGATTAGAATCTAAACTTTTTCAATTATTTTTTAATCTTTCAATTTTTCGGCCATGTTTAAGCGATCGACACATTTGTAAACAAATTCTCGGTTTTAAAAATCTTGCAAAAATAAAATATACATCTGTGACTTATTACTTTTGAAAAATTAGCAAATTTTATGGTATATTATTCTGATTTATACAAGTATTACTTATTATAGCTTGAAGTCGAACTTTTTGACCTATTCACCGTATATCAAATGTATTGACAGGTTGTCAGATTAGAGATAAGATAAGTGTATGGCGATCACGAGTGACATAATTGAACAAACTTTTTGGGGGTAAGGGGAGGAAACTTTGAATAACATGACCTTTTAATTTACACATAGAAATTACTATAAAATCTTCAAATACACACACACACACACACACACACACACAAAATTAAAATTATTTTAAAAATAGGGAGGCAGAACGATTTGAACTAAACCTTTTAATTTTCGATTATTAAATATAATCTTCGCCTAATAAGTTTTTAAACTAATCCCAACAAATCTTGGAATTATTTTAAAATTACTTTTGAAACTTTATAAATTATTATAATTAAAAAAAAAGGAAAACAATTCTTTTAAAATTTCATTATTAATCGAAAAACAGTTTTTTCTTCAGACTATAATATCCTTAATTTTTATTATTTATTCAAGCAGTTAAAAGCTTATCAAGTTAAATAATGTCATAGTTATATTGCATTTTTTATTTTACCATTGGGAGCAGATTTTCTGAAATAGATGCAAAATCTTTCAAGAAAATAATGAATAATTTACATTCCCCAACGAGTCCTGTGTTTAACTAATAAAACCATTTATAGCAGGTAAATTTAATTTCTTAAAATTTCATGAATTTACGTGGATGTAAAAAAAATGTACAAATGTAAAAAAGATACTTTTACTAAGATTTAAAAAAAAAAAAAATTTCAAAAATAATTTCATTAATTTGTGAATAAGTCCTGGAAGTTTTATTAAGATCCGACAATTATTTGATTTTTGCAAGAATTTCCTAATAAAAGTTTTTTGTCAATGGAAAGAAACAAAAAAACAAAAACAAAAAAACAACTGAATTATGTAATTTTACGTTTTCCATTGTAATCTCTCGTAACGATTTGGTTAAGTTTGGGGCTTTTTTTTATTCATACTATGCTGTTTTTTAGCGATTTAGTATGGGTACCTAATTTATGCGTTGTGGTACAGTGGATATCGGCTCGGAACGAGAAATCGGGGAGCCGAGTTCGAATTCCAGTTGAATCCATTGTATTCACTTACGCGCAAATACCCTTGGGAAAGGTATTAATCCGTCTCTTCCTTCCAGTTATGGGTTAAATAGCAGGACAGATTGGGTTCTATAGCCTTGGTCGGCAAACAGTCTACTGCAGAAAGCAATGGCAACCTACTGCGGGATAATCTTCTGCCCAGTCAGTCATGTCTCTTTCGAGACATTATCGCCCACGCGTGTATCACGTATGGCACTTAACTGACTGACCTAATTTAAGTAGTACCTAAAGATTTTGCCTATTACATATATACATGTAATAATATACATAAAATATTTCGAAAAAGTTCATTAACTATGGGTTCCGAATATTAACAAAATGGATTAACAACCGACATATCTAATTCATTTGTTTGAAAATTATTTTTTAATAGATACTCGTATTTGAGTAAATATTCTGTTTAAAATTAAATAGTATATTTATATATTTAACTCTACCGGGATTAGTATTTTTGAGAAATTTTGTTAAGAAAATGTGTCATTCGTAGGATTCGAACCTGTGACCCCTAAAAGAACATACAGAAAGCCAGCTATTGATCTGATGCGTGTTTGACCACGAATTATTTCACAGTTAGAACGATGCTGAATATCTACTCAAATTAAAGTATCTATTAAAAACAATGTTCTAACAAATCAATTATTTCGTTTGTTAATTCATTTTGTTAATCTTCGAAACTTTCCGTAACATTGTCTGTTTACATTTGTTCACATTACGATACGCTTTCAGAGCAACGATCGGCATTCACAAGAAATCGGAAAAATTGTGTATATAAAGCTTGATTCGGTTTCGTTCCTCATGTACTGACAAAAAAAAAAAAAAAAAAACGAAAACAAAAAAAAAAAACAAGAAAGAACATCAAAGACAGTTATATCGTCTGACTAGACGCCAAGTTCAGGCGAAATGCATTTTCTCACTCTCTCTTTCACATTGCATTAATTGATTCTCTTCTTTTCTCATTTACTCGTCGGCAATAAAAAACAGAAATAAGACATCATTTCAATCCTGCACACAGCGACACATTTTTTCTATACGAATCAATTTAATCAGCCATAAAAAAAAAATAATTATAAAATGCACATATTCAAGGAAATCTTCATGAAAAACTTTCAAACAAACATTATTATTATTTATTTTTTTTTTTAATCATATCACCCCAAACAAGGCGATAACGCCACTGATGCGCAGGGGGCTACGTAAGGGTAAAAAGGATGGAAAAGAGAAAGCCGGAAACCACATCATAAACAGGGAACAAGGGATGCGCCTCTTCACCTGTTCAATAGACGTGGGTGGAGTGTGAACCGGTCGATAGTTTAGTCTATCTACTCCAATTGGAAAAAAAAAAGAGTGAAAAGATTGGAAAAGAGAAAACCGGAAACCGCATCCTAAACAGGAAACAAGGGATGAGCCTCTTCACCTGTTCAATAGATGTGGGTGGAGTGTGAACCGGGCGATAATTTAGTCTATCTACTCCAATTTCATATTTCATAAATAACAAAAATTGATGGTAATTCTTGTTAAATAAATTTACATTTATTTATAGAAACGAGACCCTTTTATTCTTTTTTTAATGTTTGTTCAAGCTTCTAATTCTTTAAAAGTGGTGGACTTGGTTATGTTAGGCAAAAGGCCATTTCACAAGCATAGCTGACGCTTCCTACATAATTTATCCACACACGCAGTAATAAAAAGAAAAACAATTTATAAGGATCCAATAAAAATTAAATATATAAAAAACTTGATATTCTTTGTCCATACACACCCCAACACACACATTCATGAAGTAAATACTTTATATATATATATATACATCAGCCAGTTAAGTGCCATACGTGAAACACGCTTGGGCGATCATGTCTCGAAAGAGACATGACTGACTGGGCAGAAGATTATCCCGCAGTAGGTTGCCATTGCTTTCTGCGATAGACTGGTTGCCAGCCAAGGCTATAGAACCCAATCTATCCTATTATTTAACCCATTACTGGAAGGAAGAGACAGATTAATACCTTTGCCAAGGGTATTTACGCGTAAGTGAATGCAATGAATTCAACTGGAATTCGAACTCGGCTCCCCGATTTCTCGTTCCGAGCCGATATTCACTGCACCACAACGCACATCCGCCCATATATATACATACGTGGATTAAAGCATATTAGTTAGGATGCCAAACGTTGCTAATACAGTTAAAGTTTAATAAATCATTTTGCGGACACATACAATTATACACACACGCGCATACACAAGCATACGAAATCACAATCATATGTGTACATACACACTCATGCAAACACATATATAACATTTTTAATAAAAGTCTATCTATTGCGCTTGTATATTGTGTAAATGTAGCGAGTGGGGGGCATATGTAATTTACATATACATTGAATGTGTGTGTGTGCGCGCGTTTTCGTGTGTTTGTGTGTGGGTTTTATATACTTACGTATATATTTATCTGTGATACATGTATTAATACATTATATGAAATGTAAATAGACACTGACGACATATATAAATTGTTTACGTTGACCTAATGCAATGATCAGTGAAACGATTAATGTATAAATATATCGTAGGAAACCTCTTTGAAGCGTTTGATTACAAAGAGGCCGGTATTTAGAAAATAACAAACATGTCGCCATTTAGATCAATGAATATAAGATTTCGCAACAGTGGTTGTTATTTTATTGTAAAACGATTAGGGTATATAATGAAAACGCACATCTTGATCAATGTAACACGACAACGACAAATAATAAAAAAATCATTTTATGTCCGAGAGATGAAGATATGCTTAGTTTCGACAAACATTCAGCAGAGCTTCCACGTCTAACGTTTCTGCGCCTTTTCTGTTGTTGATAAAGGGTCATTCTTAAATGCTAATAAAAAGATTGTAACGAAATCAATTTGTGTTAAGAATCTTCAGTTAAAATGTACATGTGGTATGGACGACTGAAAAGCAGTTTATTTTAACACACACACACACTCTCTCTCTCTCTCTTTCTCTCTCTCTCTCTCTCTCTCTCTCTCTCTCACACACACACACGCACACACATTTTAATATTTGCACCTCACGCAAGAGGATAATGCCACTAAGGCGCAAAGAATTACTGGGAGTAAAAATAAAATAGAATAAAATAAAATTTTAGAACCGGAAACCCAATCCTAAACAGGAAACAAGTTGTAAACGTCTACCTCTGTTTAAATGAAGTCTGACCCAGGCGATAGGTGAAAATATCGACTCCTATATGCGTGTGTGTGTGCGTGTGTGTGTGTGTGCGTGTGTGTGTGTGTGTGTGTGTGCAAATTATATAATATTACGTCGAATTCGCATCCAACGTTCCCCCCTCTCTCTCTCTCTGTCTCCCTCCATATATATATATATATATATATATATATATATATATAATACAGCACGCGTATTTGTAAAAAAATGTTTACAGGCAATGTTTCCATTTTTCTCTTCCTTTTCTACAAAGAAAACACGCGATAAATCTCTATTCCTGTTCAAAAGACAGCGAAGAGGCATGAACCGGGTGAAAGGCAAAAATTCTATTTATATATATATACATATATGTGTGTGTGTGTGTGTGTGTGTGCTTATTACTTGCATTATTTTTTTGTGGTTACCCATATTTGTATAGACGTTCTGTTTTTGAAACTGTGTTTATTTCGTCTACTGGCCTGCACACGTCAGAAAACTTAAAATGGGCCCTTCTCGCTAAGTTTTCACAAGGACTCAGGCCAAATTAAACACTGTTTAATAAAGAACGCTTACTCAAACACGGCTGTACCCTAAAAATAATGTTTGAAGCAATAAAAATATGTCTGATTTAAAAAGAAAATCCGTTAATTTTTTATAAACAAAGCATGTTCACTGAAGGTGACGGATCCGGAAAATATAAGTTTTTTATATGCTTTTTTGCAATGTACTTAAAGAATTTCTATTTACACTCTCTGTCCTCATAAAAGAAAATGTAAGAACATTAAAATACTGTTGCAATGTTATTGGACCTGACCTGGCATCTCAGCTTTAATCACTTTCCCAGCGCTATGAATTTTCCATAAAGACTTTCATAGTAATTATTCTAATGAACGTTATTCATTGGTGCATCGACTTCACGAATTTAAATGCGGCACTAAATTGGCAGATAGATCTCATAATTTTATGATTGAAATTGCTAAGTGTAAACGTAATTTGCTTTCTCACTGCTTTTTCTCTCACACTTCTCGCTCGTGGAATTTGCTTCTTGCTTTCCTGTCAACTACAATCTATAAAATACTAGCAGTATAGCCCGACGTTGCTCGGATGTAATGAAAGCTTTAAAACTAATCCATGGTCCTGTAGCTCATACACTTTGGACGTTGGCACGAAAGACTAAAAAGCAATAGTTGTTCCTAGTTAAAGCGAAACCGTAGACTGAAAGAAAAATGAATGGATGTAAGTCAAATTTTGATTTTCTGGTATCGATATCAAATAAGTTTTTTTCATCGTAAACTGAATTTTGAAGGCTAAATAAGTCCTCCGAGTAAATGGTATCATGGCTGAGACTAAGAACTACAATTATACCTACTTAGAGCCAAACCCGAAGCAAAAACTAAAATAAAAGGGCTGAAAAAAAAAAATACAGACATACAGGCAGATAAACAAACACACACACAAACATCTTGCCTTATATATATATATATATATATATATATATATATATATATATATATTATCGATTTTCTGCACTATTGTAAGAACTGCAAACTTGAAAATTCTGAATATCGTTTCTTATGTATTTGTCTATGAGTGTATCAAATTTGATTAAAATCGGCCCACTCCTTCTATAACACGCTTTTTTCGATTACCGATTTTCGATATTTATCGTGGGTACTTCGACACAAAACCTAGCTAAGAACACTCGCAGACGCTTATAGTACAACTGTGTAAATTTTCAAGAAAATCAGTTCAGCCGTTTGGGAGTCTATAGGTAACGGACACACACACACACACACACACACACACACACACACACACACAATGTTCCATTTATAAATAAATTTAGATTAAATGCATTGTCAGTCGTAATTTTCTATCTTCTTAAATTCGTTTCTTTCAAAGTCCACTCATCCCGATTAACGTTTTCAGTTATTTTCGCTCTTAATTTCACTCTTGCATTTTAGTTGCTTTATCGCCTTGATTAGTAAGAATTGATTAAAAATTAAATAAAAAGTTGTAATTTTTCCCTTTTTCGTCACCAGCATAAAAGTTAGACTGCTTTATATATATATATATATATATATATATATATATATATATATATATATATATATTATTTGCTTGAACATAATTTTTTAATTGATACTCGTATTTGAGTAGATATCTTGTTTTTAATCAAACTGTATATTTATTTCTACCGGCCTGATTATTTACGATAAATTTTGTACAAAAATGTGCGTCATTCGGCAGGATTCGAACCTGCGGCTTCTATCAACATAGGGGAAGCCACCAATTGATCTGGCGCGTCTGAGACGATCACGAATGATACCACAGTCTAAACGAAGTCAAATCAAGCCTATATAACACAATTTTCGATTCTACGCCAATAACCATCTCTACTCTGAAATGTATCGTAATGTCAATAAATGTAAACAGATAATTTAACGGAAAATCCCGAATATATATATATATATATATATATATATATATATATATATATATATATAATTGGTTAATACTTAGTTTTTGCTCCTAATAGGGTTAGACCAGTACACATTTGTATTGAAAAATGTTCTATACATTAAAGTTATTAAAAATCGCATGGAGACACCATACATGGTAGAAACCAAGATAGCGAAATAACTCGTTTAAAAATGAAATATATATATATATATATATATATATATATATATATATATATATATATACTGTGAGAAACCCAAATTGCTAACAGTCAGTGGAATACTGATAGAAAGGCACTTAACACTTTGTAATAAAGCGCTCCATATCAAAGATAAAGCATTAAAAGAATTAATATGAGTAAATGGTTGTCACTTAACTGACTGATATTACCTTAGGCATAAGAACAATTTCATAAACAAACCAACATGCAGATTACTATACCCCACAAAAAGTAACATTGGGAAAATAAACAAACAAATATTAGGAAAAATATGCTCAAAACTAAGAAACCTACTAAACATAAGCCAATGGAAAAATACAAAAGAAACAATTGGATCAACAAAATTACCAATAAAGGAAACCCCACCTTCATACAACTAAATATAAAGTACTTCTATCCATCCATCAATGAGTACACACCAAACAACGCATTAAATTTAGCAAAACAATACATAACTATCCCAAACGAAGACATAAATATAATTAAACATTGCCAAAAGTCAATATTATACCATAATAACAAAATATGAACAAAAATGATAATTGTAATAATAACGACAATAAATTTAACGTAACAATACGTAGCTATGATGTTTTAGTTTATGCGAACTCAGAGGCATATAGATTATCAATAAACTAACAAATACTATTAATAAAAAAGATATAGGTTTATACAGGGACGTTGATTATAAGAAACTGTATTAAATGTATGAACAGAACTACAGAAAATAACGAAACAAATAATAAAAACCTTCAAAACCATAGGATTTACAATAATACAAAATCCAATGAAAAATAATAAATTTCTTAAACATAACATTCAACCTAAATGACGGAACTTAAAAACTATACAGAAAAACAAACAACAATCCAATATACATCAACTAAACTACACCCACCCACCCAACGTATTCAAGCAAATGCCAATATCTATAAATAAAAGGATCTTGGCAAATTCTAATGTAACTGCCAAAACAAAGAAAACTGTCCAGTTAACAACAAATATCTAATCAATAACGTAATATACAAAGCTACGATAACAAATAACATTAACATAGAAGAAAATGTTAACATAGGTGCCGCCACAGAAAAACTTGTAAAGAAAGATATAAGAAGCACAAAACGTCATTTAAAACAACATGACCAAATCAAAATACATATGGAGACAAAAAAGAAGAAAATAACCCCACCAAAATCGAAAGGGAATTTAGAAAAAGAGTAGCCCCACACGATATCAACAGCAGAAATTGGGAATCATTCTTAGAGGAAGAACTAGTAATAATTATCTTTAAATACTAAAATAAACTTTTAAATAAGAAAAATAAAATAATGGATAAATGTAGACACATAAATAAATACTTACTTTGCCACCCCAACACTAATTAAAACAAATGATGTAAATAACATAAATAGAAAATAAAGTTCAAATAAATAAATAAGTAAATAAATACACGAAATAAATCACAAACTTATTATAAATCCAAATTTCTACAATTAACATTTTATCTTCACCATAGTCAAATGCAAAACTAAATGGGAAATCATAAAAAAAAGAGTATGTTCACACAATAATAATAACAAAATTTGTCAATTGTATTCAAACGAAAAGATTAACAATGAAAAAATAAAAAATAAAATGAAATAATAGATAAAGGCAAATACATAAGTAAATCACAAACGTCAAACTAATAAACGAACATCTAACTACAACTAACATTTAGTTAATAACTAGTACAGCATAAAAACATGTGTGTGTGGGTATACGCGTATATGTGCGTACATGAGCTGCATACGTAGGTGTGTGTAGGCGCGTGCATATGGATATATATATACGCATGTGTGCATATGCATGTATATACAAACGTTCAACGTTAAAAAACGATGATAATTTGGCAAAAAACAACAATCCGTCAATACATGACAAAATTCCGGAGTAAAAAGATGTCAGGAGAAAAAAAAAAAAGCGATGAAAAATGACTATGACAGCCAAGACCTGCTAATACGTACACCGATGTAAATCCATACAAATGAGCAATTCATAGCAGTATAAAAAGCCAAAAATTTGGAAATATTAACAGTAAGTTAAAAAAAAAGCCCCTGAAGCGTGAACAGTTAATTCAGCCTATGAAACGCTGGAGTCGAGATTCTGAAGGTAATATCAGCCAGGCTAAGGGACAACCTTTTGTTCATATATATATATATATATATATATATATATATATATATAGACTTACTTTAAGAATATTTCAAACAAAAGAGATTCCCAACTCGACACGAGGGTCTTTAAATTTTGGTCACACCTAATGAGTAAACTGAAATG
>JBBBDQ010000339.1:117500-135000 GCA_037127315.1 Ascarosepion bandense | reverse complement strand
AGACACACAGACACACACACACACACACACACACACACACACACACAGTTCCATTTATAAATAAGTCTATATATATATATATATATATATATATGTGTGTGTGTGTGTGTGTGTGTGTGTGTGTGTGCGTGTGTGTGTGTGTGTGTGTCCATTTTTATATTTTCACCTGTACGACATTACCGCCACCTGTAAATTTGTTCATTATCAATTTTTTTGGATTTTTTTCAGTGCAATATTATCTTTTACACCTTAAACTTTACGAATGACAAAAATAAAAATAAAAATAAAAATAAAAATAAAAAAATATATAGAAAAATTACAAAAATTTCAATACTTAAACAATTTTAGGCGGGGGACCAGTTTCTCATACAACCATATAGTGGATTGAAAATGGATGATCGATTTAGTTTGACGTTGTATGAGAAACTGACCCCCGACCCACAAATTTGTTTAAATATTGGAATTTTTCAAATTTTGTTTTTGGTAATCGGAAAGTTTAAGTAACAATTGATAGAACTGCACAGAAAAAAGTAAAAAAAAAAAAAGAAGAAAAACAACGAAATTAACATAAACAAATCGACCCCAACGCGAGTGAATTGAAAATGGAGGATTGATTTACTTTGACTTTGTATGTGAAACTGACCCCACCCCCAACAAATTTGTTTAAATATTGTAATTTTTCAAATTTTTTTTTGATAATCGGAAAGTTTAAGTAACACTCGATAGGACTGCGCTGAAAAAAGTAAAAACAAAAAATGAGAAACAACGAAATGAAACGTTGTGGTAGTCTGCTTCAGGTAGCCCAGAACTTTTCTCTCTTATTTTTCTAATTTTTCATCTTTATTTTCCCAACTAGTTATTCACTTCTCTCTTATATAATTTCCTATAATTATTTAGGAATTTGTTTCTTTTTCGCATAAAATCCCAGCCAATCGGTCTTTTTTTCATTCGTTTACCCGCTTTTATTCTCGTCTATTTCTCTTCCTTCGCATCTTTTATTTCCTTCCGCCTTTTTTTTTCGTTCGTTTTGCTTTTTACTTTCTTGACCTCATTCCATATTGAAGAGAAACACGAGAAGATTCTGAAAAATCTTTTCTCTGTATTTATAAGGTTGTTTTCCAGGAATTCTTTCTTTTCTTCCTCTTCTTCATCATTTCCTTCCGCGGTTTTAGCTGGTCTCATGGAAGCACGTTGAATTAATATTGTTATAAACATAACATGTCTATTCAGAGACCACAGATATTTACAAGAATAAATCAAAATTTACAAGAATAAAGCAAAATTTTAAATTACTACCGAAAACCATTCGTCAGTCATATCTTTAATATAATTAAAAAATATTGATCCACGAGTTTCTGTTCGCTAACATGAAATTCAAAAAGACGAATATTGCGAAGAAAAATGGTCTTTAGGTTTTATTTCACAGTAAAGATAGTTAACATTATATCATGAAAAAAAAAAAATCGCTACACTCTGTTTTAAAATATTTGTCAAAAAACCAGTGAAATTATCTGATTTAAACGAATTTTTCAGTCAGTCACTTAAGTGCCATACGTGATACAAGCTTGGGCGATTATGTCTCGAAAGAGACATGACTAACTGAGCAGAAGATTATTCCGCAGTAGGTTGCCATTGGCTTTCTGCGGTAGATTGGTTGCCAGCCAAGGCTATAGAACCCAATTTGTTCTGTTATTTAACCCATAACTGGAAGGAAGAGATGGATTAATATCTTTCCCAAGGGTGTTTGCATGTAGGTGAATGCAATGAATTCAACTGGAATTTGAGCTCGGCTCCCCGATTTCTCGTTCCGAGCCGATATCCACTGTACCACAACGCACATCCATAATATTTTTTTTTCAGTACTTATTCAATAATGTATATAGAACAGGTGAATCTATTAGAAAACTATGTAGAATTATTGCTTTTGAATCTGTTTGACTCCTCATTTTCGCTCTCTTGTGTAATCTTTAATTTGGGGGTGGGATTTGGTTAATTTTTGTTACAGTTGTATAAAAAAATTACTGAAGATGTTATTTTAGTAAAAAATTATGCAATATAAAGTATGAACATACAGAACGTCAATAATAATAGCAAAAATAATTAAGTAAAACTCTAAAAATACTTTTTTCTAGGAGGTGTGCTTGCATAATTTCATGAAATATGATTTTTTAGATTGAATAGAAAACAAGATCTTCACTTAATATTTATTTCTTAAAAATATTGTAATTTTTTCAGTGTGATTTTGAAATTAATTTCGTTAAGAAGAGTACAAAAAAATTAAAGATGTAAAATTTAATGCCATTTCGAGTGAGAACATTTTTTAAATAATTTTAATTTTTAAGTTTTAGCAATTGTTAGATTATTTTTTGTATGGATTGAACATCCTTAGAAAAAGAAAATAATTCTGAATTAATCCGCTTGAATGGCTACTTATTTCTATGGGAAGATTAATATAATATATTCAATAATTCAAAATAATTTTAATTAAACAGGTAAGAAAATAATAAAAAATAAAAGCAAAAAGTATCATTTAATTAAAAAAATATATAAGAAAGACTACTTCTCATGTAGCTTAAAAATAAATTTATTCATTTTACTAAGTTTCATAAAATGATATTTTTTCAAAAATCATATCACCCCGAGCAAGGCGGTAACACCACTGATGTGCAGGGGGCTACGTAAGAGTGAAAAGATTAGAAGAGAGAAAGCCGGAAACCACATCTTAAATAGGGAACAAGGGATGAGCCTCTTAACCTGTTCAATAGACGTGGGTCGGTGTGAACCGGGCGATAGTTTAGTCTATCTACTCCAATTGAAAAAAAAAAAACGAAGAAAAGTGAAACGATTGGAAAAGAGAAAACCGGAAACCACATCCTAAGAAGGGAACAAGGGATGAGCCTCTACACCTGTTCAATAGACATGCGTGGAGTGTGAACCGGACGATAGTTTAGTCTATCTACTCCAATTGAAAAAAAAAAAAAAAACGAAGAAAAGTGAAAAGATTGGAAAAGAGAAAACCGGAAACCACATCCTAAACAGGGAACAAGGGATGAGCCACTACACCTGTTCAATAGACGTGGGTGGAGTGTGAACCGGGCGGTAGTTTAGTCTATCTACTCCAATTGAAAAAAAAAATAAAGAAGAAAAGTGAAAAGATTGAAAAAGAGAAAACCGGAAACCACATCTTAAGAAGGGAACAAGGGATGAGCCTCTACACCTGTTCAATAGACGTGGGTGGAGTGTGAACCGGGCGATAGTTTAGTCTATCTACTCCAATTGAATAAAAAAAATGATATACTTATTGGTTATAAAGAGGCAGAGATCTTTTTTCGCACGATTTTTAACAAGCAATAAAAGAGATATTTATAGTTGTTGATTTCTGATCACAAAAGATACCGTCCTTGGGAAAACGTTATTTTTATTGTATTTTAAGTAAAAAGTAAGTATTAGGTTTTCAAAATCCAATTAATCATTCGAAACAGATCTTTAGGACATATATTGTATTTTTAAAAGATTTTCTTGTTTACATTTTTCGTCTATAATGGCGGCTCGATAAATCAATGAGTGGCGAATGAACGAGTCTATCTTAAAAAAAAACTTTATTTATATACAGAAAATAATTTTCTTTTAATATCGATTAGCTATTTCAAATAAAACCCAAATTTATGTTCAAAGAAGACATTCACGTTTTTAAGGAAGACAATGGCAGTTACTCGTCATAAAACTTTATCATTATGTTTCTAAGTTTTTTTAAAAAAAGTTTTTTAGTCAGATTATAGACGTAACTATCATCATTTCTTTTAATTTGGTATATATTTGTAATTTATCCATATTTTTAGTAATTTATTATATTAAAAGAAAATGCTACATAGGATTGACTGCAAAAAACAATTCACTGATAAGTATTAAGAAAAGCCGCACACACGTGTGCACATAGACATACACGTTACGTACACGTACACACACACACACATATATAAATGTAATTAATCAACGGGTTATATTTTAATTAAACTTTATTTCTTAATAGTTTATCCACTTAAAATAATAAAAACACGTGTGCGTGTGTGCATGTACATGTGTGTGTGTGTGTGTGTCTGTTTATGCATTGAGTATGTGTATGTCTCTGTGTGTTGGGAGGGTGGGGGCTGCATCATATAGCAATAAAATGTGCGCTGTAATTAACAATTTGAGTCTACGATGATCACAGACGATTAAAATGTGTCTACTCAATAGATGTTAAATTTTAACGCCCGGTTCACACTCCACCCACGTCTATTGAACAGGTTAAGAGGCTCATCCCTTGTTCTCTGTTTAGGATGTGGTTTCCAGCTTTCTCTTTTCCAATCTTTTCACTATTACGTAGCCCCCTGTACATCAGTGGCGTTACCGCCTTGCTCTGGGTGATACGATTAAAAACACACACACACACACACACACACACACACACACACACACACACACACACACACACACACACACACACACACACACGTAGACATATAAGAATATAATGTAGCCATATTGTCTATCTGGGCAGCAATCTCTCTTTTATGCAGGTTTCATTAAAAACGACAGACAAAGTATTATGGTTAAGTAATTTATGTAATTTTTCATGTGATCTTAAGATTTTTTTGAGGACCTAAATTATATAAAAATTATCCAAATGATTGTTTATCCGAGCGCTTTCGGCTATACATGCTGCCATTATTGAGAATGAATTTTATTTTAAGTGTAACAGAATGTATGCAGTGTTATGTATGTTTGTAGAGTATTATGTATGTTTTATGCACCAAACACAGTAAGCGCATTGTTAGCGCGGTCATATTTGATATTATTGAGTGTTTGGTATATATATATATATATATATATATATATATATATTGTTTGTAGAAAGTAATGACATAGACATGCCTTGTAAACGATTTATGTTTTTTTTTTATCGAGTCGACATATATTTTTGGGGGAAATTGCAAAATTTTCGAATAAACCTGCTTCCTTCCTTAGTGTTTGAGTTTTTCATTTTTTCTTAACTGAACTAAATTTAAAATCCAGTGAATGTTACTATCTTAATTGCGAGAATCAACAATCCTGTGGTCACAGCATCGGATAAAGAGATAATCATATTCATTCTTTGCTTTCACATAGATAAGTTTCTCCATTCGGTCAGATGACACCAACAATAAGTTTGGAGGTGCGTGGCTGAATATTCTTTGCACTATCTATCTATCTATCTATCTATCTATCTATCTATCTATCTATCTATCTATCTAATGATGCATGTCGATAGATATAATCCATATATTTTAACAGTGCATCTACTCAAACATGGATTTTCACAAAATAATGTTTACAGTAGTAGGGCAAACACACACACACACACACACACACACACACACATATATATATATATATATATATATATATAAACATTATATATATATAAACCATTATGTTAGCTTATACCAAGTGGTTAAAAAATATATTAGAAAACAATGTGTTTTGTGACTAAAAATGATGTTTATTTTTAAAATGTAAATTAGAGATTAAATTCTGCATAAGAGTAAGAACATTTGAATTTCTGAGTGAAGAAAAAATAATTTATTTTCAAGCAAACAGGAGGAAACGTAATTAATAAATTTTCACAGTTTGGAATGGATGCTATGCGAAATGTATATGATTTATTTCAATTCTTCAATTTATGGTATGCAGAGAAAGACTGCCCTCTTCTACTGAGCGCCCATATTTTGGAGGTAGAATCGTCGACTTACGCCAATTAGGTCGGCTTTCAATCCTGGGTAAAAAGAAATCGGATGTCTAACCGTACTGATGAGCCGTGATACAGCGAAACAGATCTTAATGACTATATATTTTCTGTTCTGTCATGCTTATGGAGAGAGAGAAAAAGAGAGAGAGAGAGAGAGAAAGAGAGAAGGAGAGAAGGAGAGAATAGCGAGGCAGTGTAGGCTCAGTTCATTTGTGAGACAATGAAACTGTCTTTGGTAGATCTTAAATATCAAGTTATCGATTAGTTTAAAAATAGAACAAATATTTTTTAAACTAATCGATAAACACTTTCCAAAAAGCTCAGAAATTAAAATTTTCAATAGGAATTCAAACAAACTGAGTTATAGCTGTACTAGTAATTTAGAAAATGACATAATAAAAACAAAAAAACAAAAACAACACAAAACAAAAAACAAACAAAACAAAACGCCAGAAACCTAAATAACAATGTACAAAACAACTTTATTAACAAGGAATGCAATTGTAGGGACAAAAATAAATGTCCACAACAGACTTTGTAATACAAAAGAGACTGCTTACAAAGCAAATTTACATGACATAAATGGTCAAAGTAAAATATATTTAGGATCTACCAAAGACAGTTTTAAAATTAGATGGAATAACCATAAGTCTACATTTAAACTAGAAAGTCTCAAAAATTGTACAAAACTGGCTAGCTGTGTGTGGAAATTAAAACTGAAGTATAGAAAAAACACCGATATAACTTAGAGCATCGTAAAAATAGTCAAACCTTACAACTGTGGAAAATATGCAGATTATGCCAGGAGGAAAAATTAGCTATTATGTTCTTCCCAGACCAAAAATAAATTATTAAATGAAAGAACAGAAATTATGTCCAAGTGTAACAAAACCAATAAATACCTACTAGGATCATACAATCATGGATGAAAGTGTTCTTAAGTAGATTCTCCCAATTTTGAAAATTGCGCGTTCATAAAAGTTCTATGTTATGTGAGCGTTTGAAAAACGGTAAAATCAGTTATTGTAAATCGCCTGAAGACACCGAAAGGTAGAAACCTAGGTCACGAAATAACACCCTTTTAAATTATATATATATATATATATATATATATATATATATATATATATCGAATGAATCATGACTGACTGGGCAGAAAATTATCCCGCAGTAGGTTGCCATTGCTTTCTGTGGTAGAGTGGTTGCCAGCCAAGGCTATAGAACCCAACCTGTCCTGTTATTTAACCCATAACTGGAAGGAAGAGACGGATTAATATCTTTCCCAAGTGTATCTGTGCGTTAGTGAATTCAAGTAATTCAACTGGAATTCGAACTCCGCTCACCGATTTGTTGTTCCGAGTCGATATCTACTGCACCACAACTCACATAGATATTGAATATGACGTCAGTCGGCTAGGTGAAATTTTATTTTGTATTTAAAAGAACATTTTGCTTTAAATGTCCTTTCTTCCAGACTTACACTGATTAGCACCATTTCTAGCTAATCATTTATATATAAATATATTATTCAACGAAACACACACACACACACACACACACACACACACACACACACACATATATATATATATATATATATATATAGTATTTACGCTCTCACACCCTGGTTGAGCACTCTGGAACAGTGGGAGATTTTGTAAACAGTAGCTACTCCGGCATATACGCATCGCTCATTCGATAATGAATTGGATCACTCTAGATATTGGGCGTGTTTATACGCGCTAAAAAGCCTGCCTTCTTCTACCGGACGCTCGTGGCCTAGAGGTAGAATCGCCGACTCGGTGGGGTTTCAATCCTGGGTTAGGAAGCGATCGGAGTCTAAGTCGTACTGATGAGCTGTGATACAGCGAAACAGATCTGTCTGCGGATGACTATATATATATATATATATATATATATATATATATATATATATATACGGTCGTGCGTTATGGCCCAATGGCTCGGAACGAGAAATCGGAGAGCCGAGTTTGATTTCCAGTTGAATTTCGTCGCAGTCATTTACTCAAAAATACACATGGGAAAGGTATTAATTCGTTACTTCTCCTTTCGGCTACGGGTTAAATAGCAGGATAGATTGGGTTCTATAGCTTTGGTTGTCAACCAGCCTACAACAGAAAGTAATGGCAACCTACTGCAGGAAAATCTACCCTGCCAGTCATGTTTCAAAAGATATACAAGTGATACACGTTTCTGCCGAAGCGTGTATCACTTGTACTTAACTGACATATATATATATATATATATATATATATATATATATATATATATATATATATATATATATATATTGAACTCTCTGGAGAAGAAAATTTTAAAAACAGTTTCCACTTCGGCTATAATGCGTGGCTCTTCAGAAATGAATTGAGTTCTCTCGGTGACTGGCATCTGTATGCACTGCTTATATACAAAATTTCCTTTCTTCGATGCCATTGCGCCGATGGCTTAGGGAGTAGAGACTCCGACTAACACCAAATCGGTCGAGTTTCGAACCCAGCCAGAAGCAAGTGGATATATCTAGCCACACTGATGAGCTGTGGTACAGCAAAACAGGCTTGTATGTGGATGACTAATATATGTATGTATGATGAGCTGCGAAACAGATTTGTCTGCGAATGACTATATATATATTATCGGCCATAATTATTAGGCCACCCCAATTTAAAAATATGATGCATTTCATACTATTTTTAGTAATTGTTGCCAAGTGGATAATTCTAAATTAAAATAGAATGGTTCTTTTGTTAATACTGCACAATAACATGTGCAGCAAATAAACTGTTGTCTTGCCCAATTTTTTGCTCTCTTCCCTATGCTAGTCTCTTCTTTTTATTGGTTGGCCGAAGCAAAGGCTTCCTGGCTGCCTCGTAAAATTTTGCAAAGTAATAATAACTAAAGAACCATTTACAGTATTTCCCTATAAAGAAACATTTGGTATTTCCCTATAAGGAAACATTTGGTATTCATTGACTGAGCAGTCAGTACTGCTTTCATTTGAAATTTATAAAATATTTCTCTTAAAAAAATTTTCAGGAAAATATTTCTTTCAAGGCTTGTTTTCATACTGTATCAAATATGATACGAACGGCCCTAGAGGGTTAATCTCAGTCTGTTTATCTATCTATTAACCCTCTAGGGCCATTCGTATCAAATATGATACGAATGGCCCTAGAGGGTTAATTGGATTTTAAAAAGTATATTTTTTAGAAGTTTTTTTTTAATAAAGAGTGATGACAGATGGCTAAAAATGGCTAAAATCAGCGGATCTTTAGCGATTTAAATTAAAAAATGAACCTCTTCCAATCAACTTAAATGAATTTAAATTCGTTTTAAATGCAGCAAAATATTTTACTTACTGGAAATATTAAACCTAATTTAAAGTTAGAATAAAAACTTGAAGAAAGATTTTTCAATTTTAAAATTAATTTTAATCTTATCGCTTTTATTTGGTAGTATCTAAATATATGTTTGTAAAGAAGTGTGTATAAATATTTACGAACAGTTACGTTCTACAGTTAAGTCCTACTATTTAACCCAAAGATGGCAAACTTTACTATTCGATTTCTAATTCTGAGACACTATCTATCACACCACCTGCATATACCTCGTGAGACGCTGAATAGAGAAGGTAGAAATATGTTCGTACATGTATTTGATATTAAACAAAGTCCTGTTTAAACGCGTTTACTATCGGTTTGACAATATTGAGTAATGCCGTTGGTTAAGTACAAGGATGACGTTTGAGTGCAAAGTTGGAGTTTCTGACACAGGGAACGTGCTATTCATTCGGCAAGGGATCTTGAGAGCTTCCGAGAAACTTCATTAACGCATCCGCAAAATAAATCCTGGAATGAACGCCGCTTTTCTATCACAGCAACGCAAAAATGCATTGCAATCGGCGCAAAAGGTGTGACCCCTGAAAGTGATAGTTCTTGCACACATTCAGCTAGTCAGTCAGTTAAGTGCCATACGTGATAGACGCTGGTGCGATCATGTCTCTTTCGATCTATTACTGACTAGGAAATAGTGACGGAGCATCATGGCCGTGTGCCGAGGAGGTTGTTTCTTTTTTAAGTCTGAAGGATGGGTTAACCAAGGCGATTTAAGAGTCACATCTTTGTTAAAATTATGTCTAATCTATTATCTTGTAGAATGCAGTCGACTTTCATGGTGAAATCACAGTGTAGTGCAACATTTTCGTTTTTTATTAGTCAGTCAGTGAAGTGCCATACGTGATAAACCCTTTTGGCAATTATATCTCTTTTGATCCACTAGGCAGAAGATTTTTCCGCTTTAGGTTGCCATTTCTTTCTGCGATAGACTGGTTGCCAACCAAGGCTATAGAAACCAATGTGTCCTTCTATTTAACCCATAGATGGAAGAAGAAGAAATGAAATAATATCTTTCCCAAGAGTATCGGCGTGTAAGTGAACGCAACGAATTCAACTGGAATTCGAACTCGGCTCTTTGACCTTTAATTTCGGGAACAATTGAAAAGCCTAAAGGCACAAAATCGGAGCTATACTGAAGGTGTGTTGTGGTGCTATGGATATAGGCTCCGACTTTTAAAACCGAATCGATATTCATTGCACCACAAAACACCTTCAGTACAGCCCCGATTTCGTGCCTTTAGGCTTTCTGGTTGTTCCCGAAATGGCAGCAAACATTCAAAGGTCAACATTTTTATAGCGTAGTTGAAGCTGCCGGACGCAGTTGGATCACAATTAATTTGGTTGGTTATTTTTGTTTAGCGGCATATCAACCTCTATGGGTTATTTAATACCGAAATCTAAATATATTATACACACTTTTATTTTATTTTATTTTATTTAATTTTTGGAGATAATAATAGTTTTTAGTAATATAAGTCTGAATAATTAACCCATAGCTTGAAAAAGAATAAATGGATTCAAACCTTTCTTTCTTAAAAGTCAGTCAGTTTGGGCGATCATGTCTCGAAAGAGACATGACTGACTGGGCAGAGGATTTTCTCGCAGTAGGTTGCAATTGCTTTCTACGGTAGACTGGTTGCCAGCCAAGGCTATAGAACACAATCTGGTCTTCTATTTAACCCATAACTGGAGGGAAGAGACGGATTAATAACTTTCCCAAGGGTATTTGTGCATAAATGAATGCAAAATGTTCAAATGGAATTCGAACTCCGCAACCCGATTTGTCGTTCCGAGCCGATATCCACTGCACCACTGTGAATATGACGAACCAAATCAGGAATTAGAACTCAGTTCTCCGATTAAAAATTTCAATCCATTATCAATATCCATTACACTACCCGCACATCCCAAACTACAGCTCCAATCCCCTTTTCGTAAGTGAAATGAAAATATAGATCGTATGTTTGGTAAAACATGTAACCCTAAACTGGTGGTAATACTGAAAAAATTAACTTGATACAAGAGTCATCGCTCTGTTTGGTCTAAAAATTGGTTTACATGTATTTACACTATTTACATTGTTTGGACTGTTGTCCTCATCTTCGTTGCTGTATTCGGTCATTGTACGCTGCGGCCTTCTTCATATATTTGGAATTTCGAACTGAACCTTTTATTTCGTCCACCGGGGTAAATTGTTCTAGCTTCACGTGCCTCTTCCGGATGTCTCATTATCAGCTATCTCCCTTGAACTCAACTCTCCTACTTTTTATTTACCTCTGTCAACTCTTTAGGTCACGTTACTGCATTCAACCAATCACAGGATATCAGTATATGAAATTTGGGGATTTATATACTTATGAAACGTTGTGAATATGTTAAGGAAGATGAGGACAATATCCTTTGCAATTTAAATAGCGTAAATAATTACAATACCACATAACAGAAATATAGACAGGTTCTGAAGAAGGCCGTAGAGTAAAACGGCCGAAACGCCGTGAATATGGCAACGAAGATGAGGACAACAGCCCGCGCAATGTAAATAGTGTAAATAATTACAATACTTCATCTCAGAAATATAGAAAAATGTTGCTTTACATGATTGGAAATTTTGTATAAATGTCCGCCCGAATCCGAGAATGCCTGTCTGCTAGGGTGGCAAGCTAATCCCTGTTGCAGTCAATTGCTCAGACACATTTGTTTTCTTTAGCACACCCAAATTGTCGTTTTTACAGCAACTAAGCAGAGCTGACCTTAGTTACAGTTTCTGAACGAGATAGCACTTAATATCTAGTGTGATGAATAGTTTGAACAAGGTCAGTACGCTCAAACACTCGGTCACAATAACTGGTGACTTTAGGCTAGCATAACCATTAACGAGCAGAAAACAGTTTCATCTACCTAATTTCACTCACAAGGATTGAGTCAACCTGTTGGGTGTAGTTTCCAGGTAATTTCCAATGGTGCTATACGCTGGGACCGCCCCCCCCCCCCCAGGCTGATATTATTCAGAATTAACCTCCTTGACAATTCTGCAATGGAATAATAACATTCTAACCATGCTTAGTTAACAACCAACATTCGTAATTTTGAAGAGAAATAAATTTACTTCGTTTTCATAGCAGTTACATTATACTATCTAGTCTAAAATTTATCTTATAGGATTGAAGCCTTTATTTATTAATCAGGCTATTGGGTTACTCCTTAATCGCCATAGCAACAGAATCGAGGACGCAGCGACGCATCTAGTCACGTGACTAGATAAAAAAAACGGCAAAGTGAGTGAAAACATTCGAATTGGAATTGTTGGCTTGAAGAAGAAGAAGAAGAAGAAGAAGAAGAAGAAGAAGAAGAAAACAATCAAATGTTAAAACAAAAATAATAAAATAAAACAAATAAAATAACCGGTTTATTGCAGTGCAAACAATTTTGAAACATTTACTGCTAATAGTTTACAAGAAAAGTCAGAAATACTTAAATCAAAGAAATACAACAATTTTAATATCTGGGAAGTGTACTAACGGAGGACAGAAAGTGCGACACTGAGATCCGAAGACGTATTTATTGGGAGGGGCCAAAGATGCACCCCGGAAGCTAAACAGAATATTAAGAGACATAAAAACTTCGTTAGAAACAAATAAATCAGAAGATAATCAGCATTTTGTGTGAATCAATGAATGATGGCAACGCAATATTGTAAAACTGAAAATTTAAACTGGAAACGGAAAAGAACGAAAATAAAAAAAAGGCAAAAATATGGGAAAATAAGAATAATTAACAAAAATCGTTTTAATGTCACAAAAAGAGATTTTAGAAAAAAAAATTATAAAACAAGCAAAGCGGATAAAGCAGCAAGGAACTATTTGAAACTGTGCTTAGTTTGGGCAGAAGAACGAGAGTATGGGACTCCTAGTGAGGATCGAACTCACTATTGCAATGATTCTAGTGAGAAAACTTGCTTACCATTATACCACGTCGAGAACCTGCATTGGTATTTGGTATCGTAAATAAAAAAGTGAGAAAATATGCAGAATATTAAGAACTTTGACTAAAGACAAAAAAATCAACCAAATTATTACCTGTAAGTCAGTTAAGTGCCATATGTGAAACACGCTTGGGCGATCATGTCTCGAAAGACACATGACTGACTGTGCAGAAGATTATTCCACAGTAGGTCGTCATTCCTTTCTGCGGTAGACTGGTTGCCAGCCAAGGCTATAGAACCCAATCTGTCCTGTTATTTAACCCATAACTGGAAGGAATAGAAGGATTAATAACTTTCTCAAGGGTATTTGCGCGTAAAAAGACATTGAATACAGTTTTATAATATTTGAGTGTCCTCTGTATAAATAAGACGACCTCCTCAAATAATAATACCGGGGATATTTTTTTAAGTGTTCAAATATACATACTGCCGGGATTTTTTTTTAAAAACATATAAATTTCATAAACGTAAAACATAATAATCCCTCCTCCCACCCAGAGAATTGTTTTGGTGAAATAATAAGCGTTCTGTAGCAAATAATAAGCGTCCTGTAGCAAATAATAAGCGTCCTGTAGCAAATAATAAGCGTCCTGTAGCAAATAATAAGCGTCCTGTAGCAAATAAACACAATGCTGAGTGGGCGGAAATTGAAAGAAGTCACCGTTTCGGCAATTGTATTTAATACACATTTTATTAAACTGGAATAAAATGATCATGGACCGGATATATTTTTTTAAATAATAAGCGTGCCGTAGAAATAAACATACCGAGTGGAGGAAGGTGACGGAGACAATTTAATCCTATCGGCACGCGTATTTGGTGCACAAGATTACAACAAAATGATTCGTTATTTATTTTTCCAAATACTATTCTTGAAAAAGAATTTGTCTGTGGATAACTGAGGCAAGTAATGGCTTGCAAATTTTAACACCTCCAAAGCAAAACTGCTTTCATTTGGTCATCGCACAGAACTTTTTCAGCCTAACATTGGGACGGCTTATGCTGAACAACACTTTACGCCCTCTTGGGGGTCACGTTTTGACCTGACATAAAGTGCAGCGACCATATCGAATCAATTGCTACGTCTGCTGTGAGGAAAGTTGGTTCGCACTGTCGTACCCGTTCCGTCCAAAAAAAAAAAAAAATCATCTTGTACATTTACAAGCCTACCATTCGTCCGTGTACTGAATGCTGTTGCCATATCTGGTGTGGTGCTCTTATTACGCATTTCAAGAATCTTGACAAAATCCAGAGAAGGGTCTGTAATATAACCGATCCTGACCAGGGATCTAATCTCCAGTTACCTTCTCCCCGAAGTGACGTGGCTTCCATCTGTCTGTTCTACAATGTTTTCATGATAACTGCTCGGATGAGCTTTTTTTCACGGTCACCGACTCAATGAATTTAAACGTGTTACTAGATTGGCAACTAGGTCCCACCGTTTTACTCATGAACTAGCTAAACGCAACCGCTACTTCTAACCTAACTGCCTTTTTTTTCTCGGACTTCCCACCTTCTTTCTGAGTTTTTGCTTCCTTGATAACTGCAACTATCAAAATTTGCAATCAAACGTCAGTCGCCATCTTCTGTTTTCTTGAAACCTGATCCTTTTCTGTTCTTTCTTCAATCCTTCCCATTTTTATCCTTCTTTCATTTCCTGTAGCTAAACACATTCTAGTGGAATTGGAGTGAAATGATTAAAAAATCAGAATTTCTACGAGAGTAAAACGCCTCATAAACCTGATCCTTGGGATCGAACCCGATATCACTCAGAGCTACACACAGAAATGCTTAATTATAAAGGACACGCACGTAATAAAAATAGGTTTTATAACATCTTTGGACAAAGGAAATGGGGCTTTTAAGTTATCCAGTCCGATACTCTGTCACAGGATGAATGAATCGTTTTTAAAAGAACGTGCATTAGTGACTGAACCAGGCCGCCAGGGATGAAATGAGCGATTGGCTTCGGTCACTCGGATTTTAGTGGCGTTAGCAGTAGTAAATAAGTGGACAAGACCATTAAGAGGGCGAAAATGTGCTGTTGATTGACCCTTAATCTTCTTTCCACTTTCTCCTGATGATCGTATATATATATATATATATATATATAAATATACATATCTATCTATCTATCTATCTATCTATCTATCTATCTATCTATCTATCTATCTATCTATCTATCTATCTATCTATCTATCTCAGCCTGTTTATTATCTGCCTATTTCAGTCGCTTCAGATCTATCTATCTATCTATCTATCTATCTATCTATCTATCTATCTATCTATCTATCTATCTATCTATCTATCTTAATCCTTTGACGTGAAATAAGAATGCAATAGTATAGTATTATGAAGCGTACACAAAACATTTCTTTCTGAGTAAAACTGCAAGAATGACACATCATACTATTGATGTCACTCTTTACAATAAAATGTTGTACTTTGTTCCGTGTTAATCCATTTATAAGAGAAAGCGCAGTTAACAACATTTGATTCTCTTTTCGTTAGACTTCATGCCGGAAAATCTAGTCTACCATATTTTGTCTATACGAGTGAAAATATTGCCGTACAATTACGAAGATTTTTACCACCGGTAACTCGAGAATTATTTGAACAGCTTCAATCTTGGTTTTAAGACATTTTTGTGTTGTTCTTGAAAAGTTTGATTCGCTAGAAGACACCACGATTATATAAAACTTGAGAAGTTAGTATGAGGTAGTTTTGCTCAGGCACTTATAAAAAAATGCAATTCTGACATTTGAGTGTCGCCCGCCTTACACCGTAAACAGTGTGTTGCCGAATCTAATTTTACAACGTAATTTTTTAATAAAATTAAGTTATTCATGAAGTTAATTTATTTTTTGTCCGAATTTCTGAGATTAATAGTTATCGTTAATTACATTACTGTATTTTTTGACCTACAAGACGCACTTTAAAAAAAAAATATGTGTGAGTTTTCCAAGACGAATGTATCAGTTACCACTACGGCATGGATGTTAGTGAGGATCGTTTATTGTACATGACTCTTAGTAGTGATGACTCTGCGGATGATAGTTTGGGGCTTTTACATGAATCCAGCAGTGACACGTTTTTCGGGATTTGAGGGTGAATAAAATATGTTTGATTGTTTTATATTTTTACATGCATATTTTAAAAAAAATTTTAATACATTTTTATCAAAATAAAATAAAACCGCCCTTGGACAATGAAAGATGTAAAGCATATTTACTAACCAGCAACTCATTGCAATACAAACAAAACCGAACGAGTGGTTAATGCAAACAGAACGTGGCGTCAGTAGGTGAGGGTCGCATGGTGAATGTGTTGTTGTTTGAGAATGACATCTTAGAATTTTTTTCCAATATTAGGGTGCGTCTTCCAAGTCGCAAAGTCTTGTAAGCCGGAAAATACGGTATTTACATTTGGACTAATGTCCTCATCTTTGTTGTTATTATCACAGTGTTATGAGTTCAATTAGTGGGCCCGGTAGTACAGACTTAGACTTAGTGGAAATAAAACGAGCAATAACTAAAACGAACAAAGCGAGATATCCAATTCATGGCCAGTAGAACGAGAATAATTTACGGCCGTAGATGAAATAAAAAGTACAGTTTGAAATTACCAGAAGGCTACCTTGATTGATAGACAAATGAAGAAGGCTGGTTTGCACAATAGTCGAAATGTTGTGATAATAACAATGAAGATGAGCACATTATTTAGAATCTCAATAATATAAATAATATTCATCCATAACTAACAAAAAAGCAGATACTAATATTCGAGATTGTAAATTTCATTCCGATTAAATCAAAAGCAAATACAAATTGTAACCTTGTTGAGCACCGAAGAACTATTCTATATCCGTGACATTTCTCAGGGTAACGGTGTTTATTTTAGAGCTGTTAATCTCATCTCTAAGTAGCACGAGGCAAGTTATGCCTGGAGCTGGAAGCAATGTTTGATCTGACCTATAGGGAATGTTAGATTAATGACTTTCTCAAAATAAACGACCCCGGTTTACCGATTTCATTTCCCGCGTTGTTTAGAGTTTTCGGTTGAAACAGTATTCTCCAGTAAAAAAAGGGAAGCATTTTGAGCCACAGAATTACTTATTACTATGTTGTTCGATTCTGTAACAATTATTTGCTTATCTAATCTAATCTAATCTAATCTAATCTAATCTAATCTAATCTAATCTAATCTAAACTTATTTATAAATGGAACTTGGTCTGTGTGCGTGTGTCTGTGTGTATATCAGTTACCTATAGACTCCGAAACGGCTGAACCGATTTTCTTGAAAATTTACACAGTTGTATTATAAGCGTCTACGAGTGT
>JBBBDQ010000339.1:10000-110000 GCA_037127315.1 Ascarosepion bandense | reverse complement strand
TTAATCCGTCTCTTCCAGTTATGGGTTAAATAACAGGATAGATTGAGTTCTATAGCCTTGGTCGGCAACCAGTCTACAACAGAAAGTAATAGCAACCTACTGTTGGATAATCTTCTGCCCAGTCAGTCATGTCTCAAGAAAGACATGATTGCCCAAGTGCATGTCATGTATGGCACTTAACTGACAGACTGAATGGATAGTGGCTCAAAGGGATCGGATGACTGAGTTCGAATTTCAGTTGAGTTAGCTACATTCTAGGGTTGCGCATTGTGGTGCAGTAGATATCGGCTCGAAACAAGAAATCGGGGAGCTGAATTCCTTGCATTCACTTACGCACAAATATTCCTGGGAAAAGTATTACTCCGTCTTTTCCCTCCAGTTATGGGTTAAATAACAGGACAGATTCTATTGCCTTGTCGGCAACCAGTCTACCGCAGTAAGCAATGGCAATCTACTGCGGGATAATCTGCTGCCCAGTCAGTTATGTCTCTTTCGAGACATGATCTCCGAAAGCGTGTATCACTTATGGCACTTAATTGATTGGCATTTACCGTTCTGTTGTCTTTGTATTTTTCGTCACATTCATAACGTTTCGGCCGTTGTTCGACCCGGCCTTCCTCAGGTGATATTTATTTGTTTAACTTTGAGTATATTTTTTAAGACGCGTAGATTTCTGTTGGAAATTTGCTCTAAATGAAGGCTACAAAAAGAATGACTTCGTGCAAATTAAACAATCAAAAGTAAGTTGGAAAGGAAAAAGGTAATAAAAATGGAAAGAAATAAAAAATAATAAAGAAAGAAAGAGAAGAAAAGATAGGAAAATGGAGGATAAATCTAAAAATGATAAATGAATATAGAAAGAAAGGAACCGAAATACATAGAACTAAACAGAAAATAAAGAGTAAAATGCTGCAGATGATGACGATGATGATGATGAAGAAGAAGAAGAAGAAGGTGATGATGATGATGATGAAGAAAAAAAAGACAATAATGAAACCGAAACAAAAAAAGAAAATGGATGAAGCAGACGAATTCATTATAAACGAAACCTAAATACGGTAAAATAAAGTATAAACAGTAAAAAAAAGAGCAAAAATAGAAGGAAAAAGAAAAAAAGAAGAAAGGAAAGAAAAAAGAAGAGAGAGAAGGAGAGAGAGAGAGAGGAAGAAATAAAGAAATGCAAAGGTATATAAGACAAAATGCTGATCATGTCTAATTCATGTCGGATCGAAAGTTCAGGCCTTTGGACTTGAAGGCGCAAAAGAAGATTGGAGCGAAAACAAAATACTGACAACGTCTCTGTTTCCGATCGTTAAAATATTCAGGGGGCCTTGCTAGAAGATGACAATGTCAGATCGGATCAATAAAATGGTATTAAAGATGGCAGAGTAGGAAGGTCTCTGTCGGTGTGAAGGAACTAGAAAATAATAAATTGAAAAGAGCTACTGAGTAGGGGTGAGTTGGGTTAGAAGTGTGTGTGAGCGGGGGAAATAGGGAAAACACGTACGATAGAGATTTTGTTTTAGTAAGCGATGAAGGTGTGATATTTAAAAATTTTATTTTAGAGAAAACGCTCCTGTTGTTTGTATGTGGGAAGGAATAAAGAAATTCAACGGCAATATGGATACGGCATGATAATCTGGATGAGCAAAATTCATCATTGACTGAAGAGTACAGAGCTAAAAGCAAAGGCAGAGTCATGTATAATGGCTGCACAGATTCATGGTGTTGCTATGGGCAGCCCACTGGGTTCTTTATTTTCTAACTTTTACACGTCCCATCTCGAGAACAAAATATTTAATGAATTTGATAAACTAACTATACACTATGCAGATATGTATATAATGATGATTATATCATGAATATGATCTCATTTAATATGCAGGATAGATTATAGCTTGTAATTACTGTGAAATTTACAAACACAAATTTTTCTGTATGCTAACACTGTACACTTCTCTGTAGAATATAGGGCTAGATCTTCACTACGCTAAATGCTTTTCGTAGGAAGTAGATTTTTACGGGGTAAAGTTGCTAGCTTCATTTTTAATTCAAATTTATGCAAGACTAGTAGTCACTGGTTGCATAGCATATAAACTTCGAGCTGTTGGGAGAAGAAAGGCTACTTGTGCAAAAGTGAACATCACGGTCTCGGGTGGAATTTGAACTGAGTACGCCAATGGCACCGATAAACGCCACGCTACGCGCACATTCAAATACAAGCGAACAAGTGATATTAGACCATCGTAATATTAAAGTGTCTACGGCTATATCATGTTGAATGCACTGGTTCCCATCCGATCACCGACGTTAAGCAACATTGAGCCTGGTCAGTACTTAAATGGGCGACCATTTGGGAATACTAGGTGCTGTAAATGTAACCCTGCCCCGTAAAAAAAACAAATGGGTGTGATGGATAAAATGATGATTATGAATATTAAAGGGAATATTGCAATAAAGAGAATCACTTCGAATTTTTGTTTTTCTAGTGCATATAAAAGTCAAGTCAACACTATATTTTAGTCTGTTAAGTATGTGCGGTGTGGTACAGTGGATATCGGCTCGGAACGACAAATCGGGGAACCGAGTTCGAATTCCAGTTGAATTCCTTGCATTCACTTATGCACAAATACCTTTGGGAAAGGTATTAATCCGTTTGTTCCCTCCAGTTATGGGTTAAATAACAGGACAGATTGGGTTCTATAGCCTTGGTCGGCAATCAGTCTACCACAGAAAGCAGCAATAACTTACTGCGGTATAACCTTCTGCCCACTCAGTCATGTCTCTTTCGAGACATGATCGCCCAAGCGTTTATCACGTATGGCACTTAACTGACTGACTGAAGTATTTAATAGTGTTAGGTCTAAAACACGATGAACATAGTAATTAATAACACTTGTTTGCTACTAAAATGTGGCTGAGACACGATAAGAGCTAATGTGGTAGACAAAAATGGCGCCGATCGATTTGCTTAAAGCAAAGTCACTACAATCCTTCAATAAAAGAAAAACAAAACAAAAAAACACACGTACAATATCTGTGAAATGCAAGAAAACTAATTATATCTGTATTTGTTGAATAATAATTTTCCTTATTGCAGGTAAAATTGTGGTAGCGAATGGCATTGACCCAACATTGCATTTCGAATTTTATAGATGACCGACTGTAAGCCTCTATACTAATACTGACCTTTAGAAAAAACAAAACTTCTCAAAACAAAAGAAAACAATCTCAGCAAGGATATAAATAAATAAATAAAATGTAAATAAAAATATATCAAATAAATAATAAATAGATAAAATAAATAAGTGGTTAAATAAAAACAACGTCACAGAGAAATATATTACTCACTCAGAGGAACCTTCTTAAACAATACATATCCCCATTCAAAATTATAAAGAAATATTATTTGTATAGAGTGGGTAAAGGTGAATTATTGGCACAAAATCAAACAGGGCATCTATTAATCTGCACCTGCCTCTAAGCATCGGATTTCTCTTTAGCCTTCTGGTTTTTTTTTTCCCCATTTACTATTGGCAAAAAGAAAAACCATGCTAAAGTTGCACATGGAAAAATTGGCGGGAATCAGATGACTGTCGCTTAATCAGTGTCCATCACAATAGAATCCACTTTTCCTTTTATAAGCACTTTCCAGTCCCAGCTTTAGATAATGTTTTTTTTTAATCTATTAGTTAAGAGAATGGATTTACAAATACAACGTAGTCACATCATTTACATTCTGTTTTCACGAATATCAATCTTTTTCTATATCTCAATATTTGGTCGGCTGTGCTTTTACGAGCGGTTTGTGGTGCAGTGGATAACGGCTCGGAACGAGAATCGGGGAGCCGAGTTCGAATTCCAGTTGGATTACTTGTATTCACTTACGCACAGATATCCTTAGGAAAGGTATTAATCCGTCTCTTCCCTCCAGTTATGGGTTAAATAATAGGACAGATTGGGTTCTATAGCCTTGGATGGCAACCAGTCTACCGCAGGAAGCAATGGCAACCTACTGCGGGATAATATTCTGCCCAGTCAATCATGTCTCTTTCGAGACTTGATCGCCCAAGCGTGCATCACTTATGGCACTTAACTGACTGACTGACTGAATTTGTATTAGTCGTAAATAAATAAAGCTACATTGCACATAAGATTAAATATCAATACAATAGTTTCTAAAATTTGGTACTATGCACATTGCCATATATCTAATATTTGTGAATGTATTTTAATATATTCGATCTAATAGGATCTTCTTCTTCTATGTACCTTATCTTCTTCTATGTACCTTATCCTTTCAGGACGTAGGCGATCATTGTCTCCCACGTTTCCCTATCCTTGGTGGCTCTTAGCACGCTTTCTTCTGTTAAATCACACAACCCCCGTTCTGCCATCCACCTGCTCAGGCCAGTCAAGTACGTTACACGCTGTTTTCCCCTGTCTTTCCTTTCCTCTATCTGGCTTATGAGTATCAGATTATCCAAGCCCTCTTTCCTTATTGCATGTCCCAGGAACTTTAACTGTCTCTTCCTGATGCTCAGTATTAATTACCTTTTCGTTTCCATTCTTTCCAACACGTCGTCATTGCTCATATGCTCGGTCTACGATATCCTCATCATCCTTCTGTAGAACCACATTTCAATTGCTTCAAGTTTTTTCTTCATCTTTGATGATATTGTCCAGCTTTCACTGCCATATTGAAGAACTGACATCACATAGCAATCTAGTACTCTCTTCTTCGTTTCTAGTGAAATTTTCTTGTCTCTTAATATTCTGCTTAACATCTGGAATGCTTCCTTCGCCATGCCAATTCGCCTTCGGATCTCTGTGTCGCACTTTCCGTCTTCTGTTAGAACACTTCCCAGATATTTAAACTTCTGTGCCTGCTTGATTTTAGTATCCCCTACCTGTATTTGGCATTGTGGGCTGCTCTTTTTGCTGATGACCATGCATTCAGTCTTCTTGTAGTTTATATATAGTCGTTTTTTGTCACTCTCTTCAGCTACATTCTATAAAAGGTCTTGTAGTTTCCTTTTCGTGTCTGCTATCAGCACTGTATCATCTGCGTACCTTATGTTGTTCAAATTGTGGCCTCCAATGACAAATCCTGGCATAACATCTAGGATCCTCAGAATAGTTTCACTGTACAAGTTGAATAGATCCGGTGAAAAGACACATCCTTGTCTTACGCCCCTTTTTATCTTTGTATATCTGCTGAATACTTTAACTGTCAGGCGGTTTGCTGCCATTAGAGATTCCTGATTATTTTTATGTTTTCCCAAATATTCTGATCATCTCCATCAATTATTTGTGGCGTATTATGTCGAACGCCTTCGCAGAATCGATAAAACATAGTTACACATCCTTCTTCGTTTGTATTGCCCTTTCGGAGATCAAATATGGCGTTCCTTGTTCCAGTGTCTTTGACGAACCCGCACTGTTCATGTCCTATCTCTGGCCTGATTATGCTTCCCGCTCTATTCATCAGAATTCGGATGATCAGTTTTGTAATGTGGCTCATTAAACTGCTAGTCACGTGAATTTAAGTATACGTGTAATTTATTGAAATTTTTTTACGATTAGTGTATATAAAAGAAAACATTCAGTCAACGTTCATGCACATTTGATGAAATCAGCTATGAGAATTTGACATTTGGCCATACCAAGTAGTTTCTGAATTAATGTGTTTCAAAAATATATTGGTGTTTCATAACAGTATTTATTATATCTTATACGTTTTGCAATCTACATTTAATTACAGTGTATTTAGCTAATTAGAAACCTTTGTCTGTCACCTGACCGTAATATCATCGTAACTTATAGCGTCAAAGGATGAATTTAAAAATTATTTCAATATGTGAAAATATTTAAATATATTCCATATATAACTGTTTTGCCCTCTAAAACTTCAATATGAACGAAACTATTAGGAAGCAATAAGAAAACAACAACAACGGAAATAAACTCTCTTCCCATGAAAATGGCTAATGAAATGGCCGAAAGTTTCTACATGTTCTTAGTTTTCATAAATAAAAATAAAAACTGTAAACTAGTTGCAAAACCTGCTTGCAAATAAATACCTAATGAAATTTATTCAGTTATGAAAGGGGCACCTCGGCGTGGTGTAATGGTTAACAACCTCGTCTCGCTAAAATCATTATAACTGAGTAATGAGTTCGATCCTCACTGGGTGCCCCTCTACTTTCGGCCGTCTTTTGTCACATCTAAGCTAACAAACCTGTCCCATAAAGAACAGTTTGTTACGGAAACAACAAAAAACGCTGCCCTACACACCATTGGGTGTAAAGGAAAAGTTTATTATATTTTAGTTATAAAAAAAATGGCTTCTGCTCGGATGAGCTTAAGTCACTGATGCCTCCTCAACAGGTGTTTACCCGTGCAACCAGACTGGCAACTGGGTCCCACCCATTCACAGTCAGGTTAGCCAAATGCAGACGACAATTCTACTCCTGCAGCTTCCTCTCTCGCACTTCCCGCCTGTGGAACTCACTCCCGTATTCTTGCTTTCCTGACGGCTACAACCTCCAGAAATTTAAATGCAAAGCCAATACTCATCTACTAACCACTGGCCTCTAGCTCTCTCCCCTCCCCTGTATAACCTTCCCTTTCTCTCCACCTATGTCTCTTTTATCGCACCTGCTTTCTCAGCTTTCTATTGTTCCTTTCTAACTAGCTTGTACTCCTCACTCTTTTCTAATTAATCTTTTTACATTTATGTAACCCCCTGCACATCAGTGGCGTTTCTGCCTTGCTCGGGGTGAAATGATTAAAAAAAAAAAAAAAAAAGATTATAAGCTGAAAAGTGCAACTCTTTGAAATTATTTTATGACTCTTTCTGTATTTAAACTGATTATATTTTCTAAAGAAGGTAGTATTTGAAATTGACATAATTCAGTTATAAATGTCTCAAAATAATGGACATTATTCAGTTATAATTGCCTGAAAAGCTATATTATAAAAGAAAATACGATTCTATGTTCGTCAAACACTGCGTGTGATTTTGCATATATGCGTGACTCACATGTGTTTGTGACACTTAATGCATACGCAAATGCACACATAAATGCACATACGATTTGAGTAAGTTTGAAGTAAAACATTAAAATAATACATTCCCCCCTCGCTCAGCCTGGACAATCTGTACCCTGGTCTTAGCAATAAAAGTATAAAGTAGGAAACAAGGAAAAACAATTTGAATAAAACTGAAACAGTTGTGTTGTGAGTAAAAGAGGATAAGCTAAAAAGTGTGATAAAGGTAATATTTGAAATGGACAAAATGTAGATGCAACATTTGATCACCATGCCGTTAACGAAGCGACAATTACCGAAACACAGTAAAATAAAAGTTCTGTTTCTTAGAAGCCATTCTCATATAAAGAAGATGGCATCTGATGACAATGTAAAGTTATTCAATTTTTTGTAATATTAACGACTGAATTGTTTTTATAGAAATCAGTTGGCTTTAAAAGAGAATTTACACATAGTTACGTAATTCTCTCTATGGGAAGAGGCGTATTCAATCCCCGTTGCCTCTTAGTAACAGCTGTAGTATCATAAGAATTTTGTTTTCTATTGCACGTTATATTTTATGTTTGTTAAAAGCATATAGGCTTCGAAGCGTTCAGTATAGAATCGGTGCCCCGGTAGGTTCTCATGTCCTTTGCAATGACCCTTCATTCAATCATGTTGAGGTGCATCAATAAAGCGATTCAATACTGGCTCGGGGCCAGTACATTCTTGACCCATCGAATTAAAACGAGTCTTTCTGATTGGAGGATGCTGTTTTCCAATGTCGCGTTTGATGCCATGAAATATGGTATCTACACACCGTAAATATTCGATGGTTCCACCGTTTAGTCGACTGACGTAATTAATTCGACACACTCTGTGAATATGGACATCATTTTTTTGTTGCTTTATGCTTCAGCCAGAAAGTTGGTGAACACATTTACATTTCAGTGTGCGCTTGCATGTAATTTCAGAAACTATCATTTTTTTGTACATTTAAATGGGTACCAATGGTAAGTATATATATATATATATACTAGCTGTACCCGGCCATGCGTTGTTGTGGCTCGGTTTGGTTAAATGGAAAAAAAAAATTTATTTACTAAACCAACGAAATAAATGGGATATCGATAATAATTGGTTGAAAAAAAAATGAATAGAATTAAAAAAAAAAAGAAAGGGATTTCTGTTGTTTACACCCGCCAAAATAGAAATAATAATAAAAAATGTACAGTTTTTCTATGTTTTCTATGAAATAACAAAGTTGTCTGTAAACGCATACGTATTGAAAATGAAAGTTTTTTAGTTCGGCTCCCATCGGCTCTAATAGATTTGCAAAATGTATATTTTTTAATATTGTAATATTTTTTAATATAAGGTATATAAAAACACGCTCGTATTCGATTAAAATGCTATAGTAAAATTTCAAAACTATTGGTGCAGCCGTTTTCTAGATTAGTGGATAATAACAAACGGACAAGTATATTATATATATATATATATATATATATATATATATATATATATATATATATATATATTGTTAAATATAAGAGACAATGACTGTCTATTATGTTTAATCATTGGCCGTTCTAAACATCGTATTTTGACTTTAATTTCAGGTGAAAGTAAAGATAAAAATTCTCCTACATTTGGATAATTTTTATTAAGTTGGTTCTAAGCTTTCGGCTCACATTAGCCATCTTTCTTGGTGTTTGGATCATTTAATCAGCATCATGTAACTTAAATTTGGTGAATCGAGGCAGCAGATAATTTTTTTTCTAAACATATAAGTATATGTTTAGAAAATTATCTGCTGCCTCGATACATATATATATATATATATATATATATATATATATATATATATATATATATATATTAGAAAAAATTTAAATATTCTACAATTTCATGGGTAATACTTATTTCGCAGCCGGTAAAAATCTGCTCGTCGGACCCCAAAAATACAACAGTTAAAAGTATTTTCGGGATTATTTTGAATATTTTTAACTGTTGTATCTTTTGGGTTTAACGAACAGCTTTTTTTTCCGGCTGCGAAGCACGTATTACCCATGAAATTGTAGAATATCTAAATTTTTTCTAGAGTATAATACTCTGTTAAATTAAATAAATTAATTTAACATTGAGTTCTTTTGAGTTCGTCTCTATCGGAATTTACTTAACTTAAATACCAAGTATTCCACGTTATATATATATATATATATATATATATCAGAGTGAGTACAAATGAAATAAAAATCTGCGGTTCGCATAATTTTCTTTTTTAAAAGGTGCTCAATACAAAGTAGAGCAATATATTATTATCATATTTTTGTTATAAGTCATTGTAATAAAAACATCGCTACACAAATGCTTTTATGTTACAATACTATGAATTGTACTTCGTCAGACAATGGTTGGTAACTGGTGATAAAAATTACTTTTATGGAAATTTAAAAACAATTCATTACATTCAACCCCACCTTCTAACTGTTGGGAAAAGGTAACAAAAAACAATTCATAGAGTTGAAACATGTTAGGATGGTACAAAAAGTATATATATATATATATATATATATATATATATATATATATATATATATCAGTTTCGTTAAGAATGACTGACAAGGTATTGCGATTAATCATTTTAAGTATTTCTTTTCTCAACGCAAAGTTCGTAAAAACGTATTTACGCACTTTGCGTTCAGAAAAGAAAACTCTGACTGTTAGGGGAAAAAAAACATTCCTATAACTTTAGACACATCCATAAAAAATAAACGTTCAGTTAAAAATAAAAATCACCTTTAATCATGTCTAAAAGAATATCGGAAAGCGCTCGGAAATACAGAACATTTGTACAGTTTTTACACACTTTGTGCCCAGAAAAAAAGAAAACATTTGTACAAACACAAGAAAATTAAATGCTTAATGGAAATACGGCTACAATCTCCAGGAGTTTAAATGTAAAGTCAATAGACACCTCCTAACACACTAACTCGTCTCCATTCTTTCAAAGACTCTTCCCATCTACCCAACCTCCGTATCCTTACCCATCTATCACCCTCCTTCTGACATTTCCTATATCTAACCACTCTCTCCCTTTATCTTCCCTTATTTAGCCCCATGCGCAATAGTGGCAGTGGAATGCCTTGCTTGGGGTGAAATGATTAAAAAAATATATTTTGTCAGTCGTATTAAACGAAACTTATATGAAAGAGAGACTGCTGCCCAAATACGCAATATATATATATATTGCGAATTTAGGCAGCAGTCCTTTTTCATATAAAATTTGTTAAATGCGACAGACAAAATAATGGCATTAAGCTTTTTATATAATTAAAGGGGTGATTTGAAACAACATATATATATATATATATATATATATATCTGTTGTTTCATATCAAACATATATATATATATATATATATATATATATATATATATATTTCAGTTGTGCCTATTTAGGCAGAATCTTTTCATTGATGTATGTTTCATTAAATAATACAGACAAGTTTTGTCGACTTATTTTATGTAATTTTTTTTCATGTTGTCAGATAAGCTTAATAGCATTATCGTTGAAAGAAGAAAGAAAATCACAATATTAATACATGTTTTTATTTAATCCTTTCTGAGCTTTCGGCTTACATCAGCCATTATCAAAGATAAAAATAGTTTTGGTTGTAACGAGCAGTTCGCGGACGAACAATAGTAATAGTCGTCTATTTAGTTTGTGTGGAGGATTGGCAAACACGTGCGTGCATGCTGGAAGCGTAAATCTCATTATAGCTCGTGGCGTCTCACATGACCACACGAGAGTGGGAGCGAGTAGTATTAAGAATGGAAAGCCATTGGGATAACCAATCGCTTCTGTTACCTATTATAGGCATTTGAGAACGTGTGTGGAGATTTCGTAGTTAATTTTGTTTGGCTTAGGTTTCAACTGTTGTATGTATATGGCTTCGAGTATTTTTAATTTCTGTTTAAGTATGGTTGTGTTTTCGACGAGGATTTCACGGAATTATGTATGTGGCCTGGTATGTTGCTTTAGATGTCTAAATATGTTGGAATTGTCGTTTAAATGTAGTGTCAAGCGTTGTGAGAACGAGTTAGTAGTGTGACCAACATAAATATTGTTTAAATCCGTTGGATATATATATATATATATATATATATATATATATATATATATATGTTGTTTCAAATCACCCCTTTAATTGTGAGGAAGTTGTCCAGCATTGATTGTCATATAGGAAGACTGAAAGTATTTCTGTAGTCTTTTCTTTGTTTCTACCTTTACTCCTATGTAACCCCCTGTGTACCAGTGGCAGTAGATTGTCTTGCTTGGCGTGATATGATTATATATATATATATATATATATATATATATAAATTTCATGTTTTACACATAGCTGAAAGAATCTGGATTCACGCCTTTTTCAACAGAATTAGCGCTATGTGAATGTAATTCAAATGACCGTAATTTGAACTCGATTCGATGATTTCACTTTCCTCGCCGATAACCATTACACCATCCTCACAACCAGATGTAATATTTATTTTGAAACAAAAAGCTATAGTCAATTAACTTATTCTAGTCTGTAACATCGTTATAGCCCTTAGAAGATTATATATAATAATTGAAATCGGGCTTATGATTTGCATTTATATAGAAAGGCATTGCGATTGTACCTCATTCAAATCTGATATCAATAATTAAAAAAAAAACGGCGTTCTTTTTTTTATGTTTGAAAAACTATATAGATTTGTAAAAGACTAAACTGATATAGGAATAGAGCAATCGATACATAGGTAGCTATTTCAACTCATCTGTTCTTAATGTTTCTTGAATCTGGTTCCTTCCAAATCATTTCCAACCACCATATTTCGATATATTGATAATGTGTTATAAATAGATACCCGCAAAACAACATTACCTTGAATAAAGCAAATTCGAATGCACAACAGAATTTTCTTCTGAAGTAGAAACATTATAAAATTGATATATTATCTTTCAGTGATATATCAAACTGAGAATGATCTAAAACTAAGTATTTATCGTAAATCTACGAATAAACGGATCTGGTATTTTTTTATACTCATCATAATGAAATAAAAACCAGAATAAAGATATGATTCTATTTAAGAATACATAAGTACATCATAATAAGAAGTAATGTCAGAAAAAAATCATTGAAAAAAATGTTGTTTACATTCGGATACGAAACTAATGCTAACAGATATAGATTCATCGAAGTCTCAACGAGACGAAGTGTTTCCATTAATAGCTAATCGTCGACCTGTCAGGCTAGTTTTCTTCACCGAATCAGCAGTGGTGCACTTTGGCTAAAATGTGGTTTTCTTGATGGAAGAGATGGAGTGCGCGTTCAATCCCTGCTTAATGGAGATAACTAATTAATATATTTAGCTACGAAACAGACGCCCCATAGACAATTAATTTACGAAATTTTACGAAATCTGTTACATATTTAAATTTAATTGTTTAAATCCATTTCATAACGGATCTCGTAATATATATATATTGTCATAAATCCGAAAAAAAAAAACCAAAAAAAAAAAAAAAATGTACAAGTCGTAAATCCCAAAGGATCCTAATAATTTTAGATATTAACACTGATCCAGATGTAACAAATTTCTTTTTATTACAGAGCCAATATTTATTACATATAAAAAATGTTTTGGTCTTGCTGATAGGTGATAAAAGTCACCCGTCAAAATGGCCATCCATTATAAGAAAGTTTGAATTTTCATATGCAATATATATACGATTTTTGTTGTTCGGACTGTTGTTCTCATCGTTATCAAGGGTATTTGTGCGTAAGTGAATGCAAGGAATTCAACTGGAATTCGAACTCGGTCCCTTGATTTGTCGTTCGGAGTCGATATCCACTGCAGTACAACGCACATCCGCAAGATGAGATCAGCAGTGCGATATTGACGATATTACGAGATATTATTTACAGTGTAAATAGTTACAATACCTCTTAATATCATCAATGATAGGTGTTAAAGACACCCGTCAAAATGGCCATCCAAAATAAGAAAATTTGAATTTTTATATACAATATATATATATATACGATTTTTATTGTTCGGACTGTTATCCTCATCGTTATTGCGATATCCAAGGTTAGGGCGTACAACCGCCGAAAAGTCGTTAGTGAATATGGCAAAAAAGAGGAGGACAGTCAGTTAAATGCTATACGTGATACACGCTTTGTGAGATCATGTCTCTTTCGAGACATGACTTCCTGGGCAGAAGATTATCCTGCAGTAGGTTGTCATTGCTTTCTGCGGTTGACTGGTTGCCAGCCAAAGCTATAGAACTCAATCTGTTCTATTATTTAACTCATAACTGGAGGGAAGAGACGTATTAATACCTTTCCCAAGGGTATTTGTGCGTAAGTGAATGCAAGGAATTCAACTGGAATTCGATCTCGGCTCCCTGATTTGTCGTTTCGAGTCGATATCCACTGCACCACAACGCACATCCACAAGATGAGGACAGCATTGCGATATTGACGATATTATGAGATATTGTAACTATTTATCGTGTAAATAGTTATAATACCTCTTAATATCGTCAATACAATAGGTATGAAAATGAGTGTATGTGTGTATGCGTGTGTGAGTGTATGGTAGTAGATTAGTTTCCAAATGCGTTCAACTTCAGGAATCTCAGCACTTAAAATATAAGTCGGTCGATTAGTCTACCAGTCAATTCCGATCTGTTTAAAGCAAATCTTTGATGACAGCTATCTATTTTGAACTTAAAGTTCATCTTGTACTTCGAGATTTTGAAATATTTTCCTTCGTATAGCTGCATTTTATCAATAACTATTTTCTTTAATCGTTTACACCCGTTCCCCAGTATTTATGGTAACATGAGTGAGGGTGGTCGTGCCACGAAGGCAAAAAGTGGAGGTGGAGATGATCAAGTCCTCAGATAGGTTTTCCGCTTCACTACACTCGGCGACACACCCTAATCTTCTCAAACTGTAGCGTACCACCTGTCTCCGTTGTCCTGCCAAGTCGGCACACAAGAGCATTATACACAGTTGCATAATTGTCAATCGAGCATTATTTTCGAAAAAAAATTCTTTCTTTCTTTCTTTCTTTCTTTCTTTCTTTCTTTCTTTCTTATAATACTTGTTATCTATCTATCTATCTATCTATCTATCTATCTATCTATCTATCTATCTTCCTAAGTTTCGTATGACACAATAGCCGATAGAATGAAATTAAAACAGAAAATTATGTGAGGTAACATTTCAAGTTTTGAGGGGCTACCTTTGTCAATCAAGTATTATTTTCGTAAAAGAATATTCTTTCTTTCTTTCTTTCTTTCTTTCTTAAAAAATTGTTATCTATCTATCTATCTATCTATCTATCTATCTATCTATCTATCTATGTTTCGTATAACACAATAGCCGATAGAATGAAATTAAAACAGAAAATTATGTGAGGTAACCATTCAAGTTTTGAGGGGCTACCTTTGTCAATCGAGTATTATTTTCATAAAAGAATATTCTTCCTTTCTTTCTTTCTTTCTTTCTTATAATACTTGTTATCTATCTACCTTTGTCAATCGAGTATTATATTCGTAAAAGAATATTCTTTCTTTCTTGCTTAAAAAATTGTTATCTATCTATTTATCTATCTATCTATCTATCTATCTATCTATCTCAGTCGGTCTGTTCATATCTATCTATCTATCTATCTATCTATCTATCTATCTATCTATCCTTTGATTTCAGTTAATCTATCTATCTATCTATCTATCTATCTATCTATCTATCTATCTATCTATCTATCTATCTATGTTTCGTATAACACAATAGCCGATAGAATGAAATTAAAACAGAAAATTATGTGAGGTAACCTTTCAAGTTTTGAGGGGCTACCTTTCTTCAACAACCATTGTTCAAAATCTTCTTATTCTGATTCGCGACTTAAGTGGATGTGTATTTGTTTCCCGCATGGACAAGTCCTATCCCCGTAGGAAATTTACGCAGTAATAACTTGGCTATCTACTGTGGTACAATGGCGTCCAAGCTTGTTTCGCAGGCCATTTTCTCAGTCTATTGTATCTGATAACCAATAGCTGCCATAATTCTATGATCTTGATCAAGATTTAGAAAAGAGATAATACACCATCTTTCTGTTTCTTTTTTTTTTAGCAGTTAGTGTAATTGCACAATCTGTAATACACCTACATATGTATTCTTTAGTTTCAAATAAGCGGGGTGGTTGAAATAAAATGGTGGTTCGAATGAAAGAGGTCGTGATATATTTTTTTCTATAATTTGAATAATAATTTTTCTAAATTAAACGCATTGTCTTAAAATGATCGCAGCCAAAATTATAGCGTGGTAGAAAATTTCCTTGATTTTAAAGGAATGGTAAGAATAAGAGTGGATTTTTTTCATCTTTGTTCTTCGTCATGCGCCGTGTCCCTTCAGGACATAGACGATCATGGACTTCCAGTTGTCCCCGTTTCTTCTCACTCTTAATATATTTCCTCTTGGCATCTCTCTCAAACCCCGCCCCGCTATCCATTTGCTCAAGACTATCAAATATATCTCGCGCTGCGTTCCCCTGTCTCTCTTTCTTTCTATCCGTCCTGTGAGTATTAGATTCTCCAGGCCCTTTTTCCTCATTACATGTCCCAGGAAACTCAGTTGTCTCTTCCTGATGTTTACCAAATCGAAAAAATAGTAAACATCCCGGCTATTTGAAACTCAAAGGTATGTATTCATCGAACGTGGGCGTAAGACTGAATTTCTCGGCCATTCTTTTAACACAAAACTAAATTTCAATGGCTTGTGACATAAACATGCTAACCTAAAAACTTTCTCTCTTAGTTTCATCATTTTTAAATTCTCTGTTTTTCTCCCTATCTATCTATCTATCTATCTATCTATCTATCTATCTATCTATCTATCTATCTATCTATCTAATTGTCGTTCGTGTCAGAGCGCGTTTATGTTTCGCGAGGGAGCCTTAATTTATTTGATACAATGTCTCCAAGTATCAATTGTCTGCTGCCATTTGTGTGTAATGGTGCAATCTCTCACGCATATGGCTCCTTTTTCTAATAATGCTGATTTCTAATCAGTCCCAATATTAATTATATGGATTTCGGTAAAAAAGAAAATAGTAATATGTTTTAATCAAGAAAGATAGGAAAGCACGGCGAATGTTAAAATGAATATATATATATATATATATATATATATATATATATATATATATATATATATATATATATATATATATATATTCGTTTAATTCGTTGCCTCTTCGTTACCGGAGCCCCTGGTACAGTTGGTATGACGTTTGCTTAATAACCTAACTGTCTGGGCTTCAATTCCTGGTAGTGGATGAGTCCCAAATATAGGACGAAACGGCCGTCCAGTGTTTTCTGCATTCTGTTTAGATCTAATAAAACTCGATGAATTACTTAATTATTTCAAATCCTCCTACTATTTCTGTTTATATATATATTCGAAAAGAAGCAGCTTGAAGGTAAATCCTAAACGGATCATATTAATATTAGTTTTTAAGACTAATCCAGTCAGAGGGTTTAATATAATTAAATTTATTTTTTATTATTATTTATTTTGTTATATTATCTTTTATCTTTAATTTATTTTAATGAATCTATTTTAATTTTCGCTACCAAATGCCAGCTTTTCTGTTCCATCAGACAAACTGACTTTTTATTCCCTTCTATTCTTTCTTTCTTTCTTTCTTTCTTTCTTTCTTTATTTATTTATTTCTTTTTGGCTACACTTACTTCTGTTTCACACACACATACACCCCCCCCCCACATATATATATATATATATATATATATATAGTCACCCGCAGACAGATCTGTTTCGCTGTATCACAGTTCATCAGTACGGTTAGACATCCTATTGCTTTTAACCCAGGATTGAAACCCAACCGAATTGGCGTCAGTCGGCGATTCTATCTCTGATTGATTGATTGATTGATTGATTGATTGATTGATAGATATCCAAGTGAATAAGAACGAAGAAAATAATTGCAACGTTGAAAACATTAATTTAAAAGAGTGCTCTGTATAAAAATAGGGCAATGAGATGTATTATTAATTATTACGTTAGAACATGTGCAAACTACAAACTACTACAAAATTGTACATTTTGTTTCGACATTGAAAGAACAATGTCTCATCAGGTAGTTAATAATGATTGTGATAAAAGTCTTTTTTTTTTTTACAAATTTTAAAAAAAATAACACTTCACTTTATTTTAGGATTTTATTTTATACGAGGTAAAAAGATATTAAAAAGGAGGAAAAGGAAGAAGGAAGAAAAGATGAGAAAATAAGATAAGAAATCAAGAAAAGGAAAGGAAAAGAAAGAGTAAAGGGAAAGGTAAAGAAGAAATAGAAAGTGAAGAAGGAAATAAGTGAGAAAATATAGACAAGAAAGAGCCCATGAAAACGGCTAAGAGAGAAATTTTAAATTTTGGCTGGAGATGAATTGCAGACAGATATTGACATCGGTTACACGGTATCAGGGCTCAAATCTTTTGGTATTTAGAAAAAAAAAAAAAAGAATTGTACTTCTATAAAGAAAAGTGAAAAAGAAGAATAGGAAATATATAGAAGAAGTAGAAAGTTCAGATGAAAATAAAGGGGGAAAAGTGAGTAAATGTATAGAGGGAAGAAAGGGGAAGGACAATAAAAACGGCTAAGAGAGAGAAATTTTAAATTTCGACCAGAACTGAATTACTGACAAATACAGACATTGGTTACATTGTTTCAAGCTAAATCCTTTGGTATTTAAAAATAAATTATGAAATCACATACACACAAAAAATTATTCATAAAACATAAAACAAAGTATATTTAAAAACATAACACGAATATATAAATTTATTAGACCTAATATAATAAATTGGAAAGATAAAATAAAACAAATAAAAAAATTAAAATTAAAAGCTAAATTAAATTTAAAATTAAAATCAAATTAAATTAATATAATATAATATGAATAAATAAAATAGAAAAAATAAATAATAATAATAATAAATATAAAATGTATAAAGAAATAATAAAAATAATAATAATAAATATAAAAATAAAAAGTAAAAATATTTATAAAAATAAAAAATAAATATAATAAATAATGATAAATAATAAAGAAATAAAAATATAAATATAGATATATGCAAGTACATGGCTAAAACTACTTACAGTAATTATCGAGTGCAATAAAAATACTTAAGGCAATAAGATTACAATATGTAATAAAAAATTGAGATAAAATAACAAAAATAGAGATCATTTCGTTAAAGTAAATTATCAAGATAGTAAGGTTTATACTATAAAATGTTTACAATTGCGATAGTTTCATACCTTTGATTTAGTAATATATCAATTTTCATGTACTTTATAATTTCCATTTCCTCTTGCTGACAGAGGAAACATGTTTTGTTCACCGATCAAGGGATTGTTTGAGAATTTTTAATTTAACTTTATGTGTTTTATTCTCCTCTTTTAACTTCCAAAAATATTTAGAAAGTGATGTCGTATTTCGTTTATACTTATTAGCAAAAAATGAGAGATGGTTGTAAAAACGGTTTTTAAAATGATTCATTGTATTACCAATATAAACTTTAGTGACCCTTGGATTTTCTACTGATGAGATACAGCACATATTAGACAAGGGATTTAGTTCTCTTCATAGATAAAGGACTTTGATTTGGATTTCTACAATTGCATAGGTTTTACTATCGGACAAATTAAGATAAATAGTAGAATTACTACTGTCATTGTTATATAGTTTCAGTATTTTATTGCTATGTAATTTAATTATTTTTCTTAATTATTAGTGCAACTATAACAAAGTTCTAGAGAGTTCAGATTGAACATTTTACTTAAAAGATTACTATCTTGATAATTTACTCTAACTGTATAATCTTTCTTCGTATGTTATCTTATTTTTATTTTCTATTGCAAATTGTGATCTGTTTGTTATCATTTATTATTATTTATTATTTTCTTATTTTTAAGTTTATTATTATTGTTTATTATTATAATATTATTTCATTATTTTGTTATATATTTTATATTTATCATTATCAATATATTATTTTTATAATATATTTTTTGTTTACTTATGTTTATGTTTATTTTTTATATTTATATTATTTTAATTTAATTTAATTTAAATCTAATTTAATTTAATTTTTATATTTATTTTAAATTTAAATTTATTTTATTTTATCTTTCTAATTTATTATATTAGATCTAATGAATTTATATCTTCGTGTTGTGTCTTTTCAGTATTCTTATTTTGTGTTTTATGAATAATTTTTCTGTTTGTGTATGTGATTTCATTATTATTTTTAAATGCCAAAAAATGTAATTTAAAACACTGCAACCGATGTCTATATCTGTCTGCAATTCACTTCCGGCTAAAATTTAAAAATTCTCTTTTTTAGCCGTTTCTATTGTCGCACCCCTTCCTTCCCTGTCTACATTTTCCCCATTATTTTCATCTTCACTTTCTACTTCTTCTGTACCTTTCCTTTTCCTCTTTCTTTTCGTTTTCTTTGTAGAAGTAAAATTCATTTATTTTAAGCCAAAAGATTTGAGCTCAGACACCGTGTAACCGATGTTAATATCTATCTGCAATACACTTCCGGCCAAGATTTAAAATTTCTCTCTCTTAGCCATTTCTATTGGCTCTTTTCTCTCAATATTTTCTCATTTTTCCCTCTTCATTTTCTATTTCTTCTCTATCTTTCCTTTTCCTCTTTCTTTTCCTTTTTTATTTCTCATTTTATTTTCTGATCTTTTCTTCCCTCTTTATTTCCCACTTTTTAAAATATCTTTTTACCTCACACGGAAAAAAAATTTCTGAAAATAAAGGGAAGTGTTGTCCTAAAAAGAAATGTTTAAAATGAAACGCTTATTAACATCATTGTTAACTACCTGATGGGACATTGTTCTTTCAATGTTGAAACAAATTTTGTAGTAGTTTGCACATGTTCTAACGTAATAATAATAATAATAATAATAATAATAATAATAATAATGATAAAAAACAGAAAACCAGAAGGAGAAAACTTGTCTATTAATTGATATAGCTTGTCCAGCGGATTGTAACATAGCAATCAAGGAATTTGAAAAACTGTCAAAATATAAAGACCTGGAAATTGAAATAGAAAAAATGTGGAAATTGAAAACAAGAGTTGTGCCAGTGATAGTAGGTGCACTTGCAATGATAAAAAATGGAACAAAACAACACATTGAAGGAATCCCTGGAAACCCCAGCTTAAGAGATATACAAAAAATTGTCTTATTAAGTACAGCCCACACACTAAGGAAAACTTATCTATGTAATGCTAGGGATGATAGGGAAGATAGAAAAACATGAAATGGAGTCATAACAACACGCCACGACCTGCCTTAGGTCTCCCCGCAGACTTGGTTGGTAGTGAGACCAAAGCAGAAATCGAAATATGATGAAAAATGACATAATAATAATAATAATAATAATAATAATAATAATAATAATAATAATAATAATAATATATAAAGTAGAATCCTTGGTCATGGGTAAGGTAAATTCCACAGATTAAAAATGAAAAATTTTAATTTCTAATGTTATGCATATTAAAATAGCCAACTAAAACTTTAAGTCAAAATATATTAACTTTCAAAGCTAGTGTCATTGTAAATCTAGGCCAAAGCCATCTTGTCGTCTGGATATAATATAGACGCTAATATCTAACATTGATAAAAATAACCTCCTCACTCCTATTTTTTCTTCTTTTTCTTTTCTTTTTTTTTTTTTCTTTTTACCTGACCCTTTTTATTTAGATTATTATAACCCATTCAATGTTGGATGAATTTGGTCTGAGGAGCGGTCTATAAGAGAGCTGCGAAATATAATATTACAAATGGGTTTATAAAAACACCCAAATTACTTATTTTCAATATATATATATATATATATATATATATATATATATATATGTCCAGCGTCTGTAATATATAAAAAAGTTTTTTCTTTCTTTTCTTTTCTTTTTCCCTCCCTTCCTTCCTTTTTCTTTCTTATCTCCCAACTTTTTTCCGTGTTGCTTAAACTTACATCAATTCAACACGGCCGTCTGTTAATTTTTAAGTTACAATTCTGTTTTCTTTTTTTGTGAACCCAGACGATGTCAATTTTTTCTTTTCTTGCTTATTTGTTTTTATTTTGTTTTATCTTTTTCTTTCTTTTTCTTTTTTATTTTCTTTTTTAATTTCTTTGCAAATCTATTTAAAAAGGAAAATTAGACAGATTTTTCTCCAGTTTCTGAAAGGATTTTTCGGTTGCTGAGGTGATGTGTTATCCCCGTGGGGATTTTCACATCGAAATGGTCATTCAACATCATTGAATTAATCCTTTTTTATTTTATATATATATATATATATATATATATATATATATATATATATATATATTACCGTTTTTGATTATTAATGAATCTTCAGCATTAATAATAAAAATCAGCATTAGATATTTTAGCGGGTACGCTCTCTTGCAGAGTGATCTGCCACCTGTCGAAACTCAGTCCAATCCGTGTACATAACACCTCAGGAACGATCAAAATATGACTATCAACATAAGACAAATATTAGTAGATAACACCAAAATACTCAACACTAACCACTGATAGGAATGTCTCAAAACATGAGAAGCTATAATTATACAAAATAAACAGACCGTATTAAATAAAATAGCATTCGCTACAGGAGACGGTATTTTGAAGTGTAAATGATATAATTAATGCGCGCAGATTTGAAATTAATATAAGAAAAAAGTAAAAAAATAAAAAAATATAAATAAAAATAAAATAAATAAATCGCATTCATGCGACCTCATTCCTAATGACTGTTATACATTCCATCGCCATCTTGGTATTTGAAACTTGCAGTTTTCTAACAAATACCAAGATGGCGTAACGAAACTTTATCTACCAACTGTGGTCGAAAGTACCGAAACAAAATATGAACTTCAGAACGCAATACTCAACAAATTATTCGAAAACTGCAAACATACCGTAAAAAATTAAACCGATAGAACTTGTCGGTTCTATATAATCAAACTTATATATATAGGTACCGCCACAGATTTGCTAACAAATGAGCATACGATGATGAAAAAAATTAGCCAAACTTACTAGAAACAAAGTTTTATCGTCAAAACATTTATTATAAAGAGGAAACACTAAAATATTTTTTTATTGTTAAATTATATTTTTGGATTCGTTTTAGAAGTTTCGAAAATTTTGGTTAGAAGTTTTGTTTTTTCTTTGCCTCAGGATGGGAGTTACTATAGGCAATTTTAGCGTCTTTTTTTCCATTGATTTGGAAATGTTTGTGAAAACCAAATAATTGTCGGATTTTAATGAAACTACTGTGGTAAAATCATTTATTTTTACCTCTGTTACCTCCACTTTTTTAATTTAAAGAAATTTCGAGAAATTAATTCTTGTACCGCTTGATGTTAGTTAAAGACCCCCCAGGATAATAAACATCATGTTGTTTTTGTAAAACAGGATCCCCAATTACCAAAAATAGGTTCTGAATCGCAAAACAAAAAAATGCAATAAAATTTAGACCAAAAATGTAAAACAGAGAAATAGGCAAATAAACTACCAAAATTGCTCGCTTTAGAGAATTGGGCAAATATGTCGCCAAAAGGGTTCACTATAAGGAACTGGGCAAATGGGCAAAAGAGTTCTCTTTACAGAAATGGGTAAAGACGTCACCTGAAAAGTTAACTATAGAGAATTAGGCAAATTTATATTCAAATGTATTAACTATGAAGAATTGGGTAAATGGGCAAAAGACTTCTCTATAGAGAAATGGATAAATACGTCACCTATAGAGAAATAGGCAAATGTGTCGCCAAAGGTGTTCACTATAGAGAAAGGCGCAAATATGTCCCCAGAAATGTCCATTATATTATAAAGAACAAGGAAAATATGTAATCAGAAGTGGGTATTTTTTCAAGTCCTCCCCATTGAGGCGGGATTTGGCACAAGACCGTTTTTAACGCCTGATTTCCGAGCACTTACGGTAGACCCCTCTAAGCGGGATCGAATCTTGTCTACTTTTTCACAGACGAAACTCCACCGTTCGGCATAGCCTCGTCTGGGTTCCTCTCTGCCCGAAAACAGACAGTCCGTCAAGTCTGATTTCAAGTGGAAATACGTCACCAGAAGTGTTCACTATAGAGAAAAAGGCAAATATTTCAGCATAAGAGTTCATTATAGTTTCGTATTAGTTGAAGTGACAAATCCCAGAGACATTAGCGCAGATTATACTTAAATTTAACTGCAATGAGGTTCAGAAGAATCGAAGTATGTAAATATAGTAATTATAAAAATGGAAAGAAAGAACACTAGTGTATGATGTTGACAGAAATATTGTACTTCTAATGGTCGGAGTTTGTTGGTCAAACCTTGATAAGGAGACCTTAGTTTTAGTTTGTCTTCCTTTTTTTTTTCTCACTTGCCTCGTGATCAACACAAAACAAAAGTAATGCATAAATGAAAACAAATAAATAAATATCGTTTATTTTCATTGCTTAACAACAGACAAGCTCGCTAATAGACGCTAACAGATATTTTTATCGCATAATACTTGTTAATTTGAAAAACATTGCTTCAGTACAGCATATCAAAGACACTTCCTTTCAGTTAACATTGCACAAAAGTCTATTAAAGGAACACGAATGAGGTTAAATCAGTTCAAAAAACGGTGTGCAGTCAGCAGTGTCTTGTCCTGCAAGTACGCCAAACGTTTTCCTGGCTGCTACTCACTCACCCTTTCTGCTATGCGGTTTACACACACACACACACACACACACACACACACACACACACACACACACACACACGCACGCACGCACACGCACACACACACACACACACACACACGTGTCATACATATACAAACATACGAAAGATATTAATTAAAATTATGTACAAATATATATATATATATATATATATATATATATATATATATATATATATATATACAAAATTTTAAAAATATATTAATAAAGAACTAATGGATTTATTTTTAAACCGCTTTCTGTAAACAAATAGGTCTTTGCTGGACTGTAACGCTCTCCATGAGCAAATAAAATCTTACTGGATTGTGACGGTGTATGTGGACAAATAGAACCTTACTGGGCTACGGCGGTCTCTGTGGGCAAATAGAACATTACTGGACTGTGATGGTTTCTGTGGGCAAATAAAGTTTTACTGGATTGTGACGATCTATGTGGGCAAATAGAACCTTACTGGGCTACGGCGGTCTCTGTGGGAAAATAGAACATTACTGGACTGTGACGGTCTGCGTGGGCAAATAGAACCTTAATGGACTGTGACGCTCTCCATGGGCAAATAAAATCTTACTGCATTGTGACGGTCTATGTGGGCAAATAGAACCTTACTGGAAGACGTCAGCCTTTGTGGGCAAATAGAACCTTACTAGACTACGGCGGTCTCCGTGGGCAAATAGCACCTTTACTGGGCTACGGCGGTCTCTGTGGGCAAATAGAACATTACTGGACTGTGGCGGTCTGTGTGAGAAAATACAACCTTAATGAACTTCGCGGTCTCTGTGGGCAAATAGAACTTTATTAGACTGTGACGGTCTCTGTGAGCAAATGAAACCTTACTGGACTACGGTAGTCTCTGTGGGCAAGTAGGACCTGTGCCGCTTTAAATATGATGTTTACTTATATAATGTGCATGTATGTTTGTATGTATATATAAGAAGATACCAGTGTGTGTGTCTGTGTGTGTGCGCATGTGTCTGAATGTGTGTATTTATATATGTGTATATTTATGACTGAATTTCTGGGATTTGGTGTTAGCATTATTTACTCACGGATAATTGTCCTTAACTTTACCGTTGTTGTCACAACTTTTCGGGCGTTGTTCTCTCTGTTCCTCATCAAGGGCTCGTCCATCTGGGTATCCTTTAAGGAATTTCGAACGGAACTCTTTATTTAATGCATGGCTGTAAATTGCTACCGACCAATTGACCATGTCTAAGGATATATTGTCTATTTATTTATTTAATCCAATTGCCTATCTATCTATCTATCTATCTATCTATCTATCTATCTATTCCTAATATACTACTTTATATATTTCAGTCTTTTTCACTCTCATTATCTCTACCTCTACGAGTATATATATATATATATATATATATATATATATATATATATATATTGGTGCGTGTCTTTATTCAAAAAGAAAGAGCAGATTAAAAAAATTTAATGAAAACAAATTGTAATTTATAAAACGCTTCACTTTAATATTACACTTGGCAAACTTTCGTATTGAGCACTTTAGTGTTAGGGTTTTCGTCTTGGGTTTTTGTTTTCTTTCTTACGAGTGCTTGACTTTTTGTTCATGTACTTCGTTTGTTTCTTTTTTTTATTTCCCCTTCTTTTCCCTCCGAGTTCGTTTTCGGTGGGTTGTACAAGACGATTTAAATTATAGCTTAATTAATACTAGTTTCGGCAGAGTTGGTTGTGTTACTATTGGTATTGTTATTACTATAGTTAATATCATATATATATATATATATATATATATATATATATATATATATATATATATATATATATATACACACAAAGACAGAAAATCTAAGCAAGTTTGCTCTACTTTAGTATTGAGCGCTTTAGTGTTAGTGTTTTCGTCTTGGTTTTTTTTTCTTTCTTACGAGTCCTTGACTTTTTGTTCATGTACTTCGTTTGTTTCTTTTGTTACTTCCCCTTCTTTTCCCTCCGAGTTCATTCTCGGTGGGTTGTACAAGACGATTTAAATTATAGCTTAATTAATACTAGTTTCGGCAGAGTTGGTTGTGTTACTATTGGTATTGTTATTACTATAGTTAATATCATATATATATATATATATATATATATATATATATATATATATATATATATATATATACACACACAAAGACAGAAAATCTAAGCAAGTTTGCTCTACTTTAGTATTGAGCGCTTTAGTGTTAGTGTTTTCGTCTTGGTTTTTTTTTCTTTCTTACGAGTCCTTGACTTTTTGTTCATGTACTTCGTTTGTTTCTTTTTTTTACTTCCCCTTCTTTTCCCTCCGAGTTCGTTCTCGGTGGGTTGTACAAGACGAGTTAAATTATAGCTTAATTAATACTAGCTTCGGCAGAGTTAGTTCGGTTACTATTGGTATTGTTGTTGCTATAGTTAATATTATTATTATTATTATTATTATTATTATTATTATTATTATATATATATATATATATATACATATATTGCTTAACTACTCAGTTTCTGGTCATAATTAGATTAGACAAGTGCACATTTGTATTAAAAAGTGTTCAATACAATTATATTATAGAACTTTTGAATATTTTCTATTTATAAACGAGTTATTACGCGACCCTGGTTTCTACCATATGTGGTGTCTTAAGATTGTAAATTGCCTGAAGACACTACTCATAGTAGAAACCTAGGTCGGGTAATAACTCGTTTGCAAATGGAATATATATATATAGTCATCCGCAGACAGATCTGTTTCGCTGTATCACAGCTCATCAGTACGGTTAGATATCCTATTGCTTTTTACCCAGGATTGAAACCCGACCGAATTGGCGTCAGTCGGCGATTCTACCTCTGAGCTATGGGCGCTCGGTAGAAGGAGGCCAACTTTTAGCGTGTATATTATCATTATACACGTTCAATAGCTGAGAGTGTTCTAATTCATTGCTGAATGAACGATGCGTAAATGCTAAAGTAGCTACTGTTTTTCAAAGTCTACCATTCTTATATATTTTTATATATATATATATAATTATTAAATTATGTTTTTAATACTTCTGAAAAGCTTCAAAATTTTCGTTAAAATACTTTATTTTTTTGTTAGTGGGTGACAATAAGTTAGTATGGGAAATGTCAGTCTTTTTTATGATGTGAAAATCACTGATTTGGAAATTCTAGGAAAATCAGATAATTGTCGAATTTTAATGACATTTTTAGGATTTATTCACAAATGAATGAATTTATTTTTATTAAATACGGTCTTGATTTAATAACAATATCACTTGACCGCTACAAATTAATACTACATTTTAAAACATTTAAAATTTTATAAATTATTCTAATTAAAATTTTAAAGAAATGAAAACAATTCTTGCAAAAAATTATTATTCATTGAATTTTTTTTTTGTTTTAAACAAAAGTATTCAGGCATTGGAAAATTTACAATTAAATGTTCGCTGGAAACAAGAAAAATTGTTCGAAATATATAAAGTAAATCCTTAACAAAGAACTTTCATCGCTCTTTAATCAAAACCTCGTATAAAGGAAAAGATGCTGATCAAATACAGCTAATACATAGCACGTGTTTGTGGTTTCTCTCTCTGTTCAGAATGTAGACAAATACAATTTTCTATCCTATGCAGCTCATTGTCTTTTAATCTACGTTCTGTCAACTATTTGTTAACTCCTTAGCTATTTTTTTCAATGTTCATCTTGCCTTTAATATGTTCTGTGAGTTTAAAATTTCTTAAACCCTGTTTCCGATAGGGGTCGATAGGTTCGATTATAGTCCAGTCCAAATACCTTCCCGATCTTTTGAATAGGAGTAGAGGTTTATTCCTTGTTTGTATTGTTTTTTCAGTTCTTTTTAAGAGTACTTCAACTCTATACTTCTAACCTCTCCACTTAAACACTAAATTTTTATTTACTATTTATTTTTCCTTAATAGGAGAGTCGTTCTGTTCACACTTCTCCCCGGTCTTTGGAACAGAAGTAGAGATTTATCTCTTCTGTTTAGGATTAGGTTTCTGGTACATTCTAAAGTCTATTCATTCTCTCTCACTCCATTTAGCGCCTTGCGTCTTAGTGACTCTAACTCCCTGTTTGGGATGAATTGATAAAAAAAAGTTCCTTAGGAATTTCAACTGTTTCTTTCTTATTCAGAGTATAAGTGCTCTTTTTGTTTCCATTTTCTTTGAAACTTCGTCTTTTCAGTTTTTGTTCAGTTCATGAGTTCTCTCTATTCCTCAACTAAACCTAGCCAAGTTTCGTAAATATCAATATTTGAAGATGTGAGCAACAGATATAACAGTTACACTTTCAACCTCCGTCAGGTTGGTAACAGCAGTAAAAACGAAAAATAGAAAGATCTTTATCAATAAAACTTACAAAACAACATTAAGTGTAAGCGCTTTGAGGAAAAATGACTGGCTTTGACTGCATGAAAAAAAAACAAAAAAAAAACAAAACAAAACAAAACAAAACAAAAACAAAAACAAAAAAAAGTTAATTGATTTGAAATAAAATGGCCCATATGAGGAGGGTAACCAAATGTTGCCAAGGCCAAAATGATATTTATTGTTTCATGAAAAGAAACTTTTGCAAAGTGTCTCTCGATGACAGAAAAAGAGAAAAATAGCTGATATCAAATGAAATAATAAATTAGATGAAACAAGATCATTTAAGTTTCAGGTTTCAATTAAGGAAAGGGTTTTATTTAACAATTACACTGGACAAAAAAACAAACAAAAAAAACCTTTTGGACACATTATGCTGCACTTTTTAATGGTTTGTTCTTTCTGGACGTATGCGATCATGTCTTTCTACAATTTCCGTTTCTTTATTATGAATTGCCAAAATTTATTAGAATAGATATTTGAGTGGATTTCTGTTATTTTTCGATGGTTTTAAATTTAACCTTTTTTTCCTAAACTGGCTTTACCCAAGCCAGAGAGTCTAATCTATTCGACTATTTAACCCATAGTAGGAAAGTGTTGTTTCATTCCGACCTGAAGAAGTTGAGCCCAACAGACGTTGGCGAAACACGTGGTTTACAAGCTTTTTCACTTTGACTCAACATCTGCACTTCCGTTTCAGAGACTATTATACAATCTACAAACACACACGCACACGTGTGCGTGTGTAAAGTTTATGTATATAGAATTATGTGTATGTTATGTTCATCGGTCACACTACTACAAAATTAACAGAAGATTGACATTTCACATTTCCGACCACAGTTCCATCCGACCTCAGTTAAACACACGGAGATTTACAAGGACTTATAAGTGACATACTTGTTGACAATACATGCATAATAGCCTCATTCACATGCAAAAGAAGATTGAAAATAATGGAGGCATTGCTAATAAAAAAAAGAAGAAATTCTACACTTAAAAATATCAATTATGAACACGGTAACAATTTGCTTACCGTGTTCGGAACGTAACATACACATGACTATCCCTCTTTCTCTCCACACACACACACACACACACACACACACACACACACACACACATATATATATATATATATATATATATATATATATATATATATATATAAACTTATTTATAAATGGAACTTTGTCTCTGTGTGTGTGTGTGTGTCTGTGTGTGTGTGTGTCCGTTACCTATAGACTCCGAAACGGCTGAACGGGATTTTCTTTAAAATTTACACAGTTATACTATAAGCGTCTGCAAGTGTTCTTAGCTCGGTTTTGTGTCGAGGTACCACCGATAAATAACGAAAATCGATAATCGAAAAAATCGTGTTATAGAAGGAGTGGTCCGATTTTAATCAAATTTGTTACACTCATAGACAAAGACATAAGAAACGATATTCGGAAGTTTCAAGGTTGCAGTTCTTACAATAGTACAGAAAATCGATAATATATATATATATATAAATCGATACCAAGAAATCAAAATTTGACTTACATCCATTCATTTTTCTTTCAGTCTACGGTTTCGCTTTAACTGGAAACAACTATTGCTTTTTAATCTTTTGTGCCAACGTCCAAAGAGTCTGAGCTTCAAGACCATGGATTAGTTTTAAAGCTTTCATTACACTCGAGCAACACCGGGCTATGCTGCTAGTATATATATATATATATATATATATATATATATATATATACATTTGTTAGCAACAATATTCGATCACTATTTCTTTCCTTATTTTTTGTTTAATCATTCTGAATTTGATTTATATATATATATATATTGATTTATATATATATAACAATTTTCTCCTATCATCAATCTTACAATATTTAACAGTCGAAATGGAATTTTGAAAGTTTTTTAAGAATCGACACTCACGCGATGCCCAGCCACACGCGTCACGTTATAGCTTTAAAAACACCCCTTTTCAAAAAACACAAAATAAATTACGTTACAGTCGAAACATTAGGATAAGATAACAACATCAGAATAATAACATTCTTGAAAATGACCAATAAAATAGCTGAAAGCGCTTGGAAAATCAATGTTTACATTCCTTATCTTCAGTGAAAAAGAAACATGTAAGAATACTGGGAAAATTAAATATAAAAACTAGTAAAATCTTCGTTGTCGGTCGTTTTTAACGAAACATGTTTAAATGAAAGATTGCTGCCAAAATATACATTAATATATATATATATATATATATATATATATATATATATATATGTGTGTGTGTGTGTGTGTGTGTGTGTGTGTGTGTGTGTGTTTTATTCTATGAGTTTCTATATACTTCTCAACGCAAGTGCATTTGCAAAATCCATCCAGCGCTCTTATCGACTTGATGCATTGAGGAAAAGACTTTGTAGGAGGTGATTTTCTCCTTTCAAAATTGGTAATTTTAGCCTAGAGTACAAGCCAAAGGCGAGTCGTCCAAAAGCACTCGATTCAGTGGATTTGGAAGCTGCTTTGACAGCAAATTCTGCCACTGCGTCTAAAGAACTCAGTGAGAAATTTAATGCTGGTTATACGACAGTCCTATGCAAATTGAAAAAGATTGGAAAAGTTTCAATGCTTGGAAAATGTGTCCAGGAAAACATGTGTCGATTGTATCGAGTCATTGCATACACGACAATTTCAAGTGGCTTTTTAGACAGGTATGTTACTGTTGATAAGAAATGGATAATCCAATAGTCATGACCGCCGTCGTCAGGGAATCAGCCGAGGAAAAAGGCTGGCCCAGTAACAGAGCGGAGAACTTCCTCTAAAGGAATTCATTTTGAGTATATGGTAGGGTATTCAAGCGATGATCCATTATGGACTGTCAGCAACGTTGTCGTTTAAAAGTAGATTAATAAAACAGACCTCTATCTTTTGTCAACAGCAATTCTCTATCACGATAATAGCCGTATGATACAGCACGATTGACTAAAGATCCCTGAGAGGAGTTCGGTTGGGAAATATTGCCTCATTCTCCCTATTCTCCAGACCTTTATTCTTCTAATTATTACTTGTTTAGGTGTCTTCAAAACCATTTGGATGGTTTAAGGTTGACATCAAGAGAAGTAGTTGAATTTGTGTTGGTTTCAAAATCTAAAAACTTCTACAATCGTGGCAGCTGTAAACATGTTGACAAATGGAACAAGATTTTAGGAAGCAATGGATGGTTTGCTTTAGTTTATTTTACAGCATGTCAATGTCAACGAGTTATTTAATGCCGACAAGAGGTTTAGGATAAGTTCGTATAAATAGAATATATATTTTTATAAGAAACTATGTTGTAGATCAGATTTCATTGATGTATTTCTCAAAAGAGGATTTTGTCGAGAGTTTGGTTTCAATGATGTATTCTTTTCTGATTTTTACGTGTTAAGTGTAACAAAAGAAAAAAAATGATTAACCAAAACTCAGCAGTTAAATCACAAACAAATATTATTTAATTTACGATAACACAAAATAAAAATATATTACAAATAAAACTTTTTTGCATTCGAATAGAAAACATAGAGTTTACTACTGGCAGAGTGACGGGTAAGTGTTACTAAGGATAAGGAAGACGTGAAGTGTCTTTACCCAGTTAACTTAGCGAAGTAGTTTAAGTGCTATACTTCCTGGAAGTCCTCAAATGTGTTTATAAAAATAATTTCTAGTATGGTCAATGAAAGAGTCAAAAAATCTATTTACCCATTTAGTTCCATGAGGTTCTCTTTAAGGTTTTAGTTGGTCGGCAACTTTTCGTAGAGATTCTTTTAGCCGGATGTACAAATCCTGAACCGGGCCGGAGTTGATAATGTCAGCAAATCCTTTTAACAACTAACTACTCTCTTCCCAAAATCTATTTTTATAGGGGCTAACACCTAATTTGCATATTTTTCGAAATCTCTCGAATCTACTTGAATTTTCTAGAACATTCTGGCATCTACCAAACGTTCTATTTCTAATTTCCTTATTTTTATGACTACTTTATGAATGTTTTGTAATAACAAGTAGGACTCAATAGAATCCCTTACTACAACTTTTTAGACATTATTAATATTATTTTTATATATAAATGCATCCTCGTAGTCACTGATATACAGTTTGTAGAGAGATTGGTTTTATTGGCTTGGTTTGTTTGATTTATTTTGTTTTACGACATATCAATCTCAATGGGTTATTTAATGCCGCCAAAATTTTAAAGAAAGATTTGTATGAATAGAATATATACACTTTGTAAGAAATCAATTTGTAGATCAGGTTTCATTGATGTATTTTTCTCCAGAGTCAAATGTTTTGCTGGTAATAATTAAAAAAATGTATTGCTAGTATTTTTACTATAAAAAATTATTTTCTACTTTCAAGGTGTTTTGGCCCCAGTTTGGGAGTTAACTGTTTACCATAGCTGGCACCATAACAGGTGCTACCTCACTAGATTAGAGCAGACCTGGGAACAACAGCAATTAAGGGTTGGTTCCACGCTCCTAAAGAACCCCGATCAGAAATCTTGCTGCTGGATGGAGATTATATTTATGATTAAATATTTCTAAATGCATTAGTTTCTATATTTTTAATAGACACGATAAAATTGAACATAACTTCTGTTCGAAACTGATACCACTTGAATATATACTAGCAGTATAGCTCAACGTTGCTCGGGTGGAAGGAAAGCTTTAAAACTAATCCATGGTCCTGGAGCTCAGACTCTTTGGACGTTGTCACGAAAGACTAAAAAGCAATAGTTATTTCCAGTTAAAGCGAAACCGTAGACTGAAAGAAAAATGAATGGATGTAAGTCAAATTTTGATTTCCTGGTATCGATATCAAATAAATTTTTTTCGTCGTAAACTGAATTTTGAAGGCTAAATAAGTCCTCTGAGTAAATGGTATCATGGCTGAGACTAAGAACTACAATTATACCTAATTAGAAACAAACCCGAAGCAAAAACTAAAATAAAAGGGCTGAAAAAATACAGACATACAGGCAAATAAACAGACACACACACACAAACATCTTGCCTTTTATATATATATATATATATATATATATATATATATTATCGATTTTTTGCACTATTATAAGAACTGCAACCTTGAAACTTCTGAATATCGTTTCTTATGTCTTTGTCTATGACTGTATCAAATTTAATTAAAATCGGACCACTCCTTCTATAACCCGATTTTTTTCGAATATCGATTTTTTCGATTATCGATTTTCAATATTTATCGGGGGTACCCCGACACAAAACCTAGCTAAGAACACTCGCAGATACTTATAGTACAACTGTGTAAATTTTCAAGAAAATCGGTTCAGCCGTTTCGGAGTCTATAGGTAACGGACACACGCACACACACAAACACACACACAGACAAAGTTCCATTTATAAATAAGTTTAGATAGCTTAATTTAGGATATAATCACGCTGTCGGTGATAATGTTATATCTTATATTAGAACACGTTAAAACGATTCAAAGTATTTAACATGTATCCTTGATACTAGTCTCTACATGTACTTCTTACATTCAATTTCCTCCTTTTAGCTATTCATTCAATTGTGTAAATCCATTTAAGTGAGTAAATTGCTTTACCATTTATCAAATTTTACGCTGTTTTAAATTTCAGGTAAAATAATATAATGTCATAATTTGCAACGAAGCTTATATTCTTTTATTCCCTTCTTTTCATACATATTTATATCATTCAAAAGGCACACAAACTGGTGTTTATCATCTCACTTCCACGAAACTGTTGCTAACAATGACCGACCTGAAAGTGTCCGCAACATGGCGCCGGTATCGTCTGCACCTGTACAGTACTTTGACATCGATCTATTCCAAACAATGTCTATTTGTGCTGGCTGTTCAAAAGCAGAAATGATATCTTAATAGCTTGTTTTCTCTCATTTTTCTTACCTACTTTGTGGATATATTATACATGACTATTCAGGGAATTTTGTTGGTGCTTTAGAGATCATGCCTGTTGTATGTGATAGCTTTAACATTGTACATACGTTTTTATTTAATCATTTCACAACAAGCAAGGCGGAAACTCCACTAATGCTCAGAAGCAAATATATACATATATGCGTATAAACGCATATATTTATAAATGACTAGCAGTATAGCCCGGCGTTTCTCGGGTGTAATGAAAGCTTTAAAACTAAACAATGGTCCTCGAGTTCAGACTCAGCCTAAAGAATATTTGTATGAAATTTGGTGAGAATCGGATAAAAATTGTGGATTTGTATAAAGGACATACAAACAGACAAACAGACACACACACAAACATCTTGCCTGTTATATATATATATATATATATATATATATATATATATATATATAAAACAGGCAAGATGTTTGTGTGTGTGTCTGTTTATCTGTTTGTATGTCCTTTATACAAATCCATATATATATATATATATATTCGATTTTCTGCACTATTGTAAGAACTGCAACCTTGAAACTCCTGAATATCGTTTCTTATGTCTTTGTCTATGAGTGTATCAAATTTGATTAAAATCAGACCACTCCTTCTATAACCCGATTTTTTCGATTATCGATTTTCAGTATTTATAGGGGGTACCTCGACACAAAACCTAGCTAAGAACACTCGCAGACGCTTATAGTACAACTGTGTAAATTTTCAAGAAAATCGGTTCAGCCGTTTCGGTGTCTATAGGTAACACACACACACACACACACACACACACACACACACACACAGAGTTCCATTTATAAATAAGTTTAGATTCTTTCATTTTAGTTTAAAAAAGAAAATCATCTATCGCTTGATAGTTGTATGCATCATTTCACTACAGTTTTGAATGGGAATCTATTTCGTTTTGTCATTCACACACATACTAACGTTACCGACATATAAACACACTTAATTTCTTTATAGTTTAAATACGCTTGACACATGCGTTATTTTCGGATATATACACTTTCATTGAAAATATTCAACCATTGCTTTATTACACGTGACACGTACCTGACTAATGAAATTAAACCTCAATCAGCATACTGTCTCTGTGGAATTTTTAAGAATTAAAAAAAATTTAAATCATTCATCTTTAAAAAAAATCTCTGAAGAAGCTTGTTAAAGTGAAACATGTTAAATTAAAGATACTTTTTCCTACCTGTTCTTTACTGATTCTATTCATATATGAGTACATATGTAGGGATTGTTTAGTGATTGAATTAGTCCTTTTTTTACTGACTGATGTTAGTGGTTGTTGATATATTCCAAATAAAAGCTAGAATTAATTCTTTTCAATAGCAACAAGCAAGCAAAATTTCAAACAAAATATTGGCGGAATGCAAGCGTAGAAGACGAGTGCAGTATATATATACTTCTCGCCTGTGGAATTCCCTTCCACATACTTGCTTCCCCCAACAGCTACAATCTCCAGGAGTTTAAATGTAAGGTCAATAGACACCTCCTAACACACTAACTCGCATCCATTCTCTTAAACACTCTTCCCATCTACCCAGCCCTCATCCTCGGTATCCTTACCAATCTATCACCCTCCTTATGACATTTCCTATATCTAACCACTCTATCTCATCACTTTCCCCTATGTAACCCCCTGCGCAATAGTGGCAGTGGAATGCTTTGCTTGTGGTGAAATTATACATATATATATATATATATATGTGTGTGTGTGTGTGTGTGTGTGTGTGTGTGTGTGTGTGTGTGTGTGTTACCATTTACTAACTTGGAACAAAGCCAAAATAATTTGACCACCATGTAGGATTGAAATGTCTGCTTAGTGCTAATGATTGACTTGAGTGGATTGTTAACCATTACTCAACATCGAGACGCCCTTAAAGCCAAAATTATATTTGCGGCATCCAGTGAGTATCAATTTATTGACCAGACTAACTAGCTAACCATTACCTCTAATTCGAGGCACCACTAAACTAAGTTTATTTTATTTACATTGTTCGGACTGTTGTCCCCATCTTTATTATCATATTCACGACGTTTCAGTCATTGTAAGCTTCAGTCTTCTTCAACTGACTGGAATTTTGAATAAAACTCTTTATTTCGATCACTGTGGTTGATTGTTCTCGTTCTATGAGTCATGCCGCTTCCGGATGTCTTAGTTCTCTCCATTTATCTCAGTTCTTTAAGTTTTAATTCCACTAACCTGAAGAAAGTACAAACGTCGTGAATATAACAATAAAGACCAGGAAATCAGCCCGAACAATGTAAATAATGTAAATACCTCATCTTGGGAAATATAGACAAATGAGTTTATCTTATTTTGGCATTAGGTCACAAATATAACGCTTCCAGCGAGTTTCAAAATAACTGTTCACTAATAATTAGCTTTTTGTTGATAATTTCTCCACGCCGAAGTGCCTAGTAACGAATGAAAATTACTAGGAAACGTTTTTCTAATTTTAGCGAGTGACAGTAAAGGATAGCGTTCATGTTATGGGTTTTGAAAAAGGAATCAACAAGATTAGGTTTGATCTGAAGATCCTCGTGAAGGGATGTGCGTTGTGGTGCAGTGAATAGCAACTCGGAACGAGAAATCGGAACGCCGAGTTCGAATTCCAGTTGAAATCGTGCGCAAGTATCCTTTGGAAAGATATTAATCTGTCTCCTCTTCCTCCAGCCATGGGTTAAATAGCAGGACAAATTTTGTTATATAGCCTTGGTTGCCATTACTTTCTATGGTAGACTTGGTTGGCAACCAGTCTACCATAGAAAGTAATGGCAACCTCCTGCGGGAAAATCTTCTGCTTACTCAGTATCTTTTTCGAGACATGGAAGCCCAAGCGTGTATCACGTATGGCACTTTACTGACTGACCTTGTGTTCACTTAGCATTGATACTGTTTCAAAAGGCATGAATTTACTTCTCTCTGCACTAAAGAAACTGTTCATATTTATTTAGCACTAATACATCCGGGAAAGTTGTGAATCCTTATTCCGACAATCCATCCCAAAATCTTGACAAAAACCGTTTCTTATCAAGCAGAAAAGAGATTTCGTTTATGAAGGGAGAACATTTGGACAACATTTCAATGATCGGGAAAAGTGGGGTTTAGTCAGAAAGCACGCTCGCAAATATCGCTCAGACGATAATTGTGATCAAATTCTTCTCGTCAATTGTCCAGCAAGGCGAGTATGTAAATTACTGCTCGGGCTGCAATAACCGTAAAAAGATTCTACATCCTTTGTTAACCTTGACACACAACCTACCAGCGAATGATCACTAATTTATTTGGTATTTGCTGAGGTACTCTTAGAAAATGTTAAAAGCACAACAGTTCTTATGATATAATTTACTTTGAAGTATCTGAACTTATTTATAAATGGAACTTTGTCTGTGTGTGTGTATGTCTGTGTGTGCGTCTATGTGCGTGTGTCTGTTACCTATAGACTCCAAAACGGCTGAACCGATTGTCTTGAAAATTTACACAGTTGTACTATAATTGTCTGCGAGTGTTCTTAGCTAGGTTTTGTATCGAGGTACCCCCGATAAATATCGAAAATCGAAAAAATCGGGTTATAGAAGGAGTGGTCCGATTTTAATCAAATTTGATACACTCGTAGACAAAGACATAAGAAATGATATTCAGAAGTGTCAAGGTTGCAGTTCTTATGATAGTGCAGAAAATCGATAATATATATATATATATATATATATATATATATATATAAAGCTAGATGTTTGTGTGTGTGTCTGTTTATCTGTCTGTATGTCCTTTATACAAATCCACAATTTTTATCCGATTCTCACCAAACTTCAAAATTTGACTTACATCCATTCATTTTTCTTTCAGTCTACGGTTTTACTTTAACTGGAAATAACTATTGCTTTTTAGTGTTTCGTGCCAACGTCCAAAGAGTCTGAGCTCCAGGACTTGGATTAGTTTTAAAGCTTTCATTACACCTGAGCAACGCTGGACTATAATGCTAGTTTTTTTTAAAATAAGACAAAAATAGTGATTCATGTAAATATGATTGGTTTATATTTTCAGAGTTAAAGAAAAGAAACAAGAGCACTTATAAAAACAAAGAATGAGAAATACCAACGTCATATACATTGAAGCAGAAACATTACAAGAATTATGAAATAATGAAAGAATAAACATTGGATATCCAAGAAATCCTTAAAAATTGCGTAGCAATTAAAAGGGATTAAAAAATGATTTTCATGCTAATTCTAACAACACCAAACGGTCGTAAGAAATTCTAAAGTCAAATAAAAACTACCGCTCTATTCAGAACAGTTTCAAATACCTTTTTCCGTTCTTGATATAGAAATTATTCATTTTATACATGAACAATATAATTCACTGATTCAGAATTTTCAGAAAGGGAAGAAAAAAGATTGCCTTTTGAAAACGAATAAGTGAACAAGGGAAGATTTCATTAATTATGTTAAAAAGAACATATTACAAAGAAACTGTTTGGGTGATAATAATGAACCTGCGACATCCTACCCATTTAAAGTATTAACCAGTTAGTTAAGTGCCATACGTGATACACGCTTGGGCGATCATGTCTCGAAAGAGACATGACTGACTGGGCAGAAGATTATCCCGCAGTAGGTTGCTATTGCTTTCTGCGGTAGACTGGTTGCCGACCAAGGCTATAGAACCCAATCTGTCCTGTTATTTAACCCATAACTGGAAGGAATAGACGGATTAATACGTTTCCCAAGGGTATTTGCGCGTAAGTGAATGCAATGAATTCGATTTCTCGTTCCGAGCCGATATCCAATGTACCACAACGTAACCACTCCGTATAAAAAGCAGCTTAACTACTAACGATCAGTTTAACAGAATAAAGGGGAACCTCGACGTGGTGTAATTGTTAACAAGCTTGTCTCGCTATAATCATTGCAATTGAACAGTGAGTTTGATCTTCACTGGTTGCCCCACAAACTCGGCCTTCTGCTGCTTTTAGAAATTCACCTCATCAATATAAAGGCTCTAAAGTTCATATTTGGCGTTGTCTATTCATTGCACTATGTAACATTTATTCAAGATATTGTTAGCCGGAAAATACAAAAAAACAATTCAATGATTGATAAATTTAATCAAAGCAAAAATGTAAAAAATAGGTTTCAACTTCTACAGTCAGAGAACTAATCAAAAACTGTTCAATTTTAAATTAATGATTTGGTTCAAAACTTTTTGTAGAGATGGTATCTTGTTGAGGACTGTCTTCACAGGTCAGAAAATTGGTTCTTTGTTTTCAAATAAAGATAAAATTACGATTTATTCTATAAAATTTGACATATGTAAATTTGAAAACGCTAAATGGAAAATCAGTTATATTGGTTAGATGTCTCGTAATTTCTAAGAACATGTAATCGATAAAGAATTATCCACTAATAAAACTTATCTGTGGATAAAAAGCGTTCAATTTTCAAACATTAGTCAAATGACGATCAGTAAAAGGAATAAAGTAATTTTGTTTTTTTCATCATCGACAGGGTGGACACAATATACAAATCGGCTATTAAATATACGCTTTCTTTATTATATTTCAAATTTAAAACTTGAATGCAATCAAAATTCTTTCCTGTTTCAAAAACATAAAAACAATCAAAATTATTTAAATGTACATGTTTAGTATTAAAAACAGTATTGTATAAATAATATAATGCATTAAAAATGTATAAATGAATAGCATAATGCATAACAAAATACAAATAAATATTACAATGCATTACAAACATATTGGAGAACTGCAAAGAATCAAAGAGAAATCCAACTTTCACGCGAAAATATTTGAATATGATAAGGAAGTTGATTATAACATACCAATAAGGTCGTGCAGAGACATGGAGTTATAGCGGTTCTGCATATTTGTCCCACCACCTAAAGGAAAAATGGAGAAAGAAAAAAAAAAAGAATCAGCTCTCTAGTCATGAGAGATAAATAAGATACAATACTCGAGGGGAAAAAAACATGTGGAAGAGTCAAAGAAATTACGGAGATCGATATTTTGATCAGTAGCCAGGCTGATAGAATGCAGGGTACATGATTTCACAGCCAGATCAGCCTCTCTAAACAGAATAAACAAACAATCGAGATGGATAAAGGTTTACGTGGCTACTTCAAATCGGAAGTACAAAAACAAACCTGACATATATAAAGCCTGCAAAAAAAAAAACAAAAAACAAAAAACAGAAATGATACAGTGACCTAACATTGCAAAAATCAACAGTAACCAATGTCTATAGACTAAAGAAACCCGATATGAAAAATCAAACGAAAACAAATCTGCAATTTCAGCAACAACAACAGCAATCACCACCACCATCACTACCACTACCACCATCCTGAACAGGTTTAGAGAGACAAAATTATAATCTTTACATTGATTTTTACGCCAAAATCTATCTTGTCATTGTTTGATAGTCTGATAACTGTTTAAGGCTGGTGTTTCTAGGCCGATTCTTACATTATATATATATATATATATATATATATATATATGGGGTAGGAATATGTGGAATAATAATCCGTATCCAAAGAAACACTATTCTTAAAAAAGTGCTCAATAAAAAGTAAAGCTAATATTATTTATTCAGAAATTACAATATGAATATGTTATAATATCACTACAAAAGTAGCTATTTTGTTTCGATACATTTGATAACATATAACATTTCATAATTAATAATTGATAACATTTATAACATATTTATATTATAATTTCTGGATATATATATATATATATATATATATATATATATATATCTTGCGAAATCCATTGCGAAATGAATTAACTTCGGCATATAATTCGTAAAAGTAAAATTGTCTTTGTTTATATTAGGATACGACAACAGACCAGATATGAATATTTCGAAAAATCTGGAAAATATGTGTTCAGAAATATTTTTTCGGGCTTTGTTTGACTATAAGTTCTGTCTTGCGTCATCGAATGGTTAAGACACGTCACATCTAATGACGGTTTCCCCTAGGGGATGAAGGTTTGAATCCTACGGAGGGCGCATATTTTCCTAACAAGATTTCTCGATTATGCAGGCCGGTAGATGTAAATAAATAGACTGTTTAATTATAAAAACAAAACAAAGCATCTACTCAGATACGAGTATCCCTTAAAAATAATGTTTTTAAACGATATATATATATATATATATATATATGTGTGTGTGTGTGTGTGTGTGTGTGTGTGTGTGTGTGTGTGTGTGTGTGTTTCTTTGGCTTTTCAGTCATGTTCTCTTGTACTGTTGGCTTGAGTGCGTACAAAAAATGTTCCCAGATCTCAAACTTTGTCATTTGTTAATTTCAAAACCAGCCAGAAATTGTCTTGAAATGGTCTTGAAATTCAAGAAAAATTGTATACTTCTTTTCTTTACTTCTTTTTCAAAGGGATTTAATTTATTTTGCAGATTGAGAAAAAACTTTGAGTGTTTTGGAGATTAACAAAGACGGCCGACCAAGAAGCATGCTCCAGGATTGAACAGCGGCCAGTTATCAAGTTTTTAGTTGCTGAAGGGTGCAAACCAGTTAAAATTCATATTAGGATGTCAACTGTGTTCAGTGCGATGTGTTTCAGCAAACAAATGTCTACAAGCGGGCTAAATTGTTTAAAGAAGGACGGAGCAGTCTTGAGGATGAAGACAGGTCTGGGTGGCCTACAGAAGTGGGGTCTCCTGAGGTGATTGAATCAGTCAATGACCTCATTCAATCTGATAGAAGGGTGACAGTGGATGACATTGCAAGGACTTTGAGCCTATCTGTTGGGACAGCACACAAAATTGTCCATAATGACCTTGCCTACTCGAAGGTTAGCTGCAAGGCCTAACACAGCAGCCCAAACTGTGCAGACCATCAACGAGCTGGGATGGGAACTGCTCCCTCATCCCCCTTACAGCCCAGACTTTGCCCCTTCAAACTTTCACCTGTTTGGTCCTTTGAAAGCGATCACGAGAGGCACGAAATTTGAAAGTGATGATGAAGTCAAACGTGCTGTGAGCGATTGGCTGAGACATCAGTTCAACAATTCTTACGCTGAGGTAAGCTTGTGCACAGATGGGAAAAGTGTGTGACACTGCTAGGAGACTACATTGAAAAAAAGTAAGCTTCTGTCTGTATTAAAAGTTCTTATACCGAAAAATTCACCTTATTTATTGAATGACTCTCGTATTTTGTTTTCCATCAGGATGTTTAATGCAAAAAATTTTATCGTATTAAATTATGTTTTTGATGTCATTTGGAGACAACTTATCGCAAATGTAAATCACTTGTAATATAATGAAAATGTACATCTGTTTATTAATTATAGAATTTAATTAATACATTAGTTCCTAAGCTGGAATAAGCTGGAATATATTTTAACGAATCTAAGCTGTTGCTCTCGTTTTTTTATGACTATGGTTTCAAGTATTATTTATCGAGATGTTTTACAGACTATGTTGGCTTTTATGTATAATACCCATGAGAATCTTTCTAATATACGTAGAAATAAGATGAGTTTGTGACGTCAGGTCTAGGTTTCACGCTTGTTGTCCCACTGTGAATTTTGGCTTTAGTCCTACGGACAAAATAATAATAATAATATCTGTAACAGCTTTTGTAAGTAGCATAGATTTCAATGCGGATATAGACAATATTTAAAAATTACTTGATTTGCATGTAGAAAAATGAAACCAAAATGATATTCTTCAACAGGATGAACAAACACACACTGTAGGGTGCTGAAGAGAGTCCTCATTTCTTATCCATTTGAAAGCGATCACACCTCTCCACTATATCTTTTTTTTTCCTTTTAATGTCTGTAAACTGTACATTGCTATGATTGGTTTGGGAAAACATAATGGAGTGATTTCCTCTTGTCTTCTTTTTCTTTTACAGTTTAACAATTCAGCGTTGTTCTTCTAGACGGGTTTCCAACCAAGGCTAGAGTTAGCCCTTCTAGTTAGCCCTTCTATAGTTAGTGGGAGAATAAATAGATTAGTTCCTTTGCTGATGTGAAAACAGGTTTGATTTTGTTTACTCTCTCACACACACATACACTACAAAAACACAAGTTTGTGTGTGCGCACGCGTATCAGCTGATGAAGATCAATATGAGGAACTAATATTCAATTAATTTTTTTATCGATTTATTGCTTTATATTTACGTACAATGCAAACACCGATAATATCTTCCTCTGACATTGATTCCATCCGCTCCACCTATGCATCCATCGTAAAACTTGTTATCCGGAGATACGAGCCATTTATTTAGATGAGTAATATGAAATAAATAATCTTTAAGTAAACTTGCTCAGTTTATTTGCTTTATATTTACAGGCAGCGGCGTTGACGCCATTGCAGAGAGGCGCGAAACTGGATCGTATGAAAATGGCGCGGCGCATAACATTTTGACAACGAGGAATAATACAAAGAGAATACGAGCGACCGCTGTTTGTTCAATCAGCCATTGCAAATGAGGGACTATTTGTTCATTTAACCCACAGTGATTTCTCATTTTCACCGACGATCGGCTGCCGCCTGTCCATCCAATTGGAAAGCTGTGTTGATTTTTCAATATTGCCGGGGGACGTCGATGTATGTTATTGGTTTGTCCTTTTAGTGAGCTTTTGATGGTAGCGTCTGCCTAATTAGCTTAAAGAACGGAAGCTTGAAGCGTACACGAAGGAAGAGGAGAACGATGGGAAATTGAAAGAATGGGTCAATGGTTGTCATGGAAACGGTAAATCCTTGTAGAGTGCCTTTTTGCCGAAGTTTGGTTTTCTTTTGACAATAGAAATGAAGTATAATTTGCAAAGTTCTTTAATTCCAAGAAAGAATTTTATCATTTTTCTTGTTGGATAAGACCAAAGAGGAAAGCAAAAAGAGGTTCCTCTTCCTCTCCCTTCCACCTTTCATATATATATATATATATATATATATTTCAATTTGGAAAATTCTTTAATTTTAAGAAAGAACATTTATTTTTGCCTTCTGGATATAAACATAGAAAAAGAGTATATCCTTCTTTTTTTCTTCTTAGCCTTCTCTCTCTCTCTCTCTCTCTCTCTCTCTCTATATATATATATATATATATATATATATATATGTATGTATGTCAGTCAGTCAGTTAAGTGCCAGACGTGATACATGCTTTAGGCGATCATGTCTCAAAAGAGACATGACTGACTGGGCAGAAAATTATCCCGCAGTAGGTTGCCATTACTTTCTGCGGTAGACTGGTTGCCGACCAAAGCTATAGGACCCAATCTGTCCTATTATTTAACCCATAACTGGAGGGAAGAGACGGATTAATATCTTTCAGATGGGTATTTGTGCGTAAGTGAATGCAAGGAATTCAACTGGAATTCGAACTCGGCTCCCTGAATGAGGATAATAAAAATAATAATAATATCTATTTGTATATTTTTAGGTTTTTTGGTAAAAAAAAAAAAAAAATAGATAATGAAAAAAATGTTAAAAATATGTTTTTTTTCTGACACGTCTGTATCAATTCTTAATGAGATGAGAAATAAAAAGATGTTGAACATGTTTGTGGAATCTATTTTACTATTATGTGTACATATATATGTATAATCTTTTATATTATTTATATAACATTAAAACTTTGTTTCACGCTGTGTGATTTTCAAAATGGGCGTTTGTTTCGTTTTGGTCGCGCTCGGACTCGATAGTCTTTTTCACGCTTTTCAAAATGAATTCAGCTCGTCATAATTTCATTTCCTTTTATTTATAAATAAAATTCACTTTCTTGAATTATATCATTTTCAGTTTATTTTGTTAATGCGTAAATAATAAAAATGTTATGATCATAACCTTCAGGATAGTAATTTCATACGCCTTCTCGGGTTGACATGAAGTAGAAAGATTCATTCATTCATTTATTCATTCAAACCCTTTTGCACCACTGTAGTCACCACTCCCCTCTATCTCATAATGGTTGGTTCGTGGTGACATTCGAGGCTGAATCTATCTAAACTTATTTATAAATAGAACTTTGTCTATGTGTGTGTGTGTGTGTGTGCGTGTGTCTGTGTGTGTGTGTGTGTGTGTGTGTTTGTGTCCATTACCTATAGACTCCGAAACGGCTGAACCAATTTTCTTGAAAATTTACACAGTTGTACTATAAGCGTATGCAAGTGTTCTTAGCTAGGTTTTGTGTCGAGGTACCCCCGATAAATATCGAAAATCGATAATCGAAAAAATCAGGTTATAGAAGGAGTGGTCCGATTTTAATCAAATTTGATACACTCATAGACAAAAACATAAGAAACGATATTCAGAAGTTTCAAGGTTGCAGTTCTTACAGAAAATCGATAATATATATATATATATATATATATATATAAAAGGCAAAATGTTTGTGTGTGTGTGTGTTTTTCTGTTTGTATGTCCTTTATACAAATCCACAATTTTTATCCTATTCTCACCAAACTTCACACAAATATTCTTTAGGCTGAGCCAGAGCTCCAGCATCATGGATTAGTTTTAAAGCTTTCATTACACCCGAGCAACGCCGGGCTATACTGCTAGTAGTGCAATAGTTAGGCGGTTCTTTTTGCACCGAGGAAATTCATTTCATTTCTATGTTTGTTCGTCTCTCCTTTCAGGAATTTAACACATCACTCAATAAGTCCCGGGCCTGATATATAGATTGCGCCAGTAATAAAAAAATTCATATGATTTTTATGAAGTACTAACCTTCAAATGGCACGTAACAAAATCTTGGCCTAATCGGATTATTAGTTTACAAATTACAGTTATTTAAGTGAAGCTACTGCTGCAAATTTTCGAAAACAATGGAAACATCTGAATTTCTTGTGTTGATGAAGCATTGCTTTCTGATGGGAAAATACTGTTAAAACAAAGCAATGGGTTGATAAGTGTTATTCGGACTCTGCTCTGTCGGAAACAACGGCTAAGAGGTGGTATACTGACTTTAAACGAGGTCGTACAGACACAAATGAACGCTGAACGCCCAGGTTGCCCAAAATCTCTGAAAACACCAAAAAAGTCGACATTTTACAATTCGCACCATATATATATATAATACAATATTGCATGGTTCACACTCCACCCTATTGAACAGGTGAAGAGGATCATCTCTTGTTTCCTGTTTAGGATGCAGTTTCCGGTTTTCTCTTTTCCAATCTTCTCACTTTTTTTTTTTTTTCAATTGGAGTAGATATACTAAACTATCGTCCGGTTCACACTCCACCCACGTCTATTGAACAGGTGAAGAGGATCATCCCTTGTTTCCTGTTTAGGATGCGGTTTCCAGTTTTCTCTTTTCCAATCTTCTCACTTTTTTTTTCAGTTGGAGTAGATAGTCTAAACTATCGCCCGGTTCACACTCCACCTACGTCTATTGAACAGGTGAGAGGCTCATCCCTTGTTTCCTGTTTAGGATGCGGTTTCCGGTTTTCTCTTTTCCAATCTTTTCACTTTTTTTTTTCAATTGGAGTGGATATACTAAATTATCGCCCGGTTCACACCCACCCACGTCTATTGAACAGGTGAAGAGGCTCATCCTTTGTTTCCTGTTTAGGATGCGGTTTCCGGTTTTCTCTTTTCTAATCTTTTCACTCCTATGTATCCCCCTGCACATCAGTGGCGTTACCGCCTTGCTCGGGGTGATATGATTAAAAAAAAAAAGTAGCCAACATTTTGTAATGTAATATGTCATATAAAATTATGTATATAAAATTATACACGCATATATATATATATATATATATATATATATATATATATATATAGTACTGCCAAAGAGTACTAGGACAACAACTGTTTTATCTTTTATGAAGCATATTGACAGAAAATAAACAATTTAATTTAAGTAATTTTATTTAATTTACTCAACAAATGCTTTAACACGAAAAAATACTTGTTACAAAATAAATTTAATATTTAGTATAATAGCCTTTTGCTTTGATCACAGCCTTCATTCTGTCAGGCATTGACATCACAAGCTTCTTCAATGTATCTAATGGTATCTCCTGCCAAGTAGCTTGTATTTGTTCCCAAAATGTGTCTTGCAAAGTAACATTAGGTTTATCAATTTTTTTATCCAAAATATTCCATAGATGTTCAATAGAGTAGTTTAAAAATAACTTCTAAATAGAAAATAGGAAAAATTAAATATAACTTCTTTTTAATAAATTTCTTTTACACCTAGTTTTAAATAATCAATATTTATCAGCAATTTACGTGGCTTTTCAGCCTGTATTTGAATTTCAGTGAGGTGTTTTAGGAAAATCACCCCCTACCCTGTCCTAATACTAATACTGTCCTTAAAGTGTTAGGACAGGGGTGATTTTAAAATTTATTTTGATGCCTCATAAAAAATAAAACAATACCTAACACTTTGATAGTACTATATATATATAAAATAAGTACACTTTTTGTGTGATTTTTCTGTTATTACCTTTACGCATTGCGTCACAGTGTTTTTTTTTTTTAACTTTCATCTTTCGAAAGAATGCCAGGATGTATTTAACTATACACATACCACATGCTTCTTGAAAACGGCTAAAATGAATAAAAGTGCTTGAGCAGAACAACAACGAACATGTAACATCATAATCACAATTTTAATTGCAATAAACACCACTCGAAAATTTGTAAAAATGCAATAGACAAGTAGAAATAGCCTATCGATTGTATCTAATCAAACATGTTTGGAGGAATACTTGCTGCCTATGTCTACATCCCCCATATATATATATATATATATATATATATATATATATATATATATAGCATAGTGATGATCCACGTATACTGTCTTAATATGTGTAGGAAAGAATATTAAAACGTTTTGAGTTTAAAAAATGTGTTTTTTTTTATTACAGTATTTGTTTATGTTTACTATTATATTTTTTATATTTCAGACCGCCCTCGGTCCTTCATCAGAAACAAATGATTTTAAAATTTGAATTAAAAATTTGAAATCATTTGTTTCTGATGAAGGACCGAGGGCGGTCTGAAATATAAAAAATATAATAGTAAACATAAACAAATACTGTCAAAAAAAAAAGAAACACATTTTTAAACTCAAAACGTTTTAATATTCTTTCCTACACATAGTAAGACAGTATACGTGGATCATCACTATGCTGTATATATATATATATATATATATATATATATATGCGTGTATAATTTTATATATACATAATTTTATATAACATATATTACATTACAATATGTTGGCGACTTTTGATATTTGTTACTTGCGAAATGATAAATTGTAATAGATAAATAAAAGAAATGCCAATGATTATTGTGAATCCTAACTTGCCAGGGAGTGACCCACGTCACGGGACCATCCATTGCAGCACATATATGATACATGCAGAATTTGGTGATGAGATTACAACGGACGATCCTAAACGTCAATGTAAATTGAGTCACACCTTCAATTTGACTGTCCGTATTGATTGCTGTTTTTTGCTGTTACAAGTGTTGGCGAAATATAGTCTAACCATCTGAAATATGTCACTGGAAGAATTGCAGATAATACACGTTAAGATGGCGCACAACAATTGAAATACTCGTCTTCAGTAGCGATCTTTCGAAAAGAAGAGCGTATCCGTATTAAAAAAATATATCCAAAAATGGGAAAAAAGCTAAATATTTTCACACAGTTTGATGTTAAGTAAACGCTATTCATGCTAGCGTCTGGTTTAATTTGAATGTTTTATAAATTCTTAAAAATAATTGCAATACATTCTTATCTATTTCGAGTTCCTTCAGGGCGTAGGTGATCTTGGCTCTACTCAATGTCTCCTACTTTTGAACTCTAGAGAATGTTTATTTCTTACTATATCTTCTAGTCACTGTTCTTGCATCCATTTACACAGATTCTTTAGTCTACCTCACTTACCAAAATGTCTTGTGAGTGTCAAATTCTCTTTCCTCATTACGTGTCCCAGAAATTTCAGCTGTCACTATTTAATACTAAGCATAAATTTCCTTTTCCTTCCTATGGTCTTTAAAACGGAGAATCTGTAATGTGATCGATCCCGACCTGGCAGCTCGGATACAGTCACTTTCTCACCGGCGCAATGTGGCTTCCCTGTGTTTCTTCTACAAATAATTTCATGGCTTCTGCTGAGATGAACTTAGCTCACTAGTACCCCCCATACATGAATTTGCTCGTGCCATAAGTATTTCAGTACCCCACAACCTGTAGTTGGCATTTTTGATTCTTTGTTTACTCATGACCATGCATTTAGTTTTCTTGTAGTTTGTCCTTTCTTCTCGCTGACTTCAGTTACCTTCTGTAGAAGGTTTTGTAGGAATTCTGAGTTTGAAAGAATATGGCTAAAAGAAAACATTTTTAAGGAGGGATGACTAAAGAACAGAATTCAAGGAGACAAACGATGACAATTGACATTGAATTCAAATTACTGAAAATTTTTTAATCGATTCACATGCTTTCTTAGCACTTTTTTCTTTGTTTCTAACGAAATTTTTCTGTTTCTTATTTTCTTTAGTTTTTAGAAGGCACCTTTCGTAATTCCAATACACCATTGAATTTCTGTATCACATTTTCTATCATCTGTTTTAATACTTTCTAGTTAGCTTCCTGTACTTTCTTGATTTTAATCTTTTGTTGCATATTGGTTACAATTGTAGCCAATATGCAACAAAGGGATAAACATCTCCAATTTGTAACTTGCATCTAGAGCTGTCTTTCTTGCTATCGACCACATAATCTGTCTTTTTATAGTCCTTCCTTCCCAATTTCCTTAACTACATTTCTACGAGTTCCTACGTAACTAAAACTTTAAATAAAATTAAATATTATTAAGAAAATGTCATTACTATAATTCATTTTTAAAAAAAATTATTCTTCATTTTCTTGAGTGCTAAATATTATCTAACAACCGGATTGGTGATATTCAGTCTTATCGACTTAAATAATGAGTTTTCAACCCAGAAAATTAACTCTTTTTCAGATATGTAATCAGATTCATGTCAGATCGCTGACACAAATGATAGAATCGTCTTGATATCCATTTAAATAACTTTTATCTAGATCAGAACACAGATACAATAAATTCTTTGGTACATTAAACATTGGTATCTAATGCGGGCCCATTGAGTTTTCTTCTCGATTTGCTGGACCCTGCTGTCAAATTGATAGTTCATTGATGTGAGGTCGAGCAATCTTAATGGTCAAGTTTGTAGTTTGTTGATTGGTTGTGCAAGCGTATCTGACCATTAACCTCGTCACTTAGAATAGAGAATAGCGAACTAAATCTCGGAACAAAGCGAACAGCTTCGGCTCCACCAGACTCCAATGAGTGATGCAAGCAACTGGGTCTCCCGGGCCGACAAAACGGAAAAATGCTCAACGTATTTTGTCCGTCCGTTCATAATTCCTTGTCGACGCCTTTTGTAAATGGTTCCCTTGGTATACTTGGGATAAAAGAATGTCAAAGTGGAAGGTAGTATTAAGTTAATCGGTCTGGGAAGGTCACAGGCATCGGTATCTCCCACATGTCTAATATGACAGGCAACAAACGCGGGAAGCTTTTCTAACGCATGCGCAGTTGCACATATGCATATAATAGGCTGTTCTCGTTTCAAATGGCTACGTTTCCGTGATTTAAGATAGTGTATAAATCTAATGTCTCGTTATTTGACCAGTAGCAAAGCAAGAACTTAATTTATACTTGAGAACTGTCAAACAATGACCATAATTATTAATGAAAATAAAGAAATGTTATCACAAGTGATTCAGACAAGTACTCTTACACTTCACATGGATTTTATCGGTTTATTTTGACTGATTTGTTCTTCAAGGATATTAAAATGACGAGCTCATTCTGAAATCTTATAGTTATTCCATCTGTGATAATAGTTATTTTGTACATTATACCAAAATGTAGGCGGCAAATATTTGTACAAACAAAAGTATATAGTTGCAAAACATTATATTATTCATCTAACGTAACAAATATCACAAGCAAAGCTCGTAAGTCATTAGGATGATTAAATAATAAAACCACACACACACACACACACACACACACACACACACACACACACACACACACACATATATATATATATATATATATATTTGATTTGTTTAATTGTAAAAATACCAGAATTTCATTCTTCTTTTTTCTTTTTCTCCATATCTTATTTCTTTGATGAAACTTTAATAAAAGTGAAACATGTTAGAAAGATAAACGTTGCCTATTTATTTCTGTCTTATTATTTGACGGATTCTGATTCATATCTGATCTATATTTGATCAAAACGTATATATATATATATATATATATATATATATATATATGGTGTACCAAAAATCTTTTACGAAGTCTTAGATAAACGTTGCCTATTTATTTCTGTCTTATTATTTGACGGATTCTGATTCATATCTGATCTATATTTGATCAAAACGTATATATACATATATATATATATATATATATATATATATATATATATATATATATATATATATGGTGTACCAAAAATCTTTTACGAAGTCTTAGGGCGAGTTCCTCACACCAAAACAAGGACAGGAGCCCATATAAATAAATGTCCGAAAATCTGTGGTTTTTGAGTTTTAAATTTACAGAAAGTTTACGCGAGATGGCGCTGAGATGTAGACTAGGTTACATTTATCATTTGTGTACGTTTGTGGTTAGTCTGTCCTCAATGTTTAACGTGTGCAGTTAGATGAAAAATGTTCTGTTTTACAATGGCAAAGTATTCATATCGTGAGAAGGCAAATATGACTTTTACATAAGGCGGCACGAATGGTAGTGGACGCGAGGCTGCACTGCTGGATCGGACTTCATTTCCAGACCGAAGGCAGCCGATCCATCCAACCTTTGCCACTGTTTATTGTCGTCACAGAATTAGTGGTACCAAAATTTTGTGATCGTATTTTGAATAGTACATTTAACAGCGACTATATATATATATATATATATGTGTGTGTGTGTGTGTGTGTGTGTGTGTGTGTGTGTGTGTGTGTACGCATCGCTCATTCCGTAATGAATTAGCGCAATCAAGCTATTGGGCATGTATAATGTTAATGTATACGCTAAAAAGTCCGTCTTCTTCTACCGAGCGCCCATAACCCAAAGGTAGAATCGCTGACTGACTCCCATTCGGTCGAGTTTCAATCCTGGGTTAAAATCAATCAGAGTCTAACCGTACTGATGAGCTGTGATACAGCGAAACAGATCTGTCTGCGGATGACTATATATAATTTGTGTATATTTCTGAGATGAGGTAGTATTTACAGTATTTACATTATTCAGACTATTGTCCTCATCTTTGTTGTCATTTGGACGACGTTTCGTCCGTGTGTACACTCCGGCCTTCTTCTTAAGGACACATGGCCCAGGGAATATAGACGTTTGTTAGTTCCTGACTTGACTCTTAGTTGTGAGTTCAATACCAGGCTACAGCAGTGGTGAACAAGTAACTTAGAGGGTTAGCGGGAGATAACTCATAACTTACAATCGAGACATTACGCAAGGAATGGAGTTCATATACCCCAGTGATGGTAATAAAGGGTTCGGTTCGAAATTCCTAACACCTGAAGAAGGCCGGAGCGTACAACGACCGAAACATCGTACAAATGGCAACAAAAATGAGGACAATAGTCCGAATAATGTAAATACTATTTATAACTTTAAACGCTATTTTTAGTAGTTACACATACTTGAGTAGACTCTCCGTTTATTTTTTAAACAGTGTTTTATTTTCGTCTACTGATATAAATATTCAAGAAATTTCATTAAATTACACCTTCTGGCTGGATTCGCAGGGGAAACTATCATTACGTCCTTCGTGCTTTTAACCGATTCGGTCACGAATGACGACATCGATTATGCAAGTTTCTATACTGCTTTTAAGCCCAACCTTCTCGTTCAGTGCGACTATTCTTGTGTTTTTCCTTTAAACTGTACTTCGATTTTGTAATGGGATTATCCTCTATGTATAGAAAGCAAAAGGGATTATCCTCTATGTATAGAAAGCAAAAGGGATTATCCTCTATGTATAGAAAGTATTTTCCATTATTTAAGTCACAGTTTTGCATGCAGTTGTTTTTCTGTGACTTCATCTATTACAAAGCCCAATGTCAACTCAAGTTAAAGGGTTACTTAGTGAAATTTTTTTGAGATAGGAAAGGAGGAATAGGAAATGCATAGTGTGTGGGCCTCTACGATAGATATCGGTTGATCATGGACAAAAAAAAATGTAATTGTCCTGGAAGCATCCTCTCGGAAGCTTGTTCCACAAAGTAACCATTCTGGATAAGAAGCTTCTAATTAGAACTTGTTCTTTATCAAAGGTACGCAAAGGGAATGGAAATGGTTTGCCACTGTATAGTAAGTCCTCACCGTGAAGGCCTGGCCTGGCCTAGTGGCACAAAGGAATGTAACCCGTCCGGGTTTCAGCAATAGTAATAGTTATATAACAGTGAGTCGCTAGCAACGTTTCATCTGTGGGATAAGGGTAGCAGAGTTCATAAGATAATGGTCCATCATCCACAAGGCCATGTAAGCGCTTTTAAACTGTTGAGATTGGATGCTGAGGATTGAGCAGAATCAGCTAAGATATGTCAATGTACAATTCTTGCTCTAATCATGAGACGTGATGTAAATGTATTGAAAAGATACTGGGAAAAATATTTTCCTTCTCTCCACAACTCGGCAGCATCAAAAAAATAACACGCAACTTACGTTTGAAACTGATTGTGAGCAGGTAAAGCGCAAGGAATATTTAAATATCATTTTTAGGAGAAAATTTTACCGGATATTACAGGATAGCCTTAACCCGCATGCGCACAGGCATACACTTCGTAACGTATACAGAAATCCTGCCATATTTTAGAGTTACTGGGGGTGACTTTTTGTTGTTACGGATAAAAGGGTGTCCGTTTACACACCAGTAATATTTTTGTTGAATTACAATTTGATGCATCTAATTCATTTACCATTGAAGGATGGAAAATCTGGAAGAAAATCCTATTTGGCTTAAAGAAATTCAGTTGAATGAACATTGAAGTTGAAAATTGAATTTGTAATGGGAGGCTTGTTTGATCCGGACGTGAAACGATATGGAAGAAACATTGCGAAACTTATATCGACACTCGTCTGTAGAATTCAAAGAGAGAAATAATAAAAGTGAACGAGGAAGAAATAGAGAGAACAAGTAAAAAAGAAAAAGTACAAGAAGAAATATTATAGAGGATGATCTGTGAGAATAACGAGAAGTGATAAACGAGATAGTGTGTGTGAAAGAGAGAGAGAGAGAGAGAGAGAGAGTAAAAGAAAAATCAACATAATCAAAACAAATAAGAGAGAAAATAGTAGGAAGAAAACAAAAGAGAATAGCAGTAGTAGTAGGAGGAGTGGTTTGAAAAAGAGAAAGAAATTGAGCAAAAAAAAAAAAAAAGAAGTTAACACAGTAAGTAATATAGGAAAAGAAACTTGAAAAGATATGGAGGAAGAAATTGGCAGGGGAAGGAGTTAATGTAGTTGAAAGAAAAGATGACTGACATAAGAGAGAGAAGGTTAAAAGACAAAAAGATGAAAAAAAAAAAAAGAGAGTGGCATGAGAACGGAGAAAAAAGAGAGAAGGCGTGAGAAAGAATGAAGAAGAACAGGCGAGTCGAGAAAACGAGAGAAAGAAAAGAAAATGACAGACAATTAGGAAAAAGAAAGAGATAAATTTAAGACAAATACTTTTCCGAAAGAAAAAATTTAAAAGTTGAAAAGAAAAAAACAGAAAAAACTTCAGCGTTAAAGTTAAAATAAATAAAGAGAAAAATTGAAAAGAAAAAACACTCTCAGTCGAGGTTTTTATCCTACTTCCGTCTCTTTGAAACTATCAATCTTAATCATATATATATATATATATATATATGTATATATATATATATATATATATATATCGGGGTGAACGTGTGTGAGTGTGTGTGAGTGTGCAAAATAACATGATAAAATGACAAATTAGAAAGACATTTTAATAAATTGCTTGTGCCTTTTTCAACCATCAGTGACTTCGAGTTTTCCTTTAATATTATTACGTTGTCGTGGTTTCTGGTTCATTTGTATATTGCAGGGAACCTTGAGATACTCGACTGGTATAAACGTCTTTGGGTTTACTGAATATATATATATATATGTGTGTGTGTACATGTGTGCGTGGTTGAGGTGGTTGTAGCTGTGTGAGCTTATATTTATGCAAATATATATGTGTGTGTATGTGTGTGTGTATTCTTATTTATTTATCTTCGTCTCTCTCTCTCTCTCTCTCTCTATATATATATATATATATATATATTATATGTATGTAAGCAGATAACTATTTATACATTCATATATATATATTTATCTATGTGAATGTACGTGTATGTTAATATATATAATTAAATAGATGTTTGCTCATAAACCCCCCCCCCCACATATATATATATATATATAGATATATATATAAACACATGTATATTATTTGTAAAATTTCCCCATACACTGTGTGCCAGAAAGAAATGAAATATTGAAATGAAATGAAATGAAATAATGAACACTGATGAGCTATGATACAGCGAAAAAGATCTGTCTGCGGATATATATATATATATATATATATATATGAATAAGGAACGAAGAAAATAAATGCATATTTTAAAACATATAATATAAATATAGACCAACGAATATTATTAATTATTACTTTAGAACATGTACAGGTAGTTAATAATGATGGTAAGTACCAGCTGTGACATTGTTCTTTCAATGTTGAAACAAAATGTACAATTTTGTAGTAGTTTGTTGTTTGTACATGCTCTAAAGTAATAATAATAATAATAATAATAATAATAATAATAATATATATCCGATTTGATGAGCTGTGATACTGCGGATGACTATATATATATATATATATATATATATATATAGATTGATAGATATACAGAGAGAGAGAGAGAGAGAGAGAGAGAGAGAGAGAGAGAGAGAGAAAAGATTAACTGGGAGACAAATAGAGAAAAAAAGTAAGAATGGACAATGACAGACAAGTCGAAAACGAGAGGAATAGAGAGAAAGGTTATATATGCACACACATTATTATTATTATTATTATTATTATTATTAGTAGTAGTAGTAGTAGTAGTACTGTGTGATCCATTAGCAGTTACATTCATTTGCCCATTAGATTATATATTTTATATCTTCCCATGAACACATCCACATATACACGTATGTGTGTGCGTACGCGTGTACGTACGCGTGTAGGTATGCCTACTTGTAAAAATAATAATATTTGTCTTTTGGCTGCAATCTAGTTTTCTGCTCTTGGCGTTCGTGAACCGTCAGCCTTCGGTTACAGTGACAAATGGCACTCCATCCAAACCACCACAAGGTTTTAAAGGAAGAAAACAAATCCAGCGGAAGAAACAAAAAAATCTTCCCGCATTTTTCTTTTTTCATCTTCATTGAAATGAAACGCTCATTTTGCCACTTGACTGACTCCCAAAAGAGATTGTAGATAGCAAGGCGAAACAGAATCACTAATCAAAATGCTGGTCAAAAAATAGTAAGATTAAATAAGCAGCGAGACAAGGAAAAAATGTTAACGTGAAATATTAAAGTACAGATAAAAAATGAAAAAAAAAAAAAGAAATTCATTTGGTTCTTCTTCAGTCAATCAGTTAAGTGCCATACGTGATACACACTTGCGTGATCATGTCTCGAAAGAAACATGACTGACTGGGCAGAAGTTTATTCTATTTTATATAGTAGGTTGCTGTTGCTTTCTTCGGTAAACCGGTTGCTAGCTAAGGCTATAGAATCCAATCTGTCCTGTTATTTAACCCATAACTGGAGGGAAGTGATGGATTAATACCTTTCCCAAGAGTATTTGCTCGTAAGTGAATGCAATGAATTCAAGTAGAATTCGAATTCGGTTCCCTGATTTCTCGTTCCGAGCTGATATCCACTGCACCATTCCTCTGACATGGTTCTTATAAAAAGAAACAGGCTATAGAAATTCATATATAGGTGTGATTTCTTAATGTCCTGTGTCCTCTGAGGATGTCAGCAATTATAGTTCTCCATAACTTCCTTACCCTTCTTAATAGATTTTGTCTTTCTGTTATTTCTTATGAGCTATGTTCTACCATCAAGCTCACCAAATATGTTATGCGTTGTCTTCCTTTGACCCTCTTGCCCTCTATCTGTCCCATGAGTATCAGATTTTCCAAGCTCTCCTTCCTTATTATATGATCTAGAAGCCTCAGCTGTCTCTTACTGATGTTATGTATGTTTCCTTTTTGTTCCCATTTTCTCTAAAACTTCATCGTTACTCACATGATCAGTCCACGGTATTCTCAGTAAGAGTAGTTGCTCTCCTTAAACCCCATCGATAAGCACCAATTATATGACGTGAATATGCAAATGCATTTAGCAGTAGTAAAAGCTGTAATATTAATAGGAGAACAGATATTATTATATGTTGTTTTTCTTTCATATGTTAATTTCATGACAAACCCCTTGTTGTGATTATACAGTACTGTGCAAAAGACAAGAACTATTTTATCTTTTATGAGGCATCAAATAAAGTTTCAAATCACCCCTGTCCTGACACTTTTGCACATTACTGGTAGTGTGCAAAAGTATTAGGACAGGGAGGTGATTTTCCTAAAAACCTCACTGAAATTCAAATACAGGATGAAAAGCCAAGTAAATTGCTAATAAATATTGATTATTTAAAACTAGGTATGAAAGAAATGTATTAAAAAGATGTTATATTTAATTTTTCCTATTTTCTATTAAACAGGTTATTTTGGGACTACTCTATTGAACATATATGGGATATTTTGGATAAAAAAATTGATAAAATTAATGTTACTTCGCAAAACACACTTTGGGAACAAATACAAGCTACTTGGCAGGAGATACCATTAGATACATTGAAGAAGCTTGTGATTCCTGACAGAATGTAGGCTGTGATCAAAGCAAAAGGTTATTATATTTAATATCAAATTTATTTTGTAACGAGTATTTTCTTGTTAAAGCATTTGTTGAGTAAATCAAATAAAATTACTTTAATTAAATTGTTTATTTTCTGTCAATATGCCTCATAAAAGATAAAACAGTTGTTCTAATACTTTTGCACAGTACTGTAAATTAAAAGTATAGATTAAAGATAGATTAAAAGGCTTACATGAGGCGAAGAAAGCTTATTGATATTTGGGCCAAAGTTGATAAAAGTCCAATATATACTAATCTTTGATTAGTATGTTAAAAGTATCAAATGTGTAGTACTTCTACTGAGCGTCGATTTTGGTAGAATAGTAATGTTATGTGGGACGAGTTCCTTAAGAATTGATGGAAGGTGAAAAATTTGAAAAATTTCAGTTAAAGAACTCTTCACAAGAGTAAACACGTGTCGCGCCATTGACATTAACTCGGCTTATATTATCCTTCCTAAGAATATTATTAACAATACATACATAAATAATAATAATAATAATAATAATATTAATAATAATAAAATTCCTGCATGGATGACCAAAGGAATCACATTTCTTCTACACAAGAATAGTGACACAAACAACCCGAAAAACTACAGACCAGTTACATGCCTTCCGACAGCATACAAACTATTAACATCTATTTTAACAAAACAGGCATATTTCTTCTTGGAACAAAATGACATATTATCGCTTGAACAAAAACGGTGCAAACATGGCTGTTACGGATGTAAAGATCAATTGCTTATTAACAGAGTGATCCTGGAAAACTGCTACAATGCAAAGAAAAATCTTAGTATTGCCACGATAGTGTACCACATTTCTGGATCTTAAAGTCTTTAAATATATACAAGATATCACCCGTCATCATCAATTTCATCAAACAATGCATGTCGATATGGAAAACAACTCTTTACCTCAATCATATAAATGGAACCTATAAGTCTGATGAAATAAACATCAAAAGAGGTATATTTCAAAGTGACTCTTTGTTTCCCTTACTATTCTGCATATCATTAATAGCACTAACCAGTCAACTTAACAAAACAGAATGTGGTTATAAAATAGCCCAAAAGAAAATAAGCCATCTATTTTACATGGATGACTTAAAGAATGATAATGAGCTGGAAGGTCTTCTGCAAACTGTAAAATGCTTCGGTGAAGACATTGGAATGAAATTCAATTTGAATAAATGTGCTAAAGCTACAGTTTTACGTGGATCGCTACAACAAAAATCCTCAATTAGCTTAGATCCTGCTGTAACAATAAAAGAATTAAAGCCAGAAGAAGCTTATAAATACGTAGGTGTAAGTGAGAGTGAAAAAATTCACCATAAAAAATGAAAGAAATAGTGCGTAAAGAGTACTATAGAAGGCTACGACTGATATTAAAAACTGAATTGAATTCTCAGAACAGAATTATGGCCATTAATAGCCTTGCAATCCCAGTTGTCCAATATAGTTTTAACATCTTAAACTGGACTCTAAACGACATCAGGCGAATGGATTCTAAAACAAGAAAGCTTCTTTCTAAGCATAAGATGCATCATCCAAAGGCTGATGTAGACTGTCTATACATACGCTAGAAAGAAGGTGAAAGAGGTCTTATTCAGCTAGAATTGTCATACAAGACAACAACTATTGTCTTACTAATATACATAGAAACAACAAAGGACTGGATAATACAATTAGTCAAACAACATGAAACCAGAAAGAAAAAATATTCAATAATAAAAGAAGGCAGTAAATACAAACAGGAATTACATTTAGTAGATTCTGTAGAAAAGTAAAACAAAAGCCAAGAACCAACTATTGCGGTAAAAAATATGAAAATGAAAGCCAAAGATAAAGGTCTTGAACAGATGAAACAACGCTGGCAAGACAAACCTCTGCATGACCAATATCCAGAACGTGCCAATAAATCCAATGTTGATAAAGTTAATACCCATCGATGGTTACGTGCATCTGGATTAAAGTCTGAGACTGAAGGCTTTATTCTTGCAGCGCAAGACCAAAGTCTTTTCACTAGAAACTTTCAGGCAAATATTATACATAATAATGTGGATCCAAAATGCAGGTTCTGTGATAAACACCAAGAAACAATAGACCATCTAATTTCAGGTTGTTCTGCACTTACCCCAAATGAATATAAAAATCGTCACGATAGAGTGGGGCAATATTTACATTGGACAATGTGCAAACATTATGGAAAATCTGTAAACAAACACTGGTATGAACATCACTCAGCACCGGTTACAGAAATAGAAGATGTCACCATTCTATGGCATTACACCATCTACACAGACAGAAAAATTGAAAGAAATAGGCCGGACAATATTGTTAAAAACCAGAAAGAAAAAACTTGCCTATTAATTGATATGGCTTGTCCAGCAGATTGTAACATAGCAACCAAGGAATTCGAAAAACTGTCAAAATATAAAAACCTGGAAATTGAAATAGAAAAAATGTAGAAATAGAAAACAAGAATCGTGCCAGTGATAGTATCTGCTCTTGGAATGATAAAAAATGGAACAAAACAACACATTGAAAGAATTCCTTGGAAACCCCAGCTTAAGAGATATACAAAAAATTCTCTTGTTAAGTACAGCCGACACACTATGGAGAACTTTGTCTATGTAACGCTAGGGATGATAGGAGAGATAGAAAAACATGAAATGGAGCCATAACGACACACCACGAGCTGCGTTAGGTCTTCCCGCAGACTTGATATGTAATGCGACCATAGCAGAAATCGAAATATATTGAATAATAATAATAATAATAATAATAATAATAATAATAATAATACTGTATTTACATTATTCGGACTATTGTCCTCATCTTTCTTGCCATTTGTACGATGTTTCGGCCGTTGTACGCTCAGGCCTTCTTCAGGTGCTAGGAATTTCGAACCGAACCCTTTATTACAATCACTGGGGTATATGATCTTCATTCCTTGCGTAGTAGTGCCTCTTCTGTTAGTCAAGAGTTATCTCCTTCTAAACCTGTAGGTTACTTTTTCACTACTGCTGTAGCCTGGTATTAAACTCACAGTCGCCCGGTTCACACTCCACCCACATCTATTGAACAGGTGAAGAGGCTCATCCCTTGTTTCCTGTTTAGGATGTGGTTTCCGGCTTTCTCTTTTCCATTCTTTTTACCCTTACGTAGCCCTCTGCGCATCAGTGGCGTTACCGCCTTGCTTGGGGTGATATGATTAAAAAAAACCCAAAAAAAACCCAACTCTTTGGGTCGAATAACAGGAACTAACCAACGTCTATATCCACATGAGACCTAAGGTCAGAAATGGCATCATGACATTTTCAACTAAGCATTTTTGTAAAAAAAAAAAAAAAAAAAAAAAAATGGTAAGATCATGCATTTTTTACATAGATAAAAGTCTTTGTAAAGTGTGAGTTGTCCTTGTGATTACAGTTTTTTGTATTTCTTTAAGGCATACGCTTCCAGGGATCCCTTCAGTGAATCTATTGGGATCTTTTCCAGTCAAGCCGAGGGATACAACAACAATTTGAATTATTGATGTCCTTATGTGTTACTTTTTTTAGATTTCCACTTTAAGATTCTTGTATTTTTCTTTTGTAGATTTCATTTGATCTTTTGTCAACCTGATCAGCTTTGATTATTCTGTCTGTGTGTATTATGAAGTTCCATAAATTTGTTACAGCTTCTATGTCTGTAAACTGGCCTGGGTAGTTTTCATCCAAGTTTCTTGCAGTTTCTTAACCGTAAATGCTGCATATTTTTGAGTGTATATATTGACCCACTCTGTCATGCCGAGTTTTATATTCAGTAGGTGCTAATAGTGTGTAACTTGATACAAGATGGTCAATTGTTTCTGGATATTTATTACAGAATCTGCATTTGGGGTTAACACAATTTTTCAGTGTGTCTCCTTGGTAATTTCTAGTTAGCAAGTATTGATCCTATGTAGCAAGAATAAAATCTTTGTTTTCACCTTTTAACAATGCTCTACATTATGTTTATATAATCTTGTTTGGTACAAGTAAAAAATTGGCCATAAAGAGTTTTATCTTCCCATCGTTTCTGCATTTGGTCCATTGCATTTGCTTTTACGTTTTTAAAAAGCTTTCTGCAGCTACCGTAAGTCTATTGGGGTTTGCTTGCACTTCTCTAAAAACTTGAAGTTCCATTTTCAATTTCTTGGCTTCCTTTGTTTATGAATAAAGTTTCTTAGAATTATTATGATAAAATGGTCGATTAATTCGTTTTCTACTGCTTATCAATCCTTTGCACATTATTTAAAGCCAGAAAATATTTTTATATTACAAGATATTTTGGGGAGATATTTCGACAAATCGGGGAGCTGAGTTCGAATTCTAACTGAATTCCTTGCATTCACTTAGTTGCAAATACCCTACGGAAAGGTATTAATCCGTCTCTTTTCTCCAGTTACGGGTTAAATAATAGGACAGATTGGGTTCTAGAGCCTTGGTTAGCAACCAGTTTACTGCAGAAAGCAATGGTAACCAACTGCGGGATAATCTTCTGCCCAGTCAGTCATGTTTCTTCCGAGACATGATCGCCCAAAGCGTGTATCGCGTATAGCACTTAACTGACTGACTGAATTATGATTTAGTGATACAAGTCTTAATAATTACCCCATAGCTGGAGGGAGAAGAGATGGGTTCATACCTTTCCCCAGGGTATTTGCGTACAAGTAAATATAACAAACCCTACTGAAATTGGAACTCGGTTCCACGATTAACGATTCCAAGCCATTATCCATTACAATACCGACTCATTCAAACTAACAGCACCCGGTATTCCCAAACGGTCACCTATTTAAGTATTTACTAGCAGTATAGCCCGGCGTTGCTCAGGTATAATGAAAGCTTTAAAACTAATCCATGGTCCTGGAGCTCAGACTCTTTGGACGTTGGCACGAAAGACTAAAAAGCAATAGTTGTTTCCAGTTAAAGCAAAACCGTAGAATGAAAGAAAAATGCATGGATGTAAGTCAAATTTTGATTTCATGCTATCGATATCAAATAAGTTTTTTCGTCATAAACTGAATTTTGAAGGCTAAATAAGTCCTCTGAGTAAATGGTATCATGGCTGAGACTGAGAACTACAATTATACCTACTTAGAGCCAAACCCGAAGCAAAAACTAAAATAAAAGGTCTGAAAAAAATAGACATACTGGTAGATAAACAGACACACAAAAACATCTTGCCATATATATATATATATATATATATATATATATATATATATATATATATATTATCGATTTTCTACACTATCGTAAGAACTGCAACCTTGAAACTTCTGAATATAGTTTCTTATGTCTTTGTCTATGAGTGTAATAAATTGGATTAAAATCGGACCATTCCTTCTATAACCCGATTTTTTCGATTATCGATTTTCGATATTTATCGGGAGTACCTCGACACAAAACCTAGCTAAGAACACTCGCAGACGCTTATAGTACAACTGTGTAAATTTTCAAGAAAATCGGTTCAGACGTTTCGGAGTCTATAGGTAAAGGACACACACACACACACACAGACACCCACACATACACACAGACAGACAGACAAAGTTCCATTTATAAATAAGTTTAGATCAGCTTAACTTAGGTGATTTTACAGGAACCGATGTTTCAACCTGATAAAACCGTAAGCCCATTATTACTATTAGCCTATTCATAAGGAATAACCAGTGAAACATAAAATAAATTTAGTGCAAACCCTATATGTAGATTACATGAAAAATATGTTTAGACTGTTGACCATTCGCGCTTGGTTGTCAAATCTTGGCACCGATTAACCACAGAGATCAACACGATAAGATTTAGCAGTATATTCAGTAAAAGATATGCCAGTATTACAGTGAACCATATTCAGTAAACTGGTATGAACATCACCCCGACCACACCATAGAGTGTCATGAAATCACTATTTATTGGGTCTTTATAATTCATACTGACACACAAATCAAATCTAATAGACGAGACATTCTAAAGAAAGACAACAAACAAAATAAATGCCTTCTCAGGAACACAGTAGTGATATCAGATAAAAATATATCTGAAAAAAGCATGTCAGAATGAATAAATATAAGGGTTTGGAAATTTGAAAAAGAAAAGATGTGCCACCATAAAACTATTGTAATGCATACAATAATTAAACGCCTGTGCACGATCAAATTTAACATGATTCCAGGCGACCCTTGTTTACAAGTGATTCAAAACAGTTACCCTGTGTGGTACGGTTTATCTAGTCAGAAGAGTATTATCAATGAAAAGAAAATATAAACAGTGTATATTTTTGACTTTCACGGCACATTTTTTCTAACAGAATGTCTATATTTGTTACTTTACCCTACCCCAGATCTCGGATAATGACTCAAAAAGGAATTGCATTTGACCGAAAGCAAAACAATTTAATAATAATAATATTAACTAGCGGTACCTGTAGAATTTCCACGAAAGGATAATTATGATTTCCTGGAAAAATTTTACTTTGTCAAATTACAGATGATAGTAACGTCTTCAAAGATAAAGGTATTGGATAATAAAATAACGATAATACAGAATGTTATTTTATTAAAATATCTATAAAAGTAATGCAAGCGGCATATGCACAGACCATAACCAAAATACTGGACGCTATTTTGTGAGAGATTTTGATAGAGAAAGTGATTTTTTTATTACTGAAAAATCATGGCTCCTGTGTCCATTGTAAACAGAAAAGACCAACTGAGTAATGGCCAAGGGTGTAGAGGCCAGAAATTTCGTTATTACGTCGTGGGACACACAAACAAAATTACACACACAAAATTACTGCTACAACCATAAGCTTAAGCTGCTGCTGATACGGTAATGCTATAGGCTCTCTTCTCCTACTCTCTCACTCTTTACTACCCTTCCGTTTGGCAAAGGTGAGAGAAAGGCTGAGGGGAGTAGCGTTTAAAAAGATAGAGGGGAAGGAAAAGCTCGTGTAGAGAGTAAGTGGCGTAACGGACGAAGGAACTAAGTAACTAACTAAGGAAGGAACAAGCAGAATTATTATATGATGAGGAGGAAATGGAAGAGGAGGAGGTAGGGGAAAGGGATTTGGAGAAAGAATTTGTAGATAGGGATAGATTTATGAATGAGAGAATAAATTCTTCCACCAGGATTATTTTGTGTCAATTGCTAAAAACTGTTAAAATAGCAAAAAAATCAACATAATAGTGACGATTACCATTTTTATTCATTAATATCAGATAATGATGATGATGATGATAATGATAATAATCATGATGATGATGATGATAATGATAATAATCATGATGATGATGATGATATTAATAATTTTATGTAAAAGAACTTAATCAACAAAACAAATTGTAATGATTAAAAAACAGAGAATTTCTTGTTTGCGATTAACTGAGACCTAATCAATGGCTCGTAAAGAGTCATGTTTAGCACATTAGCAACATTCTTGGAGGTAGAGGGGAGCAAAAAGAAAGGAAAAGAGGAGGAAGCGAAAGAGAGCGTTGGAAAGGGGAAATTAAAGAGAAAAACTGAGTGGGGAGTTGCGGGATTGATAAAAAAAGCAAAGAACAAATGGGAGATTTAAATAAAAGAAAGAAAGAAAGAAAACGAAGAAAGAAATAAGAAAGAAAGAATGAAAGAAAGAAAGAAAAAAGAAAGAAAGAAAGAAAGAAAAACAATGAAATAAAGAAAACGAAGAAAGAAAGAAAAAGAAAGAAAACGAAGGAAGGAAGGAAGGAAGGAAGGAAGGAAGGAAGGAAGGAAGGAAGGAAGTGCGGGGAGGAACTAAGAAAAAAGCGAAGGATTTAAAGAAAGAAAAGAAAAGAAAAACTACTCAGTTAATAAAAAAGCGAAAATTTAATTCAAAATTCTTTTACTGAAATTAAATAGACGTGTAACGCTAAAAATTTGAAACTTAAACAATCTGGGATTGAATGTAGAATATAATTTTTAACTAAGGATTAGAATTTCTTTTTAAAACTGGAATAAAATCCTAATTAAATTTAAATAATTCATCATGAATTATCATTATTAACAATGAAATAGACAAGACATTTAAAAGTACAACAGATAAAAACAAATTATATGCTATAAATATGGCTTCATTTTGACTATAGACCAAAAATATTAGTTCAGAATATAGTACAATATATAGACCAATAGTATTAGTATAGAAATATTCTTCTTCATTATGTGCCATTTCCTTTCAGGACGTAGGCGATCATGGATTTCCACTTGCTCCATATCCCTTGTCGCTCTTAATATTTTTCCTCTTGGTATCTCTCTTCCAAACCCCGCTCCGACATCCACCTGCTCAAACCCATCAAATATGTCTTGCGCTGCTTTCCCATGTCTCTCTTTCCATCTATCTGTACTGTGAGTATTAGATTTTCTAGGCCCTCCTTCCTCATTATGTGTCCCAGGAGCCTCAGCTGTGTCTCTTTCTGATTTTAAGTATCAGTTTTCTTGTTTGAATTCTCTCATTGTTGCTCAAGTGTTCGATCCATGGCATCCTCAGTATTATTCTATAGAACCACGTTTCTGCTGCCTGAAGCCTCTCCTTCATCCTTGAGGAGATTAAGAAGAAGATGTAGACTATCAAATATGTCTTGCGCTGATTTCCCCTGTCTCTCTTTCCTTCTATCCGATCCTGTGATTCTCTAAGCTCTCCTTCCTCATTGCGTGTCCCATAAACCTCAACTGTCTCTTCCTGATGCGAAGTATGTTTCCTTTTTGTTTGCATTCTCTCTAAAACCTCGCCATTGCTCACATCTTCGATCAACGGTATCCTCAATATACTTCTGTAGAACCACGTTTCTGTTGCTTCATATTTGAGGAGATCGTCCAGCATTCGGGGACATAGAGGAGGACAGTTATCGCATTATAGACCAGTACTCTTTCCTTTTTCTCTAGCGAAATCTTTTTGTCTCTCAATATTTTGCTTAGCCTTTGAAATGCATCTTTGGCCATGCCAATCTGCCTTCGGATCTCAGTGTTGCACTTTCCATCCTGTATCAAAATGCTTCCCACGTAGTTAAATTTCTGTACTTGTTAGATTTTAATTTCCCTGACTTGTAGTTGGGGACCTCTTTTTGCTGATGACAATGCATTCGGTTTTCTTGAAGTTTATGTTTAGCCCTTTCTCGCCACTTTCTCTTGCTACTTTTTGTAGGAGGTCCTGTAGTTTCCTAATTGAGGTCCGCTTCGATTTCTCGGCATCTTATTACATAGAACTTCTTTCATTCTGACAAATAGTCAAATCAGTGAATTCAGGTGTTGTATTACCCTCTTGTTTTATTGAAAGTGTAAAGACCTTTAATTCTTCGGGGTAATTCAGGTTCCGTCGCCAATATCACTTCGTTATAAATCTCGTGGATTCCCGGTGACTATCGTAGGTTATTCTCAAAACTGGCTATCCTAGAAACTACCTGGGAATTATCAAAGAATAATCTAGATCCCTCACTGTCTGTCTATAGGTCTCATTATATTTTTGCCCTGGTAGCCATCTTGTGCGATTTACTAGGAGAGTTCATTGAGAAAGGGATGAGTACTCAACACTATCTACCTAAAAGAAAAATAATAATAAACTCAGCCGTACTAACATTAAGATTATAAACCATTCTACCGTCTGCGAATCATTCTACAACATGCACGCTCGACACCAACATCTGGAAATTAGATTTAATTTCATTAACTAAAATCTGATTTCTATATATTTACAAAGCTTAGTTTCGTCTGGCACTATGATAGATGCATAACTGAATCGTGCATTGAGTCAATTATGGGAGAGTGGTCTGCCTTGAAAATTAGCATTCAAATACTCGCTCCCAAACACTGACAATGGTGATTTTCTAAGCGCAACTTAGATGTAGAACAAGGCCGAAAGTATGGAACGCCCAGTGAGGACCAAACTCAATTCTCAATTTTAATAATTTTATCGAGACTAGTTTGCTAACCATCACACCACCTCGAGGTGGCCCCAAATACTGACAATATACGTTCTTAGGAAATATCCAACTATGAAAGGATACCGAGTTTATGTCGTTGCCATGTTTAGTGTCAGACAGTTGCGATTTGAAAAAAGTATCTTCAACTGATGTTAAGTATTTATAATGTCAGACGAAGGGACGGATAAAGTCTGTTACAGGGCAAATAAGCGCACAAGCTACACTGTTAAAAATAAGACCACCAATCAATGAACTATTAAAACAAAAACACAAATAAAGAAAACGGAAAGAAAAAAAATGAAGTTAGAGAACTGAGTTAATGAATAAATAAAATCAAAGGTTATAGCGCGTTGAAAATGGTTCCCGGCTTCGTGTGTAATTACGACAGACAGACAGACAAACAGCACAAGATTCTCAAAGGGCTCAACATTGTGGGGTCGTGAGCCGGAGACAAGAAGCCAGTGATTGGCCGATAGGGGTGATTTGCAATATGATGATCATCAAAGGAATAGTCTTAAGACCAGTGGGGCTTGAGAGGTTGTTGGGAGGGGGTAGCTTATTTAGTCGGGGAGAGAGAGAAAGGCGTCTGTTTGGACCAAACATAGTCCATGAGGGATGGGTAGTCACTGCGTGTATACGCTCACGTGTGTAACAAGGAAAAAGAGAGAGAGAAATTGAGAGGCTGAGAGCAAGACACACATACAAACATACACATATAGAGAGGAAGAAAAAAAGAGGAAGAAAGAGCGAGAGAAAAGGTGGAATAAAGAGAAGAAGAAAAAGAAGAGAAAGCACATGAGTGTATGAGAGAAAAAGAGTGGATTTATGTGTTAGAGAAAGCTTGTGTGATACAAAGAAGGTGTTTATGTTTTAGAGACAGACAGCAAGGACACTTTAACACTCCTCTCTCTCGTCCATTTCCTTGTCATCATCATCATCATCATCATCAACAACAACAATAACAACAATAACAACACACTAGTAGCAAAACAAAGGTCTTTTCAAACTTCTATGCAAACCATGGCTCTTAGCAGCAAGCCCTTCCATATCATCTGTTCATCTTATATCTAGTTTTCCTACTGTTTTTTTTTTCAATCAATTGGGCACAAATCAATTAAACTTTTGTTCCATCTGTTATATATTACTTTTGCCCTATTTCCACCGCCAGCTATATTCATAATGGCTGCAAAGAACGTTCCTGGGTGCAGCCGTCTGCTTAGGTGGCTAGCTAATCGTTGTTGTAGACGCCCGCGTATAGCCTCATTTCGGTAACTTTAACAACTACACCACTAATACTTGATTTATACTGCAGCTATGCTGATCTGACTTTAATTCTTCTTCTACGTATCTTGTCCTTTCAGGACCGTGGTGATCATGGCCTTCCACGTCTCCCTATCCTTGGTGGCTCTTAGCACGCTTTCTCCTGTAACGTCTCGCAGCCCTCGTTCTGTCATCCAGCCGCTCAGGTTCTTCAAATATGTTACCCGCTGCTTTCCTCTGCCTCTTTTTCCTTCTATCTGGCCTGTGAGTATCAGGTTCTCCAAGCCCTCCTTCCTCATTGCATGTCCCAGGAACTTCAGTTGTCTCTTCCTGATGCTCAATATTAATTTCCTTTTCGTTTCCATTCTTTCCAACACCTCATCATTGCTCACATGCTCGGTCCACGATATCCACAGCATCCTTCTGTAGAACCATATTTCAGCTGCTTCAAGTGTTCCCTTCATCTTTGTTGATGTTGTCCAACATTCATTGCCGTATTGAAGAACTGACATCACATAGCAATCCAGTACTCTACTCTTTGCTTCTAGTGAAAGTTTCCTGTGTCTTAATACTTTACTCAGCTTCTGGAACGCGTCTTTCGCCATGCTAATTCGCCTTTGGATCTCTGTGTCGCACTTTCCGTTTACAACCTTAATTACGGTTTCATAATATGACGAGATCAGTAGTTTAACAGTACACTTGAAGCCTCGGTCACGATTACTTAGGACTTCGTGCTAGCACGATGAAAGAAACATTCCGAACTGTTTACTCTACCCAATTTCACTCGCAAGGCTTAGGCCAACCAGCAGTATGGTTAACAAGTACTTCCCGTCAATGCCAGACGCTGGAATTCTCTCCTCAATCGTCAAATTTTGATTTCCTGGTATCGATATCAAATAAGTTTTTTTCGTCGTAAACTGAATTTTGAAGGCTAAATAAGTCCTCTGAGTAAATGGTATCATGGCTGAGACTAAAAACTACAATTATACCTACTTAGAGACAAACCCGAAGCAAAAACTAAAATAAAAAGGCTGAAAAAATACAGACATACAGGAAGATAAACAGACACACACGCAAACATCTTGCCTTATATATATATTATGGATTTTCTGCACTAATGTAAGAACTGCAACCTTAAAACTTCCGAATATTGTTTCTTATGTCTTTGTTTATGAGTGTATAAAATATAGAAGAGAGAGAGAGAGAGAGAGAGAGAGAGAGAGAGAGAGAGAGAATGAAAACATGATTTAGAAAAGGAAAATAGATTGTTTTAACTAAAGAATTCGAATTTATAGATTTATATAAAATGGGTGAAATTTTCTTGAAAAAATACATATGGGCTTGTGTGTGTGTAAATATAATTGGAGTTAATATGATTACTTGATGTGAAGTAGGCTAATTCCTACTTTTATTGCAATCAGAAAATATTTATATGTTGTTGTTAAAATATCTACATAAATCAACTTCAAGGAAAATAAAAATATGCTTTTTGATTGTATAAACTTTAAGTATCTTTAACATTTACTTAAACCCAAGCATCCAATTAAAAAAAGACTTTTTTTTTAAAATTTTCTCTTGGGTTTTGTAAAATAAGGAAGAATGCGGAGAGAAAAAAGATTGCTTACGTAAAATAACCAGAAAAAATAAAATACAGGAGAGGGTGAAGGCTAAGGAAAGAGAGAGAGAGAGAGAAACGAAAAACGAAAGTTTAAGAGAGAAACAGAGAGCGAATGTAAATAAAAAGAGAAAGATGAGTTTAAACATATATTAAGAGAGACAGGAAATATACAGAGAAAAGGGAGAACAGAAAGTTTAAAAGATATTGGGAAAGAGGGGGAGGAAGAAAGAGAGAGAGACTGAGAATAAAAAAAGAAAAATAAGACGAAAATATCAATATTGACTTGTCTTGACGGCTTATCAAACTTTGACAGGTTATTTAAAGAAAATAGTTTTGGACTGTAAAAATTTGGGGGCGATAATGATTTACTGATCGAATTCATAGAAATGAACCCATAGCTGGGGAAGACAAGGTGAATTCAAACATTTTTCAAGGTTGATTGCGCGTAAGTGAATATAATGAACCTGACTGAAATTGGAACTCAGCTCTACGATTTCCTCTTCCGATCCGTTATCCTTTACACTCCACGCACATTCAAACTGACAGTGCTTCACCCTTCTAGGTACTGAGCAGGCTCGACATTGCTTAACTTCTCATTTTTCTCTATTTTGGTTGGCGCATACTAAAATAACATAAAGTTTTGAGAAAGATAAAGAGAGAGAGAGAGAGAGAGAGAGAGAGAGAGAGGAGGAAAGAAGAAGATATGTAGATAAGAGAAAGAGAAAAAGAGAGGAGAAGAGAGAGTGAGTGAGTTAGTGAGTGTGTGAGAGAGAGAGTGAGAGTGAGTGATAGAAAAGGTTATGTTAAGAATATAAACGAAAGAGTGAGATAGATTTCAGCATTTAGAGAACTATTGTAAAGAAAAGAAAAGAAAAGATAGATAGATAGATAGCATAATGAGTTGATAGATAGATAGATAGATAGATAGATAGATAGATAGATAGATAGATCTGAAGAGACTGAAATAGGCAGATAATAAACAGGCTTAGATAGATAGATAGATAGATAGATAGATAGATAGATAGATAGATAGATAGATAAACACGACATATAGAAAGTGAAAGAGAGAAAGAAACAGGAGAGAAAGTGTTTGTAAGAAAGGAAAGTTCAAGTAGTAATATAATCAACCAAGGAATTGGAAAACAAACAAACAAACAAACAAAAAACACAGTAATGAATAAAAACATAGATAAAGACAAAAGAAAGAATGTTATAGAGTTATAGAAATATTGAAATGTTATAGAGTTATAGAAATATAGAGATGAAAGAAAGAGTGTGAGAAAGAAAACTTTAAGTAATAATATAAAAAAGAACGGGAAAAGAAAAAAATGTCATGAAGGTAAAATATCGACAGATAGTTAAACTAAGAAAGAAATAGGAAATTTTCTGAGAGAAAAAGAAAGTAAAAATGAATTCGAGAGAATGAGAAATAAATAAATGAGGTGGTTGGGATGTATTTCCATCGATTATCCTTTGCTTCAATGACTCACACCCGATCATCACTTTCACTTTCTTTCACATGCATTTTTCCTGTTCACTAACACCCTCTTTGCTCTCCTTTTGCCAAAGACTTTGACATTTCTATGTGCCTCACCCCATTTCAGCAAACTTCGATCCTTCCACACATCTAAGCTTTATCCGGGTTTGAATTCTTATTCTTCTCTATTTCCACCGCATCGACCCTATTTTTGTCTCAGCCCTTTCGTAGAAGGAATTTTTGCGAATTCATTAGGCAGTGTGGTGGCTGTCTCTTGGAGCAGACCCCCGTCAAGGCTGATTGAAGGTCTCTGATGGTGAAGTCGATTGAAAATGCATTCAGGCGATCGTATTTTTTTACTTCTTATTTTTCCTTTTTTTTTATGTGAATGACTTTCAATCAAATATAAAACAAAATTATCTGAAAACGGATTTAAGAGATCATATCCCGAGCGTTCATTTTTTAAAAGCGCGCACACACACACACGTGTATGCAAAGCAATGCACAAACATACACGTTTATCTTTAGGAAAAGCATGGACAAACTTGAGTTTGTTCAACTTTGAGAGACGGTGGAAGAAATAGATAGATACATATACATACAGAAAGAGAGAGAGAGAGAGAGAGAGAGAGAGAGAGAGAGAGAGAGAGAGAGGGGGGGGGGGAATATAAAAAAATGATAAACACAAGGAAATTTGTATAAAAATAAAAAGACACAAAGGAAATATGAGAAAACGAGCAGAAAATAAAATAAGAGATCGAATAAAAAAAGAAGAAACAAACATTGAAAGAGAAAATGAGAGAGAAATCGTGTGTGTGTGCGCGCTCACGCGTATATACTAGATAGATATATTTCTATCCTCATAATCACATATCCCAAGGAATTACTGAATGAAAGAAGTATGAAGCAAAAACTTTGAAGATATGGCTGATAAATAACAAGTGAAACTAGTCAGATAAACATTGTAGTGCCCGCGGAAGTATCCACGCAGGAGTCTGTTAAGTGACGGTTCTTGAAAAGAATTGTCTTAAGTGGAACTTTTCTTTCATTTTTTTTTTAATCATATCACCCCGAGCAAGGCGGTAACGCCACTGATGTGCAGGGGGCTACGTAAGAGTGAAAAGATTGGAAAAAAGAAAGCCGGAAACCACATCCTGAACAGGGAACAAGAGATGAGCCTCTACACCTGTGCAATAGACGTGGGTGGATTGTGAACCGGGCGATAGTTTAGTCTATCTACTCCAATATTACCAGTGGAATATATAAAGAATGAGAATGATTCGACACTCGAAGGAGCAAGGTTGTTCTTGACTCTAAAGTTCTTTAGAATAAAGGTAAAAAAACGGCGGCAGGTAAGAAAATATCTAAACATTGCAGCAGAGACACTTTTGAAGCCTATCAAGGTTAGAAAGTGAGGATTGAGCATCTCTGGCACGGATATGTCAGCTCTGATTTGTAAAGATAGAATTTAACAGAAATAATTAGGTACTTTCCGTGGCGGTACAAGAGAATAACTATTATCCAGCGTTTTTAAACACACAAACACACAAACACACAGAGATACAGAGAGAGATAGACAGAGAAAGACAGAGAGAAAGAGACAGACAGACAGACAGAAGGAAAGACAGAGATAGATAGATAGTTAGAGAGAGAGAGAGAGAGAGAGAGAGAGAGAGTATAAACCTCTATCAGTCAGTTTAGTGCCATAAGTGATACACGCTTGGGCGATCATGTCTCGAATGAGAGATGACTGACTAGGCAGAAGATTATCCCGCAGTAGGTTGCCATTACTTTCAGCGGTAGACTGGTTGCGAATCAAGGCTATAGAACCCAATGTGTCCTGTTATTTGACCCATAACTGGAGGGAAGAGACGGATTAATACCTTTCCCAAGGTATTGCAATATATTTCTATAAAAGTTTATTTTTATACTTTCATAGTGTTTTGACTACACTTTAGGGGTTAACTATTTGCCCATAGCTGGGACCCTAACAGGTGCTACCACTCTGGGTCAGAGTGGACCTGGAAACAACACCAATTAAGAGGTGGTTCCATGCTCCTCACAACCTCCCAATTGGAGGTTTTGCTGCCGAATGCAGTTTATCGTCATACCAAGGACTATATATATATATATATATATATATATATATATATATATATATATATATATATATATGTACTGTTTATAATCAAACAGTATTATATATTTATTTCTACCAGCCTGATTATTTACGATAAATTTTTGTTATGAAAATGTGTGTAACTCGGCAGGATTCGAACCTGCGACCCCTATTCACATAGGAGAAGCTACCATGTGATCTAGTGCCTTGAAATAAATATATAATACTGTTTGATTATAAACAGAATATCTACTTAAATACTAGTATCGATCAAAAATTATATTCAAACAAATCATTTCAAATTGTCGGTTGTTTATAATCAAGTTTCGTTAATCTTCGTTAATTTCCGTAACATGTTTACATTTGTTGACATTACAATACATTTCAGAGCAGATATGGTTATTACGATGAATTCGAAAATTGTGTTATAAGCTTAATTTGACTTCATTTAGACTGATCGTCATTTGTGTTCGAGAGGTCTAAGACGCGCCAGATCACATGGGGGCTTCCCCCTAAGTGGATAGAGGTCGCAGGTTCGAATCATTTCCGTAACAAAAATTTATCGTAAAAAATCAGGCGAGTAGAATATATATATATATATATATATATATATATATATGAAGTGGAAAGACTATATTGTATCCATTGCTAGGTCAGTTGCTAAGAAAGCTGGTTCACATTGTCGTGATAAACCATTTTTTCTTGTCAGAATCTTACATATCTATAAGTCTAGCATTCGTAGATGCTAAAAATATTTGCTTTCACACGTGATCCGGTGCTCCTACTATACATCTAGAGCGCCTTGATAAAATTCAACATTTTATTGGTCCTGATCTGGCCTCTCGGCTCCAGTCACTTTCCTACCGCCGTAAAGTTAATTCTCTGTTGTTTTTTTTATTTTCATGGTAATTGTTTGATTAAACCCTTCGCTATGATAACTAAACTATTTGAATTTAAGCGCAGTACTAGACTGGCGACGAATTCTCATCAATTTACAATTAAGTTAGCTAGAGGTAACCGTAACTTCTATGCTAACACTTTCTTTTCTCACATTTCTCACTTGTGTAAGTCTCTTCCGTCTCTACGCTTCCCAGCCAACTTTAATCTATATACCTATTTTTCTGAGTCCGATCGTCAATGTTTCTCTGTTGTGTCCAGGTGCTCAGCAAAAGTTGTCTTCAGCCATGATAAACTGTTCTACTCTGGATGAAGATCCACATTTTAAACGTCTCTTGGGATCTAGTTCACACCAGACCACAAGAGAAACTAATACCCATTGCTAAAAATGGCGGAATAATTATTTTCTCGTTCTTTGCTCCTGAAAATACCAGACTCTACCTGTCATACTGTTATCTTTACAAATATTAGATTAGAAACCAAATGGAGCGTTACTGCCGTATCTGGGCTGGATTTGCTTAATCCCTAATCTCCAAACTTGATAACATCCATAACTTTTTATCCGGTCTTGCCGGGGAAAATGTATTTTTCACTCTGGATACCATTTCCAAGAGACGCAATGACACAAACCCGTCTCTACTCCATCGCTATTTCCACAGCAAATGTTCCGATGAACTCCAATCTCTAGTTCGTTCAGTCAAAACTTTACAGCTAAGATATGACATGTCACTTCCACAAACTCCTCATTCTTTCAATTTTTCAAATTTAAGTTCCACTCAAAGAACGTTTCCTTAAGAATTGACCTTTTCTGGAACAGACTCCCACATGGGAGGTTCCCTAAACACTTCAATCTTCATTCGTTCAAGCTAGTGACATCTTTCCTCCTTATCCTCATATCTTAACTTCCTATCACTTTTTCCATTCATATTCCACACTTGATTCAATATTAACCTTTTTACTCTACTTACCCTGAGAAGCTCTCGAATTTTGTATCGTGTAAATTTTAATACAACAAAACTTTGTAAGTTTTTGTAAAGAAAAATTTGTTTAGTTCTGGTAAGAAAATGGAGATTTTAGAAGGAATAGTTTGATAAAATACATTCACTTTGAGATGAACATACAAACCATACATGCTTCTGATACAACACCAACATCTTGTTTCAAGAAACAATCAGGAAGAAAGTGAAAATCAAAGAAACAACTTTATCTTTTCCAATGTTTTCATTATGAATCAAACTAGGTGCATGATTAAAGATCTTTCGATATATTTGGCAAGAATTGATGTCAACCAAAATTCAAATAGTCAAATTTCGCGATCACTTTTCTTGTTCTTATCAAATAAAATTTGAAGTCAATTTAAAAATTATTTTGTCACTTCCGTTAAAAGCAAGCAAAACAATTAGTGTCTATTTCTGGCCGAAAGGCTTGATGTAAAAGTAAAGAGCAAATATCAATTTCCGTGAATTTGAGTATCGATTTCCATCCAGTGTAAACCGCCCTATTCCCCACTCTCTCCGTGAATCAAATGGCAAGCATCAACTAGCAATAACTGCAATAAATGAGACAACAGCGTAAAGGACAGTGAATCGCAGTGTTACCCTCGACAAAATAGATAATAAAAAGAAATTGCTTAAAAAATACAATAATTGAAAAAAAAAAAAGCAGCAAAGAAACAATAATGAACATGATGTTAATGCATTTTCTCCTCATTTCTTTTTTTTCTTATCCTTGTTTTATTTATTGTAGAAAAAACAACAAAAGTTTCGGCTTCTTTTGATCTCATTTGAAACGAAACAGATTATTTGTCAACATTTTATTTTAAAAGAGAAAATTAGCCTTATTCATTATTTTGGGACCCATTCACTTCTTTTAAAAAATAAAATACAAATGAACGGTAAATTTAAAAAAAGAAAAAAATTAATAAATAAAAAGCTTTTATATGTTAAAAAACGACTTTCCCTTTTATTTTTCACTATTTCTTTTAGATAAAAAAATTCAATTTACCCAAATTCGTTGTGATTTGTCGCCTCTCTTTGTATAATTTTATTAAAAATATGCCCCCAAAAAAGAAAGAAATAAAATTTGCTCAAAGTAATAAAGAAAATATGCCCAAAAAAGAAAGATAAAAAGAACGAAAATATTCCGAAAGAAAAAAAGAAAGTAAGCTCAAAGAAAGAAAGAAAATAAGCCCAAAGAAAGAAATAAAGAATCTATTATCTCACCCGATTCTATATTTTGCATGCTTATTGCAAATATTTCTTAAGTATTCGCTTTTTGTTATTTAACACATTATTAACACAATCTTTTATCGTATTTTTCAGCCCATAAGATGCGAAAGGCATTTGTTTCATTGCCAATTATCTCGATAGCCCTCGTATTCAGTTTCAACCACTGGGGCTTGACCTCAAGTTTTCACTCCGCCGAATCTGGCATAAACCAATATTACTAAAGCGCTCAGTGAGAAACCTCTCAAGTGTTGTCTGTCTTCGAATTAAACTTGCGTATTATACAATGATGAACATGCATGTAGTGTAGCGTTTTATCAGCGGTGAATGTGGAATCAGAGCACAGAATCCAAATTCGAATTCATTGCACTCACGTTCTCACAATTAACCTTAGTAAAGGCATAAATTTATCTTTTCTCTCTTAGCTATGGGTTAAATAGAAGTGCAAATTAGGCTCCCTATCCAAGGTTGGCAACCAGTATAGAAGAAAGACAACTCTGAATTCAAAACTCGTCGACAACTCCATCCCGTAAAACGCCTACTTGTCACGAAAGATATATATATATATATATATTAATCATGTCACCCCGAGCAAGGCGGTAACGCCAATGATGCACAGGGGGCTACGTAAGAGTGAAAAGATTTGGAAAAGAGAAAGCCGGAAACCACATCCTAAACAGGGAACAAAGGATGAGCCTCTACACCTGTTCAATAGACTTGGGTGAAGTGTGAACCGGGCGATAGTTTAGTCTATCTACTCCAATATATATGATGAAAGTGTGGTGAGGGCGGGGTTCTATAACCCATACAGAAGTTTAGGGAAGTTAAAAAGATTGTGCATTAATACCTGTTTAATTGACAAAACATCAAAGACCGTATTCGATAAGTAAATACATCAAAGACCATACCAGGTAAGCAAATACACCAAAGATCATACTACGTATGTAAATATATTCTGATAAAAAATATTACAATAAAATTTCGAGATGTAATAATCATGCTATAACACTCCTACCAGTGCACTGTCTGTGCGTGAGTTGCAATATGGGAACTTAATGCATACTGCGGCAAGGTTCACTTAGAGCCATTTTTGAGATTCAGTCAGTTAAGTGCCATACGTGATACACGCTTGGGCGATCATGTCTCGAAAGAGACATGACTGACTGGGCAGAATATTTTTTATCATGTTCTTTAAACTATAGCTGAAGGTAGAAGAGACAGATTGTATTAATAAGTAGTAATTAGTGGGGGATCAGTTTTCTGTTGTTTTTAAGTAATAAATAGATCCCCCACTTTTTGCCCAGCAGAAGCTTTACTTTTTTTTTTACTTTATTTCCAACTATTATCTTCATTCAGTCAGTTAAGTGCCATACGTGATACACGCTTGGGCGATCATGTCTCGAAAGAGACATGACTGACTGGGCAGAAGATTATCCCGCAGTAGGTTGCCATTGCTTTCTGTAGTAGACTGGTTGCCGACCAAGGCTATAGAACCCAATCTGTCCTGCTATTTAACCCATAACTGGAAGGAAGAGAAGGATTAATACCTTTCCCAAGGGTATTTGCGCGTAAGTGAATACAATGAATTCAACTGGAATTCGAACTCAGCTCCCCGGTTTCTCGTTCAGAGCCGATATCCACTGTACCACAACGCACATCCTTTTTGAGATTAACAGTGCTAAATTTGACGCGTCGGTGGGTCTTCGATGCTGTCTGTTGTGATGAAAGGTACCACCACTCGTTGGTTATGTTCTCGTCAGTCCCGTAGTAGAGACGATCGCCAAGATCGATTAATTGTAATATCTTTAGTGGCAGGCCTCTCGACGTCCACGGCATACACCAGAACAAATGTGTTCACAAGAGTGTCAGCACAGTCCGTATGGGAACGTTTACTTTCAGAAAAACTAGAGACGTATATGTCTCTAGTCAGAGTTCACTTACAGATCAGTTGTTAAAATGGATTTGAGCGAATGAAATCTGTGGGCCTTATTGCATTTTATTGATTCGAGTGACAGAATCACAAACAATGAATTGTACCAAATAATAGAAGCATTATCACTTGATAACATTCAAAAGCAGCAACGACTAAAATAGATATCACGTAACTTGAAGAGAAAACAATGACATGATCAAGATGCTGCATTCCGTACTACGCCAAACAAAAGATTAGGAAGGAAACTCCCATCAGTAGAGGACAAAACAATAACAGCTACTGGACTTGAGAAAGCTATTTTCATGAATAATTGTTTTAGGAGAAAGATTTTATAAATTTTAACCAAAAGTAACAATGATCAATGAATGCCGAATGGAAATGGCTATATCACCATTACCATTACACGACATCACCTCAATAAACGTTACCAGTTGTATTGTGAAGAGTTCTAGTGGAAGATCGAATGTCAGCTTAGTGTTTAGTTATGGGAGCAGCTATTGAAAGTCGTTTGTATGCGAGGTAGATCTGGGGAGCGATGTAATATAGACTGGATTCGCCCACGACACACAGGCATAATCCATGGCACTATAGTTCTCATGAGTTACAAAACTCAGTTGCATTTTCTGTTTGTAGATGGAACACTGAACAACGCAATGTACGCCAAGAGAATCGTTCCACAATTTAAGCTGACATTCCTGCAATATGAAATCGATATACTATTCCAGCAGCGTAATTCCAGCATAGTGCCCATATTACTCCAGTTATTGTACAAGATAACCGACAACTTCCCTGCCCGGCATGATTGCTAAGCCTTTCCCTTATTTGACATGAATAGAAAATAATAAGACGACGTTTGACACTCCGCTAGATTACCTGCTTGGCGTGTGGCATTAACAAGCGAAAGTCGGAAAAATGACAGTCATCATCTTTGTGATCATATACCTGTGAAAGTGGGATGTGCGTTGTGGTGCATTGGATATCGGCTCGGAAGGAGAAATCAGAGAGCCGAGTTCGAATTCCAGTTGAATTCAATGCATTCACTTACGCGCAAATACCTTTGGGAAAGGTATTAATCCATCTCTTCCCTCCAGTTTTGGCTTAAATAACAGGACAGATTGGGTTCTATAGCCTTTGCTGGCAACCAGTCTACCGCAGAAAGTAATGGTAACCTACTGCGGGATAATCTTCTGCCCAGTCAGTCATGCCTCTTTCGAGACATAATCGCCCAAGTGTGGTTCACGTATGGCACTTAACTGACTGACTGACCTTTGAAAGTACAGACTTTTGTTCACGGCTAGTGAGGATATACAGTGCATTTATATGGCGTGCTGATGATACACCTTTTATTTTGGAACCTCTGCATATTTTCATTTATCTATATATTTGAGCGTTTACAGTAACCCAACTATATTGAATGTAGATTTAATCTTGAATAAATTGAATCACAAAATTAAGGGTTTTAGAATTTCATTTTCCTACAGTGTATATGATACGTGCAAAAAGTCAATCTGTAAAGTCAAATTTGGTAAAACAAACAATGAAAATCAATGATATGAAACAAAAGGTTTATTAGTCATTTTGCGATTTTTTTAAAATGATTTAAAAAAAATAATAATACAAACTGATTCTCTCTGCTTTTCATAAAATATTTTGTTATTTGTATCGATCGAAAAAGGACATCGGAGCTTTTGAGATCGATTGATTCTTTAGAGTTCTCAATTTTCAATAAAAAATCACATGATAAGAATATAATTTAAATACGACACACACACACACACACACACACACACACACACACACACACACACATATATGTATCGTTGGAGTGATTCGTTGTATTTTTTAAAAGTGTAATGTGAGTGATTAACTGATTTGTTTTTTACAGCTTATCAACCTTTTTGAGCCGAAACATTTTTGTATTGTAAGAATTTTGGGGAGATAATTATGATTTTCTTATACAAATGTTACTATTTAATCCATAACTAGGAAGGGGAGAAAAGGTGGATTCATACCTTTCCCAAGTGTATATGCAAGAAAGTGAATATAACGAACCTGACTGAAATTCGAACTGTGTTCCCCGATTTCTCATTCATGGCCTTTATCCATTACAACACCCGCACATCCAAGAATACAGGGCCAATTCCCAAACAGTCACCTTATGGCACAGACCAGGTTCAACGTTGCTTAACTTCGGCGATCAGACGAAATTCTGTTGAATGACCATCCTGATTCAAGTTAAATATCTTTCGAAAGCGAGTAGAAAGGACTAAACATAAACTACAAAAAGACTGAATGCATGGTCATCAGCAAATAGTAGTCCAAAATGTCAATTACAGGTAGGGGATACTAAAATCAAGCAGGCACAGAAATTTAAATACCTGGGAAGTTTTGTAACAGAGGATGAAAAGTGCAACTCTGAGGTCCGAAGACGTATTGGGAAGCATTCTAAAAAACTAAGCAGAGTATTGAGAAATAGGAAAATTTTGTTGGACACAAAGAAAAGAGTACCGAACTGTTACATGATATTTGATCTCGTGTATGGCAGCGAATGCTGGAGAATCTTCTCAAAGATGAAGGAGAGACTCGAATAACAAAAATGTGATTCTACAGAAGGACACTGAGCATACCATGAACATGTGAGGTTTCGGTGAGAATAGAAGCAAAACGGAAACTTATACTTAACATCAAGAAGAAGCAGTTAACATTTCTAGGATACGTAATGAGGAAGGGGGGCTTGGAGAATCTGATCCTCACAGGATGGATAGAGAGAAAGAGGGAAAACCGTAAATGACATACTTGATGAGCTTGAACAAATGGATAGCAGAGCAATATTTGGGAGAAATAACAAGGCAAAATTTATTAAGCGCTACAAGGGTTAGGAAGATGTGGAAGGCTATGATCGCCTACGTCCTGAAAAGATACGGCGCTCAAAAGAAGAAGAAAGACAATGTAAAGGTCTAATGCGATAGTAACCTTTACTGAAGTAGCAATCACAAAATGGAAGTTGGTAAAACTGGTTTGTTTGCAAATAAATTCGTTTTTTAAAAACTAACTGAAAAGGTCAACACTTTGTGTTTATTTTACTTGCGAAAAAGAAAGATTACAGATGAATGAAGATTCTGAAAATTTGTAAAAGTAAAAGATATAAAGATTAAATAACAAACCATATTAAATATCAATCTTTTGTTTGTTCATCGAAATATTGAATGGCCACGATTATTTTTCGTTGATCAATTATGTTAAAATATTTTGATGGACAACAGTTTTTGAATACACACACAAACATGTATATCTAAATGCATAGTTACGTCAATATATTCCAAATAAATTGATTCTAATGCCGTTGCAATCCTTACCAAGACCAAAGCCATTATTACTACAACTAAAGGACCATCACTGTTGCTATTTATACAGTAATAACACTTATAAAAACAGATACCTTATCAAAAATTCGAATGAAAAAAAAAAAGTAGAAACGAGGCCAGGCTAAATATGAATATTCATGAATTTTCCCATCGTTCCCTTTTCTTTGTTTGCTTACTACATCACCTCTCTCTTCCTTTCGCTCTCACTCACTCACCCCTTCTCCTTTTCTTTTACTTGGTTTGTTGTCTGCTGAACTCATGTAAAAACTTGTCTTCAGTCTGTGTGATGTTTCTCTGATTACAGACAGCCAAAGGTGACGCCTCATCCGACTGGACCTTCAAATTAAGGACTCTTGAAAACGTCTCTTCTCGCTTTTAAAGCCACTTTTAACGACTTAAATAAAAATCATTCAAACAAACACTCGATAAATAAACAAGTTGGAATGTTTAAGCATAAGAGTGACGAGGAAGATCACTCAGACAAAATGGTATTTTTTGTTAGTTGAGGAACCGTTTGTCTGTGCATATGTGTGTGAGTATGTGTGTGAGTGAGCATGCGTGTGTGCGCGTATAGATAGATTGAGAGAGAGAGAGAGAGAGAGAGTGAGAGAGAGAGGTGAATGGATAGAGATAGAGAAAGAGTAAGATGTGAGCTTGTTGTGAGATAGATATAAAGAATTTTTAGAGATAGATAAATAAGAACTGAGTAAGATGAATTCGTATACACATGGATATATGTAACTGTGCAGATAGATAGATAGATAGATAGATAGATAGATAGATAGATAGATAGATAGATAGATAGATAGATAGATAGATCTGAAGAGACTGAAATAGGCAGATAATAAACAGGCTGAGATAGATAGATAGATAGATAGATAGATAGATAGATAGATAGATAGATAGATAGATCTGAAGAGACTGAAATAGGCAGCTAATAAACAGGCTGAGATAGATAGATAGATAGATAGATAGATAGATAGATAGATAGATAGATAGATAGATCTGAAGAGACTGAAATAGGCAGATAATAAACAGGCTGAGATAGATAGATAGATAGATAGATAGATAGATAGATAGATAGATAGATAGATAGATAGATCTGAAGAGACTGAAATAGGCAGAAAATAAACAGGCTGAGATAGATAGATAGATAGATAGATAGATAGATAGATCTGAAGAGACTGAAATAGGCAGATAATAAACAGGCTGAGATAGATAGATAGATAGATAGATAGATAGATAGATAGATAGATAGATAGATAGATAGATAGATCTGAAGAGACTGAAATAGGCAGATAATAAACAGGCTGAGATAGATAGATAGATAGATAGATAGATAGATAGATAGATAGATAGATAGATAGATAGATAATGATTTTCTGAGCGAAGCTTAGATGTGGCACAAAGGTGAAACTATAGGCCATCAGTAAGGATCAAATTCACTACTCAGTTGTCATGAATCTAGTGAACTTGCTAACCATTACACCACATCAAGTTGCCCAGAAAGAAAGAAAGAAAGAAAGAAAGAAAGAAAGAAAGAAAGAAACGGGTGGGAAAATTCAATATCAATAAAAGATGAATGATACAAAAAAAGTTAGAAAAAAATAATTTAGAATTTAGAACGATGCTGTAAAAGATGTAATAAGAATTGAATGAAATCGATTACTATTGGAATATATAATATTATTTATTTAAATAGTATTTACAGATCCAAAATCCTTTTCTCTTGAATAATCTTTATCTTTAATTTCTCGTTTTCTTTTATTTCTCCTTTTGCTTTCTCCTTTCTTCAATCTGTCCTCGAATTTTTAACTTTAAAATTTTTTGATTTTGTCAAATTTTTGATAATTTTTATATTTTGGTAAAATGTATTTAACAATTACGAGGAATTCTTCAAAACAGAATACTTTCCTCTCAGAAGAACATCCATACAAAGAGGGAGAAAGAGTTAGACGTGGCAAGGAGAGAGAGAGAGAGAGAGAGAGAGAGAGAGAGAGAGAGAGAGAGAGAGAGAGAAGGGGAGAAAATATAAAAATATAAAAATATAAAACAAAAAAAAAGAAAAAAGAAAAACCAGTATTATCTTTTTCGGGAATTTATAAAAGATGAAAGACTAATACCTATTTAATGAAAGAGTCTTTGATACCATTTTTGTATCATATCATTGTTTTTCATTGTTAGTTTGTTTTACCAAACGTGTCAGCGAACAAATTTGTAGATTCAAAGGCCGAATATTTATCGACATTCTATGAATAAAAAATAAAAATAGAATTCGTGTGTGTGTGTATGTGTGCGTGTGTTTATGTCATTTATTTTTCTTTAATTTCGTTTCGGTTTTCTTGTTTTCCCTTTTGCTTAAAATGGATATTGTATGGGTGATTGTAGCCATGGCCATTTCGCATGCACTGCTTCATTTGCCAGGTTATATTTACTTAAGGGTTATTTATAGCCATTCATTGCCACTGTTCGCTTGAAATAACTACACCAAAAGAACTTAAACCCCCGACAATTAAATTACGTCATTCTTAAAGTTATTTTGTACTTGAAAGCTAGGTTCGACGGTATAGATATTTTAACTTCGTTCAAAGAAAACCGTTTAATCAGGACAAATATAAGTCGTTTTTCTTCGATGGTCCGTACGTGTTTTTCATTAGGAATGCGAAATACAAAAGTGGTTCAATAAGTCTGTAGTCTGAAATGCAAATATTAACTGAATTTTGTTCAGAAACTTTCACTGTATAATGTTTAATCAGTGTCATTAATCATCACTATTGAATTAATTGTTCGAAAAAGAGAAATGATTATGGTAAAATATATTTTATCAGACTATTATCAGAATAATATATACATCGATGTACATATATCGAAAACACAAGAATTCTATATAAATCACAATATCAGAAAGATCTTACTATTCAAGAGGTCAGTCAGTTAGTTAAGTGCCATACGTGATAAACGCTTCGGCGATCATGTCTCAAAAGAGACATGACTGACTGGGCAGAAGATTTTCCCGCAGTAGGTTGCCATTGCTTTCTGCGGTAGACTGGTTGCCGGCCAAGGCTATAGAACCCAATTTGACCTGTTATTTAACCAATAACTTGAGGGAAGTGACGGATTAATACCTTTCTTCAGGGTATTAGCGCGTAAGTGAATGCAGGACATTCAACTGGAATTCGAACTCGGCTCCTCGATTTCTATTTCCGAGTCAATATCCACTGCACCACAAATCACTATATCTAAAAGATTTCTCTCCTATCATCATCCTTACATTATTTAATAGTGGAAACTTTTTATTGAATACGGACCACATCTTAACATTTTTTGTTTGAACATTATTTCTAAACCATCAATTGATCTTAGACCTCTCGACCACGAATAACCAACAGTCTAAACAAAGTCAAATCAAGCCTATATTACACAATTCTCGATTCACGCAAATAACCATATCTGCACTGATATATATATATATATATATATATATATATATATAATTATAAATATCAATATATATATATATATATATATATAAATATGTAATTTGTTATATATATTATATTGTTTACATATTATATATGCGTGATACTTATTTAAAAGCGCTCAATATCAGTGATAGAGCAAACATATTCATATAGATAGGTGTGAGTTTGTAATTCTGGGTTTCACGCTTTTGCGATCGTCAGACAAACTCTAATCCAGGGTTACAAACTCACACCTATCTATATGAATATATATATATATATATATATATATATATATATATATATATATATATATATATATAGCATAACTTAAAAGTAATGCTATATTTATGGCAAAATTGCTTAATATCAGAAACGGAGTGTCTGTATCGCTGACCAGCAAGTATGAATATTCTAGACCAAATACAGACATCAATATTGCGTTGAAGGATAAAACAGATTACGGACCACGGGGTTTCTTTCAGACGACCGGATTCTTGAGGACCCCAAAAAGACTGCGTGGAAATTGTCAATATTAATTCAACATTGTACGCACCAGACGAAAAAAAATTATTTTCGTGTTACTTTGTTCTACTCAACTGTACTTGGTAATCCAGAAAGTAAACCAAACGAAACTTATACTAAACTTGATCGCGAGCCGCTAAACTTCGAGTATTTATGTTTTTCAAGACAAAAGAATCATGAGTGATTCGAGTGAGTGAGTACGATGTTAAAGTTTTTGTTAATCACTTTCAGTTATTTACTATTTTCGTTTTACTGTGTGAGTAAGAAACTAAAGTTTTGTTGTTATTCAAAGAAACGAAAAGTTTTCATTTAAATTTAATTTGTATTCCGGTATCTTAAAAAAAGCGCGTATAAGTATGGATGAAATCCACCATTCTCGATTTTCTTAAATACCAACTTGAACAACAAAACTAACGGGAGCTTAAATGGTGAGGAAAAGTAACTTGAATTTCAAAAGCAAGCTGAGAAAGAACGGCTTGAATTTAAAAAAACAAACTGAAGTCAAACATTAGAAATTCGAAGAAATTCTACTTCAAACACAAGAGCAAAGAAACTCGCTTAAACTGGCAAACTGGAGCAAATTAGTGAAAACGAAAATGCGATCTCACAAAACACGATCTGGGGCGCAATAGACATTTTTACATATTCTACGGACGAAGATATAACCTTTGCCTCCTATTTTAAAAGATTCGAGGATTTATACGCCACAGATTGCATAAATTGGCCGGACTTTAAGAAAGTTCGCCTTCTTTTCCGAAAACTGGGTACCGCAGAACCTACTAAATTTGTGTATTATATTTTATACCGTAAAACAAGTGAATTGACATTCACTGAAGCAGTTAAACTTGTTACAGAAATTTTTAGTCATAAAACTTCAATCTTTCATAAGAGTTGTAATTGTATAAATTTAACCAGAAAACCTTGTGTCTATGTGATGAAAAAGTCAAACGAGATACAGGTTTGTGCCGATTTCTCGACGAAGCTTAATGCAGCACTCAAAATCTATCACTATGCTTTACCTAGACCGGATGAAATTTTCGTGAAACTAAATGGAGATTTTTTTCAAAAATCAACCTCAGTGACGCGTATCTTCAAATACCGGTGGAGGTAGAATGTTTTAAGTTGCTGTGTATCAGCACCCACCGTGGCTTGTACAAGTCCGAACGCCTACCGTTCGGATTAAAGGTTGCGTCGGTAATTTTCCAACAAGTGATGGATAACGAGCTGAGCGACTTTGACTTCGCGGTTGCCTATTTGGACGACATATTAATGATCACTCAAAATGTAGAACAGCACAAGGAACATGTGCATAAAGTCTTCGAAAGAATTCAGGAGTAGGAGTGCAAATTAAAAGAATCCAAATACAACTTCTTTATGGAAAAAATTAAATAGGATACATAATCGATAAAGAGGGCATAAGACCAGATCCAGAAATGGTTACAGCAATCAAGGACATACCTTTTAAAGTTTTTTAGAATTGGCAAATTATTATCAGGCGTTTATACCGAGTATGCACAGCTTACGTGCTCCAATAAACGAACTTTTAAAAAAAGACAAGAACTGGGAATGGACACGTCAATACCAAGAAGCATTCGAAAAAAAGAAAGAAAATGTTAACGTCGGATTTTTTTCTCACTCACTATAACCAAGACTTGGATATTATAGTTGCCAGCGACGCCAGCTCGTATGGCGTTGGATCATGTATTATGCACAAGATGCCAGATGGATCTCACAAAGCAATTATCTATCTATCTATCTATCTATCTATCTATCTATCTATCTATCTATCTATCTATCTATCTGCTGACAACAGTCTTTCTGAAGAAAAGAAATAATTGATGTCATGTATGATACTTTTGATATACCAATACCACAAGCGGCCTCGGAAGAGCGCCGTGTAAAAAGAAAAAAAAGAAACGACGGATTTTCTCGTCGAGAATCCAGAAAGAAAAAATTAAAAACTCCTGCGGAGTTAATATTTAGGATGGGGGTGTTATGGTGACTTACCCATATGACACATTGAACTCTTCCGTACTATATATAAGTAGCAGTTCTACTTGTGTGTGTGTGTGTGTGTGTGTGTGTGTGTGTGAGAGAGAGAGAGAGAGAGAGAGAGAGAGAGAGAGAGAGAGAGAGGAATCTATTCCATCATAAACCTGACAGCCTTGCCTTGTTAATAATCGTTCATTGATATATGCCAGTACTACTCTTTTTGCAATATATTTGTTTAACACTATTCCGTCCTTGTGTCTTTATTTCTGGCTCCAACGGACCCACTATAACATGGCGACGAGGTCACAACATGTTTGAAGAAAAAAGAAACGTTAGAGAATCAGTTGATATAAAACGCCTGAATATACCAAAAGTTTGAACCAAGGTTGCGTAATCAGCTGACTTCTAAATGAAAATATAAACCAACTAGCAGTATAGCCCGGCGTTGCTCGGGTGTAATGAAATCTTTAAAACTAATCTATGGTCTGCCTAAAGAATATTTGTGTGAAGTTTGGTGAGAATCGGATAAAAATTGTGGATTTGTATAAAGGACATACAGGCAGATAAACAGACACACACACAAATATCTTGCCTTTTATATATATATATATATATATATATATATATATATATATATTATCGATTTTCTGCACTATTGTAAGAACTGCAACCTTGAAACTTCTGAATATCGTTTCTTATGTCTTTGTCTATGAATGTATCAAATTTGATTAAAATCGGACCATTCCTTCTATAACCCGATTTTTTCGATTATCGATTTTCGATATTTATCGGCGGTACCTATCTAAGAACACTCGCAGACACTTATAGTACAACTGTGTAAATTTTCAAGAAAATCGGTTCAGCCGTTTCGGAGTCTATAGGTAACGGATACACACACACACACACACACACACACACACACACACACACACACAAAGTTTCATTTATAAATAAGTTTAGATATACATATATGTTTGTGTGTGAGTGTGTGTGTATGTACAAAATGCATATTTAGGCAGCATCTTCATTGAAGCAGGTTTCATTGAATAATATAGGCGTATGTCTATTTATTTTATAATAATCCTTTCTTGTCCTTTAATTATTTTCTTGATGTAAGTTGAAAATGATCACGGAAGGTGCCGCCACTATTGTTAATCGAAGTACTTTCGATATCCTACGAGACGCGCTCTGTTATATTAATTTAAAATTAACTTTTGTAGCTATGATTTTTTTGTAAACAAACGTCCATCTCTGATTACCCCCTTACATAGGGGATGCTTGTTTACAAATCGTAGTTACAAATGTTAATTCTAAAATGATTATAACAGAGCGCGTTCCTTGATGAATTTCAGCTCAACATTAGAGAACTAAAAAGTATTATTATAAAAAGAAAATGAACATAATAATATGTCTCTATTATTCAATGAAACATGCTTGAATATATATATATATATATATATATAATGTTACTTAAAAGTGATCATGTGAGTTGAAAAGAGATACAGTCATAAAAATAAAACTATTCATTACAAAATGTGCTTCTATCTGTTTGCCAGCATTTTCCGGGGGAATTTAGAATTTTGTCCAATTTAAAGTCATCCCCGTTCAACGCACACCTGGAATATACAATGATGTCATACGCGATGATCTTACTGGATAAGGAAGTGGCAAACATAAGATACTAGATTAGCAACTAGGTCCCACCCTTTGACAGTTAAACAGATAAGATGTAACCATAAATTCTACTCCAGCAGCTTCTTTTCTCGCGCTTCCCGCCTGTGGAACTCCCTTCCACAAGTCTGCTTTCCCGACAGCTACAATCTCCAGGTGTTTAAATGTAGGGTCAATAGACACCTCCTATCACCCTAACTCCCAATTATTCTCAGAACACTCTCATCTACCCAACCCTCATTCTCGGTATCCTTACCCGCCTATCACCCACCCTCTGACATTTCCTATATTTAATCATCCTTTCTCCACTCTATGTAGCCCCCTGCGCAGTAGTGGCAGTGACATGCCTTGCACGGGGTGAAACGCTTATAAAACACACACACACACACACACACACACACACACACACACACACACACATAGAATGGATTTATTTATAATCCGACATTTTATTCCTTGAAACGTTATGAAAATGTACACTTAAAAAAAAAAAAGGACGCCGTCTATTTAAATAATAAATAGTGCCCAGTATAATAATGTTTGAATTAAAGCGTGTGTGCGTATGTACGCGCATGTCAGTCAGTTAAGTGCCATACGTGATACACGCTTGGGCGATCATGTCTCGAAAGAGACATGAATGAATGGGCAGAAGATTATCCCGCAGTAGGTTGCCATTACTTTCTGCGGTAGACTGGTTGCCGACCAAGGCTATAGAACCCAATCTGTCCTGTTATTTAACCCATAACTGGAAGGAAGAGACAGATTAATACCTTTCCCAAGAGTATTTGCTCGTAAGTGAATGCAATGGATTCAACTGGAATTCGAACTCGGCTCCCAAACTTCTCGTTCCGAGCCGATATCCAATGCACCACGTACCTTTAAAAAAAGCTATGTGGAGAGAGTAGGGCTCGATATCAGAGCATTTACATGTCCAGACAGTCTGGACATAGGAATCAACAATGCATGGTAACTGCTAATTTCACACCTCAATGCTATATTCAGACCTTGTGTGTGTGTGTGTGTGTGTGTGTGCGTGCGTGTGTGTGTGTGTGTGTGTGTGTGTGTGTGTGTGTGTGTGTGTGTGTGTAAAAGTCTGAATATCTCACATATCTCGGAATATATTATATATATCTATATATATATTCCGAGATATGTGAGATATTCAGACTTATATATATATATATATATATATATATATATTCCGAGGTATGTAGAGATATTCAGACTTAGATAGATAGATAGATAGATAGATAGATAGATAGATAGATAGATAGATAGATAGAAGAAAATGAAAGTGAAAAATGCAGAATGACAGATTGTAACCGACTTCATTTTCGGGCATTGGACTTCATGAATGAATCATTAAAAACATAATTTCTCCACCCTCTTTCTTTTTCTCGCTTTCTTTCTCTGCACATCGACTTTGGCTCTCACAGAATGGTGAATGCAATCGTGATTTATATGTACGGTGAAGGACTTAAGGCCTCACTTGATTGCTAGTTGTCAGGTTTGGCATTGGGTGTCTTATTAAAGGATAGCCGATTGGATGTTCCTGGGTACAGTGGTATGAGTGCGTCTGTAAGTGTGGTTGTGCAGTGTGAGCGGAATGTGTTTGGGGATGGGTTTGGTTGAGGAATTTTCACTTAGTTTTCCAGCGCGGACATTTTATGGTCAGACCAATCTATGATCAAAAGAAAGATTTGGGAAACCGAGGTTCATGATTCTCCCAGTAATTGTCTGCGAGCCCCCTCAAAGCTCCGAAAAAAGAAAGAAAAGAAAAAGTAAATAAAAATAAAAAAAATTGTACAAAAATGGAAATAAAATAAAATAAATAAAAATAATAAATAAAATTAAATGTAAAATGTAAAAGAAAATTCAAAGATAGGACATAACTTAAAATTTTCAAACTACCGAGACAAGATAGAAAAAAGAACAAAAATGTCTGAAACATCTGCAAACGTTACGATAGCAACATATCAACATAACAACTACTACTACAGCTAATATTACTAACAGTAATAATAATAATATTTATAAAATAAATATGAGCCCAAAAAGTGAAGAAATGTTCTCAAGAGTGTGAAGAAAGTTCACAAACAAAAGACATCGATTTCAGAATGATTATAGCACTAAAAAGATGAAGGAGAAGAAGTAGGTGGTGGAAAATAAGAAAGAAGAAAAGAAAGAAAGAAAGAAAGAAAGAAAGAACAAAGTTATAAAAGGGGAATGAAGAGGAAATAAAAAACAAAGCAGAACGGAATGAAGAAGAAGAAGAAAACTGAACAATAACAACAATAATAATAATAACAACATCAAGAAGAAAGACTAAACAATAATAACAACATTATTGATGACGATAATGATAATAATGCTCGTTTTTAGATGTCGGTTGATTTTCGTGAAAGGAATCGGTTGCGAGCCTACGAGCAGGCGTTGGTCTGGGTAAGATTCTAATGGAGGGTGAAGGCTTATGATTATGGCTCATCACACTTTATCCCCGGCTCAAATTAATTTAAAGCTAATGCAACGTGTTGCGATGACTTGTACAAGCATAATTGATAGAGTGCGAATGGCGGGAAGGGGGAAATTATAAAAAGGAATAAACAAAATGATTGAAAGCAGACGATAAAAGCCGAGGGCGAAGTAGATAGCGAGACAGAGTGGACGGGGAGAATTAATGAATAAATCAGGTTTTATGGCTCATCAACTCTTATATAATGGTCATACAAAGTCAGATCAACTTTTTTTGGACAATGTTTATTTTGGCCAGAAGCATGGAAAAAAATGGTTTGTTATTTACGAATATTGAAAGTTATCGACAACGAGAAAATATATTCGAGGATGAATGACAAAAAGAAGAAAGATGGAGATATTGTCTTTGAATGTATAAACAAGCATTTAGTTTTTAATTATGCATATGTAGACACAAAAAGTAAACAACATGAACTCCTACAGAAGATCGGCTTTCTCTTTTCCAATCTTTTCACTCTTTTCCTTTTTTTTATTTTTTAATTTTATTTTTTTCAGTTGGAGTAGATAGACTAAACTATCGCCCGGTTCACACTCCACCCACGTCTATTGAACAGGTGAAGAAGCTCATCCCTTGTTCCCTGTTTAGGATGTGGTTTCCGGCTTTCTCTTTTCCAAAATTTTCACTCTTTTCCTTTTTTTATTTTGTTCAATTGGAGTAGATAGACTAAACTATCGCCCGGTTCACACTCCACCCACGTCTATTGAACAGGTGCAGAGGCTCATCCCTTGTTCCCTGTTTAGGATGTGGTTTCCGGCTTTCTCTTTTCCAAAATTTTAACTCTTTTCATTTTTTTTAAATTTTGTTCAATTGGAGTAGATAGACTAAACTATCGCCCGGTTCACACTCCACCCACGTCTATTGAACAGGTGCAGAGGCTCATCCCTTGTTCCCAGTTTAGGATGTGGTTTCCAGCTTTCTCTTTTCCAAGATTTTCACTCTTTTCCTTTTTTTTATTTATTTTGTTCAATTGGAGTAGATAGACTAAACTATCGCCCGGTTCACACTCCACCCACATCTATTGAACAGGTGAAGAAGCTCATCCCTTGTTCCCTGTTTAGAATGTGGTTTCCGGCTTTCTCTTTTCCAAAATTTTCACTCTTTTCCTTTTTTTTTATTTTGTTCAATTGGAGTAGATAGACTAAACTATCGCCCGGTTCACATTCCACCCACGTCTATTGAACAGGTGCAGAGGCTCATCCCTTGTTCCCTGTTTAGGATGTGGTTTCCGGCTTTCTCTCTTCCAATATTTTCATTCTTACGTAGCCCCCAACATCAGTGGCTTTACCGCCTTGCTCGGGGGTGATATGATCAAAAAAAAAAAAAAAAAAGCGAGAAAAAAAGGACTACCAACTGCAAGAAGATAGAATGTTTGGTTGTCATCAAAAGAAACAGTCCAGCTACGAAATTGAAGATAAGAAGGTCGGGTCCCTGTGTCGGGCCAGGAATTTCTCTTCTGACTTCATAATGTATGTTTACAAATTTACCATGCATTCATGCATTGAATACTGCTGTCATATCTAGTCGGGCGCCTCTGCTGTTCACCTTGGTGTTCTCTAGAAAATCAAAAGAAGAATCTGCAATGTAGTCGGCCTAACATGACTTCCCGACTCCACTCTCTCTCCCTCTAACCGACGAAATGTGGCTTCCCTCTGTCTCTTTTACAAATACTTTTGCGGATTTTGCTCCAACAAACTGAACTCCTTGGTGCCCACTCTTCACGAATTTACTTGAGCTACTAGACTAGCAACAAGGTCCCACCCTTTTACTGCTAAAACAACTTCTACTCCATCAGCTTCTTTTCTCGCACTTCCCGCCCGTGGAGCTCCCTTTCGTATTCTTGTTTCCCTGATAGTTACAATCTCCAAGAGTTTAAATGCAACTTCAGCTGTCATCTCTTATCTCTTTGATTCCCATCCCTCTTCTAACTTTACACTTTGTTCTCACACAGCTCTCTTTACACCAATGTACCCGTCCTTCTCTTATCCTTTCTCCGACACCTATTGTGACCTGTTATCCTCTCTCTTCAATCGCCTATTCTGCCTTGCTTGGGGTGAGACGATTATTAAAAAACAAAAACAAAAACAAAAGCAAAAAAAAAAAAATCTTACATCAGGCAAATAGAAAAATTTAAATATCTAGAAAATATTTTAACAGATGATGAAAAAATGTGTCACAGAAATTCGAAGACGCAATGCAATAGTAAAATATGCCTTCCGTTACACCACTTATACATGCAATCTCACAGTACCTGATATTCCCAAGCGGTTGCAAATCTAGATATTGCTCAGGTTCGACGTTACTTAACTGATCGCACAGGAACCGGTGTTTTAATGTGGGCGTTTTGCGGTGTTAGGTGAGTTACAAACACTGGTAGTATACGGTGCCTCAGTAAGTATTACACTATCAGATACAGGTTATGTTTTAGCTATTTTATGGGAATAAGAGGATCTCATATGATATTGATGTCGGGCATGTTAATGTAGTAAGAAGAAAAGCCAAAAGCACACCTTCGTATCAGTGAATCAGTTAAGTGCCATACGTGATTCATGTTTGGGCGATCATCTCTCGAAAAAGACAGGATAGAAGATTTTCCCGCAGTAGGTTGCCATTACTTTCTGCGGTAGACTGGTTTCCAACCAAGGCTATAGAACCAAATCTGTCCTGATATTTAACCCAATAATTCTGCTATTTAACCCATAGCTGGAGAGAGAAGCGACGGATTAATATCTTTCCTAAGGGTATCTGCGCGTAAGTGGAATTCGAACTCGGCTCTCCGATTTTTCGTTCCGAGCCGATATCCACTGAACCACAATGCACATCGTATACAAGATTTAAGTGTAGTTAAACTAAAATACAACTGTGATTATTGTTTCGTTTTTATTTTCTTATCGGGAGAATTGTTTCTTATTCCTTGATCAAAAATGTTAATAAAAATGTCCAAGACGAAGACGAAGAACAACAACAACAACAATAACAACAACAGCACTACTTATATAATAATTAGCACTTTTAACCCGTAAAAAATCACGGTTTTTCTATTTTGATATTCTGATAAATCATAATTCATATAAGCTCATGGTGAGATCTACGGCAATAAAATATCCGTAAAAATTCTCCTATCATGGCGCTAAATATTTGAGTTTAACAGCTTTGACAAGATATTGCAATAACAATCATAAATATGAACGCTAGTCGTTATTTTAAGAAGTAAGAGGGTACAAATGAGAACTTTTGAAGTTGACAACTGTTTCCATTTAAGTGAAACAGACGTTAGCACTTCTATCTCGGCTTGGTATAATGAATAGCAAGCTTGTTTGCTATAACCTATTACAACTGAGTAGTGAGTTCGATCCTCACTGGGTATCCCATACTTTCGGCCTTGTGCCATATCTAAGCGGCGCTTAGAAAATCAGCTACCTTCCTTTCTGTTTTTCATTTTCTCACTGAAAGCATGTAGCGTCTTTGATATGTCATTTGTATTCTCATGCGTTAAAAAAAGAAGAGTTCATTATTTATGAGGTATTGGCAGGGTGTAACGGCCGTGTGAACTAACGGAGGGAGGGAGAAGTACAATTATTATATGATATTTGAAATTGGGACAAAATAAAACAGTGGACAGGTATCCTCGAATACGAGTGGCCAGTTGTGATATATCCTTCCCGTCACGCTTAGTGTGGATAACCTCAAGTAGCCCTCTCAAATATTTTGCTGTCATTTTTGGTGCACTCGTAATAATAATAAAATGGTTTGTTGAGGGATATTTCTATCATCTGTAAGCGGGCCTGATGCTAATAGGCAAAAGTATGTGCGTTGTGGTGCAGTGGATATCGGCTCGGAACGAGAAATCGGGAAGCATTCACTTACGCACAAATGCCTTTGGGAAATGTATTAATCCGTCTCTTCCCTCCAGTTATGAGTTAAATAATAGGACAGATTGGGTTCTATAGCCTTGGTTGGCAACCAGTCTACCGCAGAAAGCAATGGCAACATACTGCGGGATAATCTTCTGTCCAGTCAGTTATGTCTCTTTCGAGACATGATCGCCCAAGCGTGTATCACGTATGGCACTTAACTGAATGACTGATTAGAAATTGATGGTATGTTGTACGCAGAAATGAAAGAAATGATTAAGGAAACTTATTTGAAGAGGAGGCAACTGGTCATTAAATTTAATCTGAATGCTAAGAATTTTCTCACAGCATGGATATGTGGTCAGTTGCAGTGATTCCTTGCAGCGTATCCATTATTAAATGAAGAAAAGAAGAAATTAAAGGGCTTGAGAGAAAAGGCTCAAGAGGATTATCACTGTAGACGGCGCTTTGCATCCGAAAACAAAGGACATATTGTTTTAAAAAAAGGAACAATTGAGGTAGAGAAGTATTCAAAATTGAGTTTAAAAATATCTTTTAAACACTGGTGTGGATCTATTAAGTTATGTGGCGTAAGATGAAGGTTCTGTGCAAAGAATGTCCTTTGTAAGGAGAAATTAAAGAAAAAACCAGTGGAAAAGAAAAAAAGATAATTTTTTTTAGTAATGAAATTGCCTGGACAATTTGAAAGAGTTGCACAAATTATGAAGGAATAAGTAGATATTGTGGATATGGCTGAGACGTGGATATCTAAAACGGGCAACTGAAAGTTTGATAATTGCAACACAAGGCCCAGGTTTTGCTAGTGATGTAATAAAATACCATATACACAAAATATCGGTCACTCCAAAATGTAGGCTTTATGATGATTCCTGTGATCAGTGGTTGCAAGGAAACGCTAAGTCGAAAAGAATGATGGCGCCATGATAAGGTACGCCTTTATATACACTGGTTAGTATGTCCAAAGTATGGATACCAAGTTGCCAAAAAATCGGTACGTACATATGCCTTGCAGAACAACTGAATACGTTCTAAAGCCCACAATATTTTGGAACTGTTATCATCAGAGAGCTAAGCCACCGCCGTCCGGGTATTACTGTGCTAGATAAAGACATCAAGAACTATTGTATTATTGATATTGCCATTACAACATTTTTTTAACTTAATTTTATTTAATATCTTCATAAAGAATTTTAATACATTGCAATTTTGAAGTTTTTTCACCCTTACCTAAAGTTCAGTCATTCCCGTACTGTTTCTCGATATCTAATCAGCAAGCCTGACTCTTTCTTTCGTCTTTCTACCTTCCCCTCTCCCTCCATGATTTTATTTCCCCTCCATTACTTTCTCCTCTCTCTTTATGTGTTTCTTTCCTTTCCATTCCTTCCCCCTCTCTCTCTATGTACATATTCTTCCTTACACTTGGTTTTCTCTTCTTCCCTGTCTTACTTTTTTCTCTCATCCATTCCTTTTTCCCCCTCCTTCTCTCTCATGGTTTTATTTCCTTCCAACGTATGCTTATGGAGATTTCTTGGTCAGAAAGCATAACTGATCCCAACTCATGAGGTCTGCAGATCTAGCAGACAATAAACTCTGATTCAACATATAAAGCATAACGATTGTACATACAAACAACAACAACAACAACAACAATAACAATAATAATGATGATGATGATGATGATGTAATTGCCATTTTGAAAATCGTTGGACATTGAGGGTCGTGCTAAGACGCGAATAACAGGAGAATTCAGTAAAAATTTCGTCATGAAAAGGAAACTTGGTGTCCTCAAGCCTATTATAGCATCGATTAGTGAAATCCAAATAGAGACATAGCTTAATCGTGCGTTCAATGAATATAGCTGTACGATATATAGAAAGAAAAGAATGAAGGAGAAAAAGAAGGAAAGAAACAATAAGGAAAGAGAGCAGAGAAGAGAAGAGAAAAGAAAGGAAGGATGACAGAAGGAGGGGAAAAATGAATGAACGATAGAAGGAAAGAAAGAAGGACGGGAAACGAAAGAAAGAAAGAAAGAAAGAAAGAAAGAAAGAAAGAAAGAAAGAAAGAAGAAAGTGAAGAAGAGAAAATGAACGAATGAGAGAATGGAAGAAAGAAGGGAAGAAAGAATGAAAAAGAAATAACAGTATAAGGAAAAAAGAAGAAAGAAAGGAACAAGAGAAGGAAGGAAAATAGACGGAGAAACCAAACATAGAAAGAAGAAAAAGGAAAGAGAGTAGAAAATGAAGAAGAAAAAAGGAAAGAGAGTAGAAAGAAGAAGAAGAAGAAGAAGAAGAAGAAGAAGAAGAAGAAGAAGAAGAAGAGAGTAAAATGAAATTAACGAAAACAAAATAAAATGAAGAAAGAAAGAAAGAAAGAATGAAAGAAAGAAAGAAAGAAAGAAAGAAAGAAAGAAAGAAAGAAGGTTAGATAAAAGTTTGGTGTATTGACTATTGAATTTAGCCAAAGCTTTCAGTAAATTTCCCCCCGGATGAATACTGGACATTTGAATCTGCCTCAGTATGACATTTTCACTCTCCCACCTCGGCGACAGCTCATATTTTCCGACTGGCTAGCTTTCGTTTCATTACTAAATCTATTTACAAGAGCCTACAACAATCGGCATATCATCAGCAACTAGATATGCTCTCCTCGTAAACCTACATTTTTTTCTTCCACTTCCCCAGAAGGTTTGCCATTGGCCAATTTTCAGCAATTTCGCACATTTGTTCTTTTTTTCTCTTGGT